>CM040242.1:215150183-215385391 GCA_022545495.1 Chrysanthemum lavandulifolium
AAGTCTTGACGACCCCTTATTTTTAGCGGTATGGTTGTCGAGAGGTGCTTGGGGTTAGTCAACTGCGACTTCTTCATAAGATCATTGCTGCGATCGGCGATTGCCGTGTGTTTGTCATTCTAGTGTCGATTCTTAGTTTGGGTCCCGGATGGCGCCACTTGTTGATACAAAGTTGGGCGTTCACGATTTGGAGCTCCGGTTCTCGTACCAATTGAGAATTGCTTGCTTGAGACACTGCGCTAAGAGACAAGAAACACGTTAGGCTTATCGTGGGATTGTCTCCCACGATTATCCTCCGGCGTGGTGAGTGTCGGTTTAGGGTTTAAGGAGTTTTAGGGTTATGAGATCGTACCTTAAGCGAGGATATGATTCCCTTATATGCTCATACGGAATCCTTGTTGGTTCCGTGTTCCCCAACTCGGGCGTATCCGCCAAAGTCGGTTGGAATGATTATCCTCGTATTTTAGAAGATATCATGTATCAAATCCATAAATAGATTTGGGCTTGGGCTTTCGTGAGCCCAAACCGTTATTGAAAATGGCCCGGTCGTGCCGGGCTTGTTAGTATGGGTTGTGGTGGGTTTATGACCCGATGCCGACTATCGTCATCAGATTTTAGTTCACATGTATCGGCATAAAAGAAAGCAGGGCACATGCTAAAACTGTTGAATTCCGCTGTTTCTGTGACCAGGCCTTAACGCCTCTCATTGAAAAGATCTACTTGAGGTTGTGATGATCACAAATCAAAATTGTCTCATTGCATATTATATGCTCTGATTGATCCAAACCAACTTCTGGAGCGTATGCAGGCATGCTCTGAATGTGATGGACATCATAATGAAAAGTCAATGGCTGCAGATAAGACTCCAGATAAGAATCAAGATAAATCTTCTAAAAGTAATTTTCAAAAGCTTGCAGGCATTCCCAAATGCGGCAGTGTAATGTGATTGGATTTATTGAACATGATAGTTCTAGGTTTCTCAATGTAGTTGAAAAAGCACTTACGATTTATAGAGTGCTGCGTTTTATTTGTTTTACCCATTTTCTACAGTTTCTGTTTGCATCAGTTATGTACTAGAGCCATTTGAATCAAGTGTGATATTTGCACCACTTTATGCCATTTTGAAGTTGCAAAATAATGTAATAATCACTAGTAATGTTTCTTAGCTTAAGAAATCAATTTGGCTAAAGCTACCTGTTTAGAAGTTTACATTATTTGTTCCACCAGAGAATTTTATGTATTTATTGGATGCATGAGAATGGTTTTATTATCATATAAATGTCTAAGTCTAGCAGTAGTTAAACACATGATTAATACTGTATAAGATATTGATTCATAAATTTCGAAACTGTTGATTAATTTATAGTACCCTTACAGAATAAAACTGTCCATAGTATTGATGATTGTTAATTGCTTTGGGATTGAATTTTTATGTTGCAATATCTTATGAATTAATCCTTACAGAAAATCTTTCATAATCAAATTCTATAGTTTGAATCTTTTCTTTTTGTTAATTTACTATGATGATTGTTAATTGGTGAATAATAATAAAAATGTTAATTAATTCAGGATAATATCAATGTCAAAAATATTTTAATTTTCTAAAGATGAAGAGTACAGATTATATTGATGATGACTATAAACTAGATATGAAGTTATTGATTCCCCATGTCCTTGTTGTCTAAGTAAAGCACCACCTATTCAAACCTTTTTTGCTTTGAATCTTATTCTCTTTCTGATGTAATGCCACATTTGAATCATGATGCTCCAAGCTTTATCTACATACTTGTAGACTTGCCTTTGGGTGAACATAGAACTTTTTTATAACATGCAAGATTACTTGTTTCACATATATACCATTACACATACGAAAATGAACGGATCATAACCATTAACATGTGGTTGAAGACGGATAGTAATGAAAGGAGACGCTTGCGGCTTAAAATAACTATAACTTGTATAATATGTGTCGATTCTATCACGAGAAAAATGCAGTATGTTGATGAGGTTAATGTTACAAGTGTTTGTAAACATCACTCCATTGTTATGTTAAAATTAGTAACTAGTATATGAATAATTGGTTACATCCTATAACTATGGGTTTTTGTTCTTTTCTTCTAAAATGTTTTCACACTTTGTCAAATACAAAAGGGAGAATCAATTCCTTGAGTGCATAAGATATGATCGATCATATCTTATAAAATCATATCATGCATGCTAATACAATAACAAATGAAGTTAAAAGGGGTTATGACTTTTGATAGAAGAATGGTAATAGCATTTAGTTGCATATTTATTAAATGTATCAAGTAGGTGATGTGATTAGTACAAGTCATAAAAGCAGGAGGAGGAGATATGAATGGTATGCTTGTGCATGACTGTACAAAGTGCAGAGATGAGTAAAGTTTGACAGTAGGGAAGATAGAGAGATGCTTTCAACTTTTTCTTTAAGTTAAAGAAGAAAAAGTGAATAAACACTCTCATTACCCTCAACTTATTTAATCCTAGAATCAACCAAAGATTCCTCAAAAAGATGGTTTTGGGAGTGTTTGGTAATTGTCTTAAGAATACAGTAGTTACTAAGGACTTGTTTGGGTCATGTGAAATATTAGTTAGACAAGTATTACATGTAAAAAAATCGAATTTCGCCAACTTGACTATCAATCTAAAACATCAAATAGGCCATATGGTACTTATGGAAACTTGATTATTACACGTTAAAACAAGACTAGAGAATCCAAACATGATGTTTTATTACAACTAAGTAAGTAATGATGTTAATTGTGATTAGAATATCATGTAACAATGCCATACACTGCCTTTTGAGTTTCTTTGGTTCCCCACTCTCCTCTTTTCTTCTTTCTTGATTCTATTTCACACCACTTTTCCTTTCTTTCTTTTTATTTTTTTACAACTATTTAATCATATCATGTTTTCTTGAATACTTCTTTTGGTGGGTGTTCATTCTTTTATTCCATCACCTTTGTCCCCATTTGTTGACAAGCAAAGTTGCAAGTTCATAATAGTAGATTTGGTTATACTCTTTACATAAAGGATTGCATGTTATTATTCCAAGTTTTTGTAAGTTGAAAGCAAAGGTATTTGGTGTCAAAATTTGAGGATTATATTGGAGTTAAAAGACAAAGGGTTATAGAAGAAGGTGATGGCAGGAGGAGGACAAGCAGCACCACCAAAACAAGATGAGTTGCAGCCACATCCTTCTAAAGATCAGCTTCCTAATGTCGCTTATTGCATTACTAGTCCACCACCTTGGCGTAAGTTTATTAACACATATAACATGGCTTCTTTTATGTGCTTTACTATGTGTTTATGTCTTTGGCAATAAACTTGTATCATTTGGTGTAAAACATACTCATTCAGGGTGTTTGGGATTGCTTACTTATAAAGCAATTAATTTATTTTTTGGGCAACCATCGTTTCCAACCTTTTTGGACGACTAATCCACGGTGTTTAAGCCCACAGCCACATAGATGCAAACCGGGTAAAGCCCTCCCTTTTCTTTGGAAGTTTGGTAGATTTGTTTGCACCTAGCAAGTTTGGCATGCCCACTTTAGAGATCATAGTCACAAGCCCGCCACAAGGTTATTAATGTTTGGATGAACTGCTTATATGCTTATCTTAGTATGTTTCTGTAACATTTTGTAACTTTAGTATAATAATTCATTAGTGAAATATCATTAGCCATTTCTTGTATTTTACCAAAAAATTAAAAAATGGCTAGTATAGTAAGAGAAAAACTTGTATATTTACAAGAAAAACCATGCCGGATTAACAAGTCTTGTATGGTCAATAACGTAGGTCTGAGCATCGCAGACCCAAGACTGACTGAAAACCAACAGACAAAGGACCATCGGTCCCAACATTTCCTTATTTGGTCACGGTCCGGTTCGGTCCGTCCGATCGAACCCGTCTTACGTAAAACCGGTCATTATGCCTTCATGGACTGGGCGGGACCGGGTCCGGTCCTCGGTCTAGGGTTTTGGTCGAATTCGGTCTCGGTCTGGTCGGTTTAGTCGTTCGATCCGGTTTGGACGATGCTCATCCTCACAATAACGCATCAAGGATTTTCGACCTCAGTGGATGCACTATTATGATAAATTTATATCTATATACTCTCTGCTATAAAACATTTTTCTTTGTTGCTCATAATTATGTTGGTGTGTGTTTCAGCTGCTGATTAGTGTGAAAAAGAACACCATAAAGTGATTACTAATTATTTAAAAATGATTTGTTTTTGCTGTGCTGTTTTACTTTATTCTCTTGAGATTTAGCTATTAGTTGAAGTCTCCTGTTTTAGTCTTTGCGGGGTACTTTTGTCTTTTAAGTTGAATGCTTGATAACGAACACTATTCTGATTTTAGACCAGATAACCCTTACATTCCTCATTATTAGAGTGTAGTTTAGAATAAAACTGCTAAAATGACCTTATTGTGTTAGTGTGGACTGACATTTTACATGAACCTTACGAAAGCTTCGTTTTTATGCAGCCGAGGCAATACTTTTAGGTTTCCAGCATTATCTTGTGATGCTTGGGACAACAGTTCTTATTCCTACGACTCTTGTTCCCCAAATGGGTGGAGGGCATGTAAGTCTTTTCACAACATCTTCATAACCATTATCAATGAAATTGAATACTAATTTCCATGTCCTTGCATGTATTCATAGATGATAGTCTTGATTTTATACAACTTAATGCATGGCGGATAAAGTTGTATAAAATATATGAGTAACGTCCATACTTACGTGCAGGGACTATTGGTATTATATAGAGAAAATTACCAAAAGAGGCAAAAAATCCAACCTTTATCCATTATTTAGTCATTTTCAATATCCTTTTCCCATTTTGGCCATGCTCGATCGATCAATCGCCGACTCACCCAAATTTTGACACGTGTCATTCTTTTGTTCGCTCAACTCTTTCGATTTTGATCTTTCATTGCTCGACTCCATTTTGATTTTATGTCGTGTCTTTTGTACTTTTTACGAAAAAGAGTACAAAAGAATGACACGTGTCAAAGTTGAGTGGTCGGCTGAATCGATTGAGCATGATCAAAATGGGAAAAAGATGTTAAAAATGACTAGATAATGGATCAAGATTGGATTTTTGGCCCCTTTTGGTAATTTTCTCTATTATATATTCGTAATAAACTTAATGACATTTACTCGTTTGCTGTTTATTTATTCTAGGAAGAAAAAGCAAAGATGATTCAGACACTACTCTTTGTTGCTGGTCTGAATACATTAACACAAACACTTTTTGGGACGCGGTTACCAGCTGTCATTGGTGGCTCGTTTACTTTCGTGCCTACAACAATTTCAATCATATTAGCTGGCCGATATAGTGACATTGCGGATCCTCAAGAGGTTACAAACCTTTTATGTTATTTATAAGTACATTTTGTTCAATGTTTTAGTCAATTTAATTCCATATGTTGATGATTATATAGAAATTTGAAAGGATCATGAGAGGGACTCAGGGTGCTCTTATTGTCGCTTCAACTCTTCAGATTGTGCTTGGTTTTAGCGGCCTTTGGCGCAATATCACAAGGTTAGTTCCGACCCTGCTACGCATGTGATTTTGTTCGTCTTTTTATTTTATTATTTATAGCAAATTCTCTTTTTAAATTTCAGGTTCATGAGTCCATTGTCTGCAGTTCCACTAGTGGCTCTAAGTGGATATGGGCTATACGAGTTGGGTTTTCCCTTGGTATGCCTACATTTATCTTAAATACATTAGCAGAATGCCGCTAACTATGACTAAAAAATACTGAAAATACATTATTTCTGCTATTGTTAGCTTTCTCATAAAGTTTCATGATTCTTGTAGGTTGCTAAGTGTATCGAGATTGGACTGCCAGAGCTAATTTTTCTGCTAATTTTCTCACAGGTACGTTCTGTAACTATTTTCCTAGAATGATCTGCTCTTGTTTTATATGCTAAAAAAGATAATATTTGTTGCAGTATATACCACTTCTAATGAGCGGAAAAAGTCATGTATTTGACCGGTTTGCTGTTTTATTCTCGGTGGTAATTGTGTGGATATATGCTCACTTGCTCACTGTAAGGGGCCTACAAGAACAGATCTGATACAACTCAAGTAAGTTGTAGAACTGACCGTGCTGGAATCATCGGCGCTGCACCATGGTATGCATATATGCCTTTCTCAGTTGTCGTTTTCTATGTTACTGTTATATGTTACAATTTGCTAACATATAATTTATTAGGATACGGGTTCCTTATCCATTTCAATGGGGAGCTCCAACGTTTGATGCTGGAGAAGCTTTTGCTATGATGGCTGCTTCGTTTGTTTCTCTAGTCGAGGTACTTTTAGTGCAATTTTTCTTGTACAATACTAATGGCATAAATACTTGTCTTTTTTAAACTTGTTTATTGTCGACAGTCTACTGGTGCGTTTATTGCAGTAGCTAGATATGCGAGTGCAACTCCTATGCCACCTTCGGTTCTTAGCCGTGGTATTGGTTGGCAGGTATTAGCATACTAATTTCATACCAAGTAATGCCCCTTTTATTTGAACACCTATAAAGAATTTCATGTTTTTTGTCGTTTTTTAAGGGAGTTGGCATTCTGTTTTCGGGAATCTTTGGGACAGGAAATGGTTCATCCGTATCAGTGTAAGCTATATTTATAGTTTGTTTCATGAAATCAACCAGATTTATTCTGTAAGATTCTTATATCGAATGTATGGCAGTGAAAATGCTGGTTTGCTTGGATTAACACGAGTTGGTAGCAGAAGAGTCGTGCAGATTTCTGCTGGTTTCATGATCTTCTTTTCCATTCTTGGTTAGAATCAAATATTTGCTCTTACACACTCTTGTGATGTAACCTTCTTTGTTTTCTAATTTCAGAAGACTGATTCGATTTGTAGGAAAATTTGGGCGGTGTTTGCATCAATTCCAGCACCTATTGTAGCAGCATTGTATTGTCTGTTCTTTGCCTACGTGGGTATGAATTAAATATCTGATATTTTATTTGTTGTTTTGTTGTGTCAATGTGTTTATCGGTAATGATTTTCTTGGAATCTTGCATGAAAACAGGCTCAGCAGGTCTTGGGTTCCTGCAGTTTTGTAATCTAAACAGCTTCAGAGTGAAATTCATTCTAGGATTTTCGATCTTCATGGGGCTGTCAATACCACAGTACTTCAACGAATACCTTGCCATCAAGGGTTATGGTCCGGTCCACGAAAGCTAGATGGGTAGAACTTCCATACAGTCCATCTTTTTAAAGCGGAAAAGAACTAAAATTTAAGGTCTAGCTGCCTCAACTTTAACTTGGCAAATTAGATGATCAACAAATCCTTTTAGCAAATTTACTTATTTTTATCAAAATTTTAAACAACAACCAAACATAGAAATTCTGGCTTTACTTATGTAGAGTACCGATTTGACTTCAATACTCAAAGTATCTAAAACAGAGAAAGGTATGACATTTAAGGTCAAACAGCTGATAGTTGATTTCCAAAATGACCTGAACCAATGATATCATTCTCTAGCATAGTTGCAAGTCACATGTCAATCTTAACTTCCGATAAACTTAGATATATTTTTATGCTGTAGGTTTGTCAGAAACCATCCTTTTTTGCATTTAAAAAGTACAAGATTTGACCTTAAAAGTCAACTTAGAGGAAACGGAAAATGCTGACTTTGAGCTACCTGAATGTCAAAAATCATAAAAGACATCAGCGTACATGTATTTTTATTTTTTGTGTAATATCATTTTCTAGCATATTTGCTAGCCGCTTTTAATATCACACAAGCAGTAAACTTAAGAAGATGGTGACTTTATATATTTGCGAAGTACTAGCTTTGATTTCAAGTCAAAATTCAAACATCAAATGGTCAAATATGAAACTTTTTAAATGACATGAACCCTGACAATACTCTTCAAGCATTATATTGCATGTTGATTTTACTCTTATGACAAAATCCATCAAATTTGCATTCAAAGAGTATGAGATTTGACTTCAAAAGTTAAACTTACATTACTTATCATGTTTCTGTTTCTTCTTTTTCAGTGGAATGATATGGTAAATGTACCATTCTCTTGGAAGCATTTGTGGGTGGATTTTGGCTATGTTTCTAGGCGTAACGCTAAGGCAGAAAGATGCTGCAACAAGGAAGGACAGAGGAATGCATTGGTGGGACAAGTACAGATCTTTCAAGACAGATACTAGAAGCGAAGAATTTTACTCACTTCCCTTTAATCTCAACAAGTTTTTCCCCTCGGTTTGATTGAAAGACAGGATCTTGTTCATTTTGCATAGTACATTTGTTACCAACATCTGATGTTTATGCATTCTATTTTGAATCTTGATCAACTTTCGTAAGCTTGCTTCTTGAATCAAAATGAAGCCTATTAGACTATTAGTTGCAGCCTAGCTTACACAAGTCCACGTCAATTAGGCCGTCACATTCTTGAGTCTCATTGTTAATTTAAATCCCAAGAAAATCATGTTTAGAGTACAAGGACGCTTATGTACCTATCGTGCTGTGTGCTCGAGTCTTTTTTCATAAAAAGTATGCGTTACTCTTATGTTACATGCGTAGAGCAACATTCTATGCACAAGAACATATAGTCTCATTTCTCGATCATTTCAATGAATTACGATCTAGAATATGCTCTTGATTCCACACATAGTGTCATATATGATTCATTTTTCACATAAAAATAAAAATATTCCTCTATCCTACGAGAAAGGAGGGCCTTTTTTTTCGACAATATTTTCACACACCTATACAACATATCTCACTCACAAATCTCTACAATCAGTCACATACCAATAGACCAAATATCTTGGTGAAAGGAAAGTGTTTTATTATTTTTTTCTTCACATATTATCATTTATCTGGATTTGGGTGTGTGAGTTTGCCAACAAAAATACGTTAAAATCGTTTTGAAAACTTGGGTTGGATCATTTGGAAACACCCATGGTAGTTTAGTTGGTGAAAATTTTATTGTTTTCCGCTTTCAAATTCCAAGAGGAGGATTGGTTTTTAGAAAAGAGTTGAGAATTTGAAACCCGTTTAGATGGATTTATATTTTCATTTTAAAGCGTAAAAAAAGAAGACAAAACGCAAAATAAAGGACAAAACGAAAGAAAAGACGACAACGTAAAAAAGCGTATAAAATCAAAAAACGGATGAAAGCGTATTAAAACGGACGTGAAAAAAGTGAGAAGAGTAAAATGATTTTTTCAAATTTGTAGTTAAAATTTTGAAATGAGAATTTCACATTTTGAAAAATTGTTGGAAAAAAGAATTAAGCGATTTTAATTTTTCCTTTCATATGAAAATTTCTTAAAAATGGGAAAATTTTCACTGCATTAACATATTTTCATCTTCTTTGGAGACGGAGGCGAGGTTCGATCCTCACCGGCTCAAAAAAAGACCGAAGGTTTCTAAGCATCATCTCTACTTTCGGATAGGAGTAAGGTTGTGTTCATCTCATCTCTTCCATATTTCGTGGAAGACGGGATTAGATACCGTTAGATTTCTTTTTTTGAAAAAGGCAAGAAGTGATGTGATATGTGGAGGGTGATGGCCCTTGGCTTTGTCCCAATCGATTTATTCATGTTTATGTCTCTACCAAACCAATAATAGAATTTAAAATTAACATCATTTCTTGGAGTTTACTGCATATAAATCTTTCTTGTGTTAATTATCCAGATTATGTTAAATTTTTCAGTATAAAGTTGAATTTATTATCCCAAAATACTCTTTCAAAACAAAGTTAGAAATTTTTATGACTTAATTGGTTTATGATTTATGTGTGTTGTTTTATATATATCTTTCGAATTTATATATAGACAATCTTTACAAAATCTTATCATGATATTATTCCTCAAGATGACATCTTTCTAAATAATTTCTACGTTAATTACATATATTTTTATATTTTTATATAAATTACATCAATTTCAAATATCCTCATTGAAAGCTATTTAGCATTAATATAAGTAAGAGTCATGAAACCTTTTTAGCATGACTAGAATTATTCCGAAATCTTATGGTTATCGTTACTAGGCAAATCTCCATCTTCTAATGTTTTTAAAGTTAGAGGTCAATTTTTTGGAGTTTTTATATTCAACTTGTTTAACATTCTAGTCCAGAATTTAATATTGGGTTTTCTCTTACAAGCTCGAAAGCAATTTTTTTTTCTCAATTGTACGTTGTTTAACTTGGATATTTTCATTACCGTTTTTTACCATTTATCTGGTTACCTCAAAATATGTACTTAGTAAAGTGTAAACATATATGTCATGTGAAATATCATGTGATTAAGCATTATACCACCTTGGAGTGCTGCCTTTTCCTTTTATTTATAAGAAGGGATATAGTAATAAGTAAATTAAAATAAGAAGTGGTGAGAAGTGATCAAAACCACGCATTTAAGATGCAACGATTTGCATTAGATTCATTTCTATTAATATAGATCTAAACATCTTGATTTTTGAAAGTTAATCGATGTATAGATGGTGCAAATTGATTTTCATGATTTTGCATCGCGGAGGAACAAAAATAAGAGAAATCGTGAAATAAATCTAATATCGTATATGCATCGATTAAAGCTAGAAAACACACTATGGTGCGTTATAATGCATCTAAGATTATAGGAATGCATCTAATATAGGTCGGTCATACAATTTGCGGTTATAGTTCTTCTTATTCCTTCTTATTTTAAATAATCTTCTTATTGATCACGACTCTTATTTATAATAGATATATGATTTATTTATTTTCTTTTTATAATAATCATACATTGGGTTTAAATATAATATCATCAATCCAAGAACTTTATATGATCCGAAATAGGTGAGACACAAGCCGACCGAACCGACAAAACCGAATCGAACCAGATTCGGTTTGGTTTCGGTTCATGTTTTTTGTGAAATTGGTTCTCGGTTCGGGTCGGTTTTCGGCAATTCGGGTCGGTTCTGGATCGATGCTCAGCCCTAATCTGAAATATACTTCTTCCTTCCTAATTTATTAGTTCACTTTCAGATTATACGTAGTTTAAGGAATTTCAACTAACTACATTTTTTATCAATCAAATATTGTTTATACCAATTAAATTCTTTTTTGACTGATTAAAATATTAAAGTAGATAAGTATTTTGAGACAACCGAAAATAAAAACATGAAATAATAAATTGGGACGGAAAGAGTTGTCACATTAGTGTGTTGACTAAATCTTATTTTTGAAGAGAATAGTTCATTTACATACCAATAAAAAAAATGGCATATTAATTGACAAATCTTAGCTTAATGAAAAAAAATGAAGAGATATTAATTAATGTTTTTTCAATTGAAAATACACTTACACCCACTTATTTAAAAATTAAATATCTCAAAGATTGTTAATCGTTAAGCAAAACAAAATATACCATAGCGATGAACATTTTATTATCTTTATTATAGATGGGCACTTTTATATATTTTTAACAAATTTATTTTTTAAGTTATTCTTCAATATTGAAAGTCACATGACATATCACATGTGATTTAACATTAGCTTGTATGTTCGAACACTGAATAGATGTATTAAAAATGAACATAAGCATTTGTATATAAATCCAAAAGCTTCCTCGTTTGCAATGAATAACACCCATCAATGGCTTTCCAACCATATATAGCATATTGTATTTGAACTTTTAAATTAGAGCAGTTTATTCATCAAAGTTGAAGAAAACATAAAAAAAAATATAATAATAATAACTTGGTGTTAAAACTCGTTTGATATAACACATATAATTTAATCCTAATATGCCAATCGCAAACCTCTTGCAACATATATAAAAGTTAACACTCTTTGTATCAAACATCAAAGTTTATTATTTCTTGCATTGAAAACTAAACATTTACAAATTTCCAACTAAATAAAAATGTAATGTTTTAGCTTTTAACATATGGTCACATATGATTTTTTTCAACAATACGCTTGTTGATGCAAAAGTTGGACGTTCCTTGTTTGGAGCTCCGGTTCCCGCACCAATTGAGAATCGTTGCTTAAGACCTGCTGATAACGCTACACGCGTCGTTCGGGGTCAAGGAAACTTCCTTTTCTTGAGCAAGTTTTATAACACCCTAGGCGATGAACCTAATCGTTGTAGTGTAGTAATTAGGGTAAGCCACGGGTATTGATATCGTTCTCTGGGGAATAGGAATGCTAGTGAGAAGTTACTACGCTAAGGTTGAGGTTGAGGAAGATTATTTTTGTATTTTATATTTTTGTAGAAATGGAAAAGTACGAATCTTGGGTATTGGATTTGGGGTTGGTATTGCTACCGATTACTCTACTATTATCTAATTATCTAAGCTAAGGTTGTGATAGTCTATGTCTAATTGATGTGTACTCGTATGATAGTTTAAAGATGTGTTTACTTAGGTTTACTACTCCTTAATTATCTCTATTGATGGTTGATTTGTCACGTCCTTATTCTAGTTGCGTTGTGATTCTAAGGCTATAGGGGCGTGCTTGTTTCCTAACTCTTTGAAATTACCAAAGGGTCTTGTTTACAAATCCTCTAGTGATTTATAGGCGCCTACTCTACGGTTGTCCTTGAATACTTTATCCTACAATTACCTAGATAATTATATTCTAAAGTTCACAAAGAAAAGTCAAGCATTAAGTACACAACGAATAATCTAGCGACTCTAGATCATTAGTCAACTAAGATAAGTATCAACCAATCAATATTCAATAATTAAGTTTCATATTCCTAAGCAAACACACAAATAAATTAGCCGGACATGGAGAACATGCAAGCATACACACAAATAATCAAAGACATAATTAAATTAATGAAGTAAATACTTATCTTGATGTATAATAGGGTTTAGAACCCTAAAATCTGCACAGAAAGCCTTGGTTCGGTTTTAGGTTTTACTCCAAAGACTACACAAAAACCGAAAAATTCGGATTCTATATATAAGATTACATCTGACGGCGTCACCTTATGTTTCGTGGCGCGTCGTGTCGCCGTCATTAGGGTTTCGTCTTGGCACGTAAACCTGCGGCGGCGTCACTTATGCTATATGGTGCCGTCCCTTCACTCGGCCGTCTTGGCCGCATCTAGGCCGTCCGAGTAACGACGGCCTACTCCTTTAGAACGGCGACGTCGTCCCGAAAACATGCAATTTAAACCCGACCCGTCGCAAAATTCCTTCCCGACGGCGTCGCGGATATCTTGATGGCCGTCGCCTTATGTTTCAATGACTTTGAGTGTCTCGATTCGACTTTGGCCATTTTCTTGTATATTCGCCTTTTCGTCAAATAAGCATCATTCCAGATTTTGCCTTCAAGAGACCTAAAAGTGAAAAGGCGATATTAAGCAATAACGGATCTGAGTGATCGAATAAGGGCTTAAATGACCCGCAAAAGGTACCTTTAAAACCTTATCAAATATCCCTACACTTGGTATTTGCTTGTCCTCAAGCAAATGTGCTTTTAGCCAATTAATTTATAAGTTAGGGGTCATGAAGCATTCATTCAAAGCGGTCCACAACACATATAAGCCCCATAAAAGTCATAACAAGCACGGAATTACATACTAGCACCTCACATGGGGTGTTTGGATACTCGCATCTCTCGGGTGTATATATGAAATATAACAAATCGAAATGGAAGATAAACACTCATTAACCGGTCCTAGTACATAGATTACCATAGGCTTGAGAATAGATCAAACCTCCGTCGCTTTGGCGTAGCACCTAGGAAAGACTATCAAAGAGGTCTTTTAAAGGGTTGTAATGTTAGGCTACGGTAGGAAATGAAGGGTTTGGTGGGATAGGCTATTTAGTGGTGGATAGTCAAAAATCTCTATGTTGCAAGTATCTGAAGAATGGCGTTGCTAAGCCAAGACTCGACACTCTAAAACTCTAAACAACGAAAATAAACAAACATAATTTAAAAGATAGATGTAGGATGGTAGCAGTATGTTGTTGTTGTTTTTTTTTTTTTTTTTTTTTTTTTTGTGCATACACTTTTACTCTACCATCCTCTACGGTACATCAAAATGATAGGGTTTATAGACGCATCCCTACACTTGAGTTTTATTACTCTAACACTAATTTGACCCGAATTGAAAAGATCAAAACACTTGGAGTACATTATTATGCAAACAAAGGAATTTGAGTTTAACGTTCTCTTCCTATATTTCATAAACTTTAACTTTTCCCATGAATCCCAATCATCCCAAAGCGTATACAAAGGATATGACTCGACTTAGCAACTCATGCAAGCAACGAGATAATTGAACTAAGGGTTTTGGGTGATAACATAAATTGCACTAAAAGTGAGTGCAATAAAGGTAGGCTAAAGCGATTTGGGTGTATATTTGGGGTGGGGTGTAAACAATGCTCTTCATTGATATCCGGAAAAACCGAAACATCACGAGAACCGCGAAAAGGATAGGCTCGAGGGGTTAACTAGGGTATCGTGTACTAAAGATGAGTACAGTACAAAGGGTGTGGGGAATTACTCAACCGATATGGAAGAAGTAATTATATTACGGTGTCAAACAAGGGTTTATCCTAATGCCTCTTATCATTTAGTTATTCCTAACTACACAAGTGTAGTCTCACTAGCGATCTCGGAATGCATCACAAAACAAGTTCTAGAATCTAATATACTACCGGTTCACACTCTAAGCATTAAAGATGAATGCTTTAATTCCTACTAATCTAAGGCGATCCTCGCATTTGGGTGGAATTTAGGTGGTAAGGTTTTTGTGCTAGTCATGCAACTTCCTATCCATGAGGCGCTTTTGTTAAGACTAATGGCCCACTCTTATCGTCATGAAAAAATTTTAAATTTGGCTAAAATTACCCTAACCTACATTTTCTCATGGTTTATTACACAAATACACTTGGACAAAGCAAATAGTCAAGGATAAGCATAATTTCAAAGTTCCGTTTATTTTCCTCCCACACTTAAACCGAACATTGTCCCCAATGTTCCCGAAAATATCAAAGTTATGATAATAGAAGGTAATTAAAAGCGAAAAACTAATACTCCACGATTAGCTCGGTAGGATCCGTAAAAGTGGTGGTTAAATCTTTTCCAAGAAGAGTTTTTGCGTGAAAGGCTCCTTCCAAACTTGTGTAACTTCTTCTTGACAAACTAAACCGCACACTAGAAGAAAACAAGCGAAACCTTCGTAAAATCGGTGGTAATAATATACATAAGACTCGATTTAAACTAGGATATAATGCTTGTGGAATGGATGTTTACGAATTTGTTTTGAAAGTTAAGATCGGAAAATTCCAAAATTTTACAAGTAGCTCGAAAGCGAGAAAAAGTAAGGTGATGTTTTATTCCTTCACGGCCGTCGGTTGCAATCTGACGCCGTCGGTTATCCACGACAAAAGCGGTCTGCGATTTTACGGAAAAATTCGGAAAATTTGCATCTTTAGAATCGGAAAAACTTACGCAAAAACATCCATTATGACTCGATACAAGCATTTGACTCGAACAAACAAACATATATATCTTTTAGTTAATTGTTATTCTCATGTTCACGTTTCTTATGAAGCGTGTGTAATCCTCCTACACTTATCCTTTATGTAAAATACCTTTATATGTAATTAAGGCGAGGTTAAAAACAAAATAAAGCATTTTACAAATTCAAACATGAGGACAAACAATTAATAAAAGAGATATGACACTAACAAGCAAACAATTAAGCATGGGTTGCCTCCCACGGCGCTTTTCTTTATTTAAGAGTCTTGTAGCTAGACTCGTAGTCCTACTCCTACGTACCGATATAAGTAAGTCTATCCTCAACAATGTCGTAGGGATCAAACTTATCATTTAAGTTCCTAGTAGTACGTTCGGTTAAATATGCCTTTTCAAACATCTCACCATCGGGATCATAGATTTGTATCCTAATGTGCCACCTTCCATTACCATCGCTAGGCGTTCTATTCCAATTCCACATGTGTTCGGTTCTCAACTATCCATTTATTCATGACAAGATTAACGGCAAGCATCCTAGGAACTCGGTCATCTTCCTAAATACTAAAGCGTCCTCGAGCGGGTTCACTTCTATATCCTAGCCAATTCTTGTTCTTGGAAAGTTGCTACACTAGCAAAGGCCTTATCTAGGTAAAAGGTCTTTGGGGGCCTATGATGTTCTTCTCAATCCAAGGTCCATATCGAGAGGCTCTCATCCAACCTAATCTCTTGTGGGATTTCCTCATCCTTGTAATACGAATGCCTTTTGACGCCGTAAACCGATCTAGCACTCCCTCTCCTACCACTATTTTGGACATCTTACAATCGATGATGGCACTAGCGGTACCTAAAATCCTCTTCCAACTAGTAATGGGCATGTCGGGTCCTTATTCATGTCTAGCACATGAAAGTCGGCCAAAAAGTCAACTCTCCTACATGTACTACCATGTCCTTTATTATTCCAACCGGACGCTATACTACCGTCCGCTAATCCTAAGATAGTTTCGTTGGTTCAATTTTACCTAAGTTGAGGCTTCTATGAAGGACAGCGGAGCGAGATTGATGCATGATCCTAAATCGGCTAAAGCATCGAGTGGCTTGGAAGTTCCAAGTCTACGGAAGAGTGAATAACCCGGATCATCTAACTTCTTAGGTAGTTGTTTCGCACAAAGGCGGACCCATGTTTCCCAAGCCTAAGTTCTAACTCATATTTTTCTTTAAAGCATTATAATAAGGTGCATGAGCTAAGACTTCAAATTGGTTTCTCTTGATAGAGTTCCTTGTACTCCTCCTCAAACTAGGTTTGGATTCTTGGCTATGGGTTTCTCGGGGAGTAGGCTTTACCAAAGGTGGGGCCTTGGTATTTCTTGGATGACTTGGAACCCTTTTGATAGCATTTACCGAGTGAACCGTTGGGTGAGAGGGGCATGATGTGTGTTCTCCATGATGAACTAGAACATGAAGTTGATGCAATCGAATTCACTTTGGGTTCTTTATGGTATCACTTGGGAGTGCTCAATTTCCGCTCATTGAAGGCTTTTAAGAGGGCATCAAGCTTGGTTGTCATCTCGCTCTGTTTTGCTTAAACTCGGCTTAAGCTTATTGATCGAGTTTCTTGGGATGACAAAATCTAGATGCAATTGCTTGATATTGGGGTTCCGGTATTAGAAGAATTGAATCATTGGCGAACTAGATGAGCTTTGGGGTGTGCTTGAGTTTTGGTTCCACTTAAGATTAGGGTGATTTCTCCATGAGGGTTGTATGAGTTTCCTAAGTTGTTTTGTCTGGGTTTGAAAGTGTACCACTTATCTCCCGCTCCGTCGATGCGTATGGGCGTAGTCATAAAAGCTTGTTCGGAGGCCTTGAGCAATCACAGTGTCATGGGGACCACCGCATAACTCACAAGGTAGAGTGATTTGATTCACTTGTCGTGAAGACTTAGGATTTTGTAGGAACTCATGAGGAATTTAACTTGATCTTCAAGTTCAATCATCCTGATCGGGAGGAGGCAAGGAGATTGCCTTGGCGGTTTGGGAAGTTCACGGGTCATCCCAACTTTCGTTGTCATAGAGGGCAAGGTCCTCTATTATTTCCCATGATTCTTCAGCGGTGAGATCACTAAGTTTCCACCGGCCGCTTGGTCAATGGATCGCTTAGTGGGAAAGTTGACATGATCATAAAAGATTTGGACTTGGGCCAAAGATCAATGCCGTGATGAGGGACTTTATGAAGTAAGTCCTTGAATCGGGTCCATGCTTAGAGAGATTCACCTTGGCGTTGTTGGAACATCAAGATGTCATTCCTAAGCTTAGTGGTTCTCCCGGTGGGAAAAATTGAGCAAGGAAGCGAGTAAGATCATCGACTTGAGATGGAGCCCGCGGGAAGTCGCTCAAGCCAATTACTAGCTTGGTCCCGTAGAGAATTGGAAGAGCCTTGCGCGTGGTCTCCCAGTAGTAGCATCAAGGTCGATGGAATCGACAATTTGAGAAATCCTCGGATGTCGATTTGGATCTTGGAGCGAAGTCCATGGAATCACATCCGTTTGCACCAACCGGATGGTGTCGGATCGCAGGCCGTAGTTTGGGCTTGGTCGGGAAGCTCAATGGTGTTCCTATAACCTAGGTGGTTTGGTCTCGAGTACTCACCAAATCACGGGCTCTTGCGGTCGTTTGGTGGTGGGTTGATGAGTGGTGGTTGGTTGTCACCTTCCATGGTGAAAAGTGATGGGTGTTACGAACAAAGGTCACGAAGAGGGGATAGACTAGAGAAAGCTAAAATAAGAAAAATTTACTTGATAGGAATCAAGCAAAGAAACCTAAGCGAGGTGGATTACTAACTAGCTATTCTATTCCCGTGGTGCGAAAACTTGATAACGCTTACACGCGTCGTTCGGGGTCAAGGAAACTTCCTTTTCTTCGAGGAAGTTTTATAACACCTAGGCGATGAACCTAATCGTTGTAGTGTAGTAATTAGGGTAAGCCACGGGTATTGATATCGTTCTCTGGGGAATAGGAATGCTAGTGAGAAGTTACTACGCTAAGGTTGAGGTTGAGAAGATTATTTTGTATTTTTATATTTTTGTAGAAATGGAAAAGGTACGAATCTCGGGTATTGGATTTGGGGGTTGGTATTGCTACGATTACTCTACTATTATCTAATTATCTAAGCTAAGGTTGTGATAGTCTATGTCTAATTGATGTGTACTCGTATGATAGTTTAAAGATGTGTTTACTTAGGTTTTACTACTCCTTAATTATCTCCTATTGATGGTTGATTTGTCACGTCCTTATTCCTAGTTGCGTTGTGATTCTAAGGCTATAGGCGTGCTTGTTTCCTAACTCTTTGAAATTACCAAAGGGTCTTGTTTACAAATCCTCTAGTGATTTATAGGCGCCTACTCTACGGTTGTCCTTGAATACTTTATCCTACAATTACCTAGATAATTATATTCTAAAGTTCACAAAGAAAAGTCAAGCATTAAGTACACAACGAATAATCTAGCGCACTCTAGATCATTAGTCAACTAAGATAAGTATCAACCAATCAATATTCAATAATTAAGTTTCATATTCCTAGCAAACACACAAATAAATTAGCGGGACATGGAGAACATGCAAGCATACACACAAATAATCAAAGACATAATTAAATTAATGAAGTAAATACTTATCTTGATGTATAATAGGGTTTAGAACCTAAAATCTGCACAAGAAAGCCTTGGTTCGGTTTTAGGTTTTACTCCAAAGACTACACACAAAACCGAAAATTCGGATTCTATATATAAGATTACATCTGCGGCGTCACCTTATGTTTCGTGGCGCGTCGTGTCATAATCATTAGGGTTTCGTCTTGGCCACGTAAACCTTGCGACGGTCACCTTATGATCTGACGCCGTCCCTTGACTCGACGCCGTCTTGGCGCATCTAGGCCGTCCCGAGTATGACGGCCTACTCCTTTAGAACTGCGTCGTCCCTTGAAAACATGCAATTTAAACCCGACCCGTCGCAAAATTCCTTCCGACGGCGTCGCGGATATCTTGACGCCGTCGCCTTATGTTTCAATGACTTTGAGTGTCTCGATTACGACTTTGGCCATTTTCTTCGTATATTCGCGCTTTTCGTCCAAATAAGCATCATTCCACATTTTGCCTTCAAGAGACCTAAAAGTGAAAAGGAGCGATATTAAGCAATAACGGATCTGAAGTGATCGAATAAGGGCTTAAATGACCCTTAAAAGGTACCTTTTAAAACCTTATCAAATATCCCTACACTTGGTATTTGCTTGTCCTCACAAATGTGCTTTAGCCAATTAATTTATAAGTTAGGGGTCATGAAGCATTCATTCAAAGCGGTCCACAACACATATAAGCCCATAAAAGTCATAACAAGCACGGAATTACATACTAGCACCTCACATGGGGTGTTTGGATACTCGCATCTCTCTGGGTGTATATATGAAATATAACAAATCGAAATGGAAGATAAACACTCATTAACCGGTCTAGTACATAGATTACCATAGGCTTGAGAATAGATCAAACCTCCGTCGCTTTGGCGTAAGCACCTAGGAAAGACTATCAAAGAGGTCTTTTAAAGGGTTGTAATGTTAGGCTTACGGTAGGAAATGAAGGGTTTGGTGGGATAGGCTATTTAGTGGTGGATAGTCAAAATCTCTATGTTGCAAGTATCTGAAGAATGGCGTTGCTAAGCCAAGACTCGACACTCTAAAACTCTAGGCAACGAAAATAAACAAACATAATTTAAAAGATAGATGTAGGATGGTAGCAAGTATGTTGTTGTTTTTTTTTTTTTTTTTTTTTTTTTTTGCATACACTTTTACTCTACCATCCTCTACGGTACATCAAAATGATAGGGATTTATAGACATCCCTACACTTGAGTTTTATTACTCTAACACTAATTTGACCCGAATTGAAAAGATCAAAACACTTGAGTACATTATTATGCAAACAAAGGGAATTTGAGTTTAACGTTCTCTTCCTATATTTCATAAACTTTAACTTTCCATGAATCCCAATCATCCCAAAATCAGTATACAAAGGATATGACTCGACTTAGCAACTCATGCAAGCAACGGATAATTGAACTAAGGGTTTTGGGTGATAACATAAATTGCACTAAAAGTGAGTGCAATAAAGGTAGGCTAAAGCGATTTGGGTGTATATTTGGGGTGGGGTGTAAACAATGCTCTTCATTGATATCCGGGAAAAACCGAAACATCACGAGAACCGCGAAAAGGATAGGCTCGAGGGGTTAACTAGGGGTATCGTGTACTAAAGATGAGTCTGTTGCAAAGGGTGTGGGGGAATTACTCAACCGATATGGAAGAAGTAATTATATTACGGTATCAAACAAGGGTTTATCCTAATGCCTCTTATCATTTAGTTATTCCTAACTACACAAGTGTAGTCTCACTAGCGATCTCGGAATGCATCACAAAACAAGTTCTAGAATCTAATATACTACCGGTTCACACTCTAAGCATTAAAGATGAATGCTTTAATTCCTACTAATCTAAGGGCGATCCTCATATAGACTATACGTCATCATGTCCCCCCAGTCTAGTATGCGCAGTGCGTAACTACGGATGCTAGACTAATTATCTGGAGTCTATGAAAAATAAACAAATTGTAGCCAAGAAGCTAAAGAAAATATTTTGAGGATACATTGTATCCGACCATAAAAAGCGGGCACCTCAGAATCGGGAAAGGTTCTTGCACCTGTCCCATCAAACAATCCCCACCACATATGTAGGGTTAGTGGGATCCACGTGTCGATCATCGCGTGGAGGAAGAAGATTATATAACCCCTTCACTTCATTTTCACCGTTTCAACACATAGTAAAAAAAAACTATCCGCCTTTATCAAAGCTTCCAACATATCCAAGCCTTCAGACTGAAATATCCTCTAGGTAACTGCGCCTGCGCCTTTGTTCTTTGTTATAACAATACCATGGTTAAGGAATTATCGGATTTTTCGTCCGACATAACGGAAGAGGAGCTTCAGCGGTTTGCATCGGTTATTATATCCCAGTAGCGATACATCCGGAAGTTCATTGCGAATGCATCGATAGCGGATTTCCGATGGGAAGATTGGGGTATACGCGATTCTTTGAATTCGCAAATCGGCGCATACCCTATCGTTATTCTTGGTGGCGTATTGAATTATTACCGCATTCACTTGTCCGGTACCTTTGTATAGGTGCGGCAAAATTAATTAATTTCAAGGTGAAGCGCCACTTATTGGCCATTAACCCCACAATCCACTGTTAGGGCGTTTACCGCTGCGTGGTCAAACGGTGGGTTTCCTTCATGACGCGCCTGGTCACTCAATGTTATACGGAAAAGTTAGGCGCTCCGGTGGAGGAAACCTTTTACGGATTGACAACACTTGTTTTCCGTCTCATTTCGATTTTTACGCTAAGGGACACCGCCAAAGGATGAGCGCCTCACGGATCATATAATCACGGAGGATGCGGAGCAATAAATGCGAACCGCATCCCTATAAGCTCTACCCCGAGGAGTTCTTGGTGCATATTGGCACGAGCATAACTATTTTGGCGGCTCGGAAGAAGTTCCTATCTTCTTAGACGCCGATGGTCGGGGTGGGTGCTCATGCTTTCGTACCCGTTGAATTACATTACTATAAGTTAGTCCTTTGTTCTTCGTGCTTTCGTGAGCGTGTGTATTTCTTTGTTGTTGCGCGAGATGGACATGTTTGTTGCACTGACAAAGCCTATGGATGTAAAGGTGGGAACTCGACCCCAGAAGGGAGAAGAACCCGTGCTTATTCTTGATTGGGCGTACCTAGCGTTGGACTTAGGCGAGGGGGGAAAGTTCATCCGTGGCGCCAAGCAACACCCTACAGTATGCCTAGTACAACATTACCCTCACCTCCCGTGCAACCGGCGCCCATAGCGGCGGACACGTGGAAGAAATAGAAGAGGAAGAGAGTCCGAATGGGCGCAAAGGAAGCAATGGCGATGGTCGCCACCTCTCGGAAGAAGCGCGAGGTTATTTTAGTGTGGAGTCTCTTACAGTGATGTTCGTCGCGCCCGCCATCACGACACATCCATTCTGCGTAAGTATCCTTGCAAGATTATGTATCAAAATGCATCCGGATATCACTGAATAAGCTGACTTTCTCATCATGTTTGTAGGTTTGAACAATCAGAGTCGCCCCCAATCAAGTCAATTAAATGCTTGAATCATCCGGGTGAAGAGCCAAGCGGAGCTGAGACATTGGGGATGCACCCATGGAACAAGCTGTCGATGATCGGTCTCACTTGCGGCGGCTAAGGGTAAAGTACTCGGCGAGACTAGCCAAGGTGCGGAAAAAGACCAGCAATTCTTGCGCTGAGGCTCAATTGGCTAGTGCTAGGGGTGAGCGGAGACTCAGGGTCATATGCTAAAAACTTCATGAGGATAAAATGGCGATGTGTCAAATAAATCGAGGGCGTCTGAGAGGCCAAGGCTATAAGTCTTCTTGTCATTGGGCTATGAAATATTTGGAGAATGGTAAAGGCATGCGACCTCCCGACTTGAAGACTTTGGCGCTCTTGTGGAAAGTGCCACAAACTCGGGAGGAGAAGTTGCGCAAACTAAGCACAGAGTCTGACGAGGAGTTATATCCTCAACTTCTATCAACCATTGTTGGTAGAGATGGCTCATAAGCCATGGGCTCGTCTTCATGGCGTTAAGTACCCTAGAGTCGCAAGAGGTTGTTGACTCCCGGGGATGTAGTGAAGTGTCTTGTTGGGCGTGGTAAGTCGAAGCCATTGAGAAGCGCAAGAGGTGAGCTTCAAAGGTACCCGTTGAATACCTAATTATGATTATGAAGGCTTATGATAATCAGTGACTGCCATGAAGAAGATGAGGACTTGGAACTCCCAAAATTCTTGGCTGGAGCGTGATCGGGATTATCCGATAAATGTAATTTTGCGGTCGACTCTGGCCCGTCATCTCGGTGGAGAAGCCGTTCTTGTGACGAGACTATTATCTTAGACGATGCATCCCAAGCTGCCGTTCCTATATTCGCGCCGAGGGATATCTGAATCCCTTTGTCTTGGAAAGGAGGTCCCTTGAAGGAAGTTTTGGAAGCGCATGCGGCGAGGCTTGCTCGAAAGAAAGGTGTTAAGGCAAGGTTATGTGTGGTGTTGGTGGCGCACCTCCTCGGTCTGACGGGGTGCCCATGAGTGTTGCCCTTTGTGGCTCGTCGAGATCTGGTTGTTGCGGGGCTGAATAGGGTTGGGAATGCTACTAGCCCCATGGGTAGTTCATCCTTGAAACGTAGTCATAGTTTTTAGAGTGTCTCTTGTGCTGTAACTACCTTTGAGAAAGAACGAGCTTGTTATGAAATAAATCGCCTTTCGTTAAGTGTTTGTGAATATATTGTTCAATTCGTGATGTACACACTTATCTGTTTGTCTTTGCGTAAAAGAAGTATTTGTTGTTACCTGTATATGCAAGTATGAATAATACAAGAAATCCATAATCATGTATGAAGATCCTAAGATACTAAAAAAAATGTCAAGTATCATCATAATCGTGTATGTTAATGATATACGTCGTTGTAAATACCAAATTAAGGAATCAAGTGTCTTGGTTCCAAAGTTGTTAAGCGATGCACATGTGCGTTTTGCGCATCCGTCGGTAAGTGCGCACAAAGCTTATTCAACGTCTTGAGAACAAGGTGTTTAACAAGGATACGTGATCCGTACCGATGGGTTTGCAACCTCTTACTCAACAAGTTGTTTATTAGGTTAACTTATCCTTTTACCCTCGTGGGTGTATATATTGCATGCTGCGGCATGTAGGCAAAAATAAAAAGTTGTTAAGACATACGTTATATGGAGTAACAAATTGAAATGTGTCGGAGTTAGCTAGAAACATAACGTTTATTAATACTTGCAAGTGTTTGTGATGTAATAAAACATGATACTAAGGAAATAATAAAAAATACATAGTTGTCTATTGAGTACTTTAGTAAAATGCACGCGTGCGTAAGGCAGTAGTAGCCATTCTATAGGTAGCATCTATTGAGGTTGCGGATGTTCCATGTGCGTGGCAATTCACGACCATCAAGCCCGTAGCTTATGCGCTTTGTTCTAGTGCTTGATAACCTCATAGGGTCCCTCCCACTTCGGTCCAAGCTTACTGTGTCTTCTGCGTGGCTTGCATCATTAGCGATAGGCGAAGTCACACAGTGCGAATGAGACACCTCTTACCTTAGCGTCATAGTATCCCTTCATTCTTGACCTCGATTTTCTTCACGTATAGTTGCGCGTTCACGCCTTTCTTCCGAGATCTAGGTCAATCACCGATCGTCGTCATTAGTTGCCACATTTATTTCGAGGCAGATTGTTGGCATACCGATCTCGGTGGTATGTAATGACCACATCCGTAGACTAGAGAATAGGGGTATCTCTGTCTTTGGTTTTGATTGAGTGCGATGCACCCACAAAACATGTGATAGCTCTTCCACCCATCTCCCTTTGTGCTTGTCGGCGTGTTTAATTCCTTCGCCTAAGCTTGATTCGCCTGTTCCACTAGGCCGTTGGTTTGTGGGTGTTTAAGCGCGAAGTCTTTGTGTAATGTAGTTTCGCACGATCCTTGAAGGGGTTGTCGCGAAATTGTTTCCGTTATCGAGATGATTTTCCGGGAAGACCAAATGGCATACAATGTTATCCCATACGAGCGCTTCACTGGTTGCCGGTGATTGTTACCACCGCATTTGCTTGATCCACTTGGTGAAGTAGTCTATGGCGACTATGAATTTTAATCCCCGGTGCGGCGGAAAAGGGCTGCGATGTCAATACCCCACTTGTATAATGGCCATGGTGATGTTATTGGCGTTAGCTCATCTTCGTGGTTGGCGCGGGATGGGCCTATGCACTTGGCAATCGTTACACTTCACTTATTAAGTCCCGCGCGTCTCGGTGCATGGTAGGCCGTGGTATCACGATCTCATGGCGCGTGCCACAGCGGATCGTGGTCTGGTGCATACTTCATGAACCTTCATGGATCTCTCGGCACATAATTACGCTGTAATGGGCCTACTGGCGGAGCCATGGTTGCGGGAAGGGCGTCGATGCGGGATGTTGTCTCGGATTTCAAATCTACTGCGTGCGCCGTATCCTGCGAGCTTCATACGCTCACGGGGTAACATTCCTTTGTTTAGGAAGTTCGTTATTGGTGTCATCCATGGGGACCGTCCTCCTCTATGATCGTGGAGACTTCCATCTGCGAGATTGACTTGCTTTTCGGTGTTTCTACGAACTTGCTTTGATAGGTGTGCAAAGCTTGTCGAGGCAATCTTGCTCGGTGCATCCGCTTGCAGTTTCCCTCTAGGAACTGTTTGATGGTGAACTGTCAAAACCTTTGATTAGTGTCTTGGTCTTGTCAAGATCTTTGGATCATATTATCCTCCTTAGCCACGTATTCGCCCAACACGTGGTTGGCTACTAATAGGGAATCCACGTTGCTTCTAGGTTATGTACACCCATTCGAGCCGCAATCGTAGTCCGACAAGTAGAGCTTAGTATTACGCCTCGTTGTTTGTCGTGTAAATTCAAAGCGCGATGCATAAGTGAATTCCATTCCTACGGATTTGTAAGGATAAGGCCGCTCTGAACCATCAATGCATGAGGATCCATCGTAAACAAGATCCATGGATCATGTCGTTCCGCCCGATTTGGTGTGGGTACCTCATCGATTATGCGGCTTTTCAATGATGAAATCGCCGAATCATCCTTTAATTGCCGTGCGTGGTCTGTAAGAGATGTTGTGTTCGATGACAATACACTCCACTACAGGTCGGCACGATCGTCGGGTTTAGAGATAATCTGCTTGATTGGTTGATCGGTGATTCACGCTGTTAGGTGCGCTGGAAATACCTACGTGGCCGTTTAGCGGCAAACACCAATCAAGAACTAATTTTTCCATGGCGGTATAGTTCATCTCGTCTTCTTTAGCGCTTTGCTTACAAAGTAGATAGGAGTTTGTCTTGAATCCTATCTGTTAGTAGCCTTCTGCCGATTGCTCCATCGGTTGCAGATAAGTACGATCGGTTCTTCCACAGTCGGGGTGCAGCAGCGTTAGGGCGTTGCGGATCTTTGTTTAAGCTGGCGAGGCTTCTTACGCCTCCGTAGTCCACTTGAAATCACCTTCTTTATACACTTCTTGAGTGTTTTGAAAAGTGGTAATGATTTTTCTCCGATTTGGATAGGAACTGTTTTAGCGGCCAACTTTCCGTTGAGAGATTGGACTTCCTTCAACGTGCGGGGTGAAGGAAGTTCGATGACGCTTTGTCTTTTTGGACACGGTTTTATCGTCGGTTCAATCGGTATCCAAGGAACATGCCTTGATGGCGCGAATGTGCACTTTTGGGATTGACTTCATGTTGATCTCTCATAGAGTTTGAAACGTCTCCTCAATGTCGGGTATTAGCTCATCTTCGTGATGGCTCTTGATGACTAGATCATCGACATAAACTTCTAGGTTGCCCACCTGTTTTTGGCGTTATCTACCAACGATAGGTGGCACCAGCGTTCTTCAAGCCAAAGGGCATTTTGTGTAACAAGAAGCGCCTTGGCACGTGGAAGGCCGTCTTTTCCTCGTCCTCTTTAGCCATCCGAATTTGATGGTACCCTTTGTACGCATCTAGGAAACACTTCAATGGGTATCCATGCGAGACTCTATTTTCCGATCTATCTCGGTAATGGATAGCGATCTTGTAGGCATGCTTTGTTAAGATCGATAAAGTCAACACACATTCGCGGTGCCATCGCTCTTTTTGACCATTCTTGGGTTAGAAAGCGGTCATGGTAATAGACTTCACGCATAATTCACCGCATCGACCGACTTGTGTATTTGCGGGATCGCTGCGGCGCCGGGCTTAGCCACGCTTCTTACGGCGGATAGGCGAGTACCCTTGTCGGATTCGCGGTTTGTGTTACGTGATTGGTAGCGGTACCCGGTCATGTGTTTGGCTCCCATGCAAAAATGTCTAAGTTCTTTGGGAGCGCGCACACGGTGATTCTGCGTTGTCCGATGGTGACCCTCGATGGCTATTTCTGTTCGGGTAATCGGGTGAATCGCTACTTCAGATTTGGAATTACGGTCGTCCATTGTCTTTGGGGTTGGTGTCGTCTCGCATGCAATCGTGTTGCATTCTCTATATGGTGATGGCGTTGTAAAGAGTAACAATACCACCTTCCTTCGGGAATTTAAGCATCCCATGCTGTTGTTGATGGCTTGCTTTCGTATAGGCGATATTCCGGTCTCCCGATAATGCCATTGTATGGCGAGGAGATTTAATCACCATAAATTCCATCCAGCCGTTCTGAGTGTTCTTCGTTTCCAATCTTGTGAGCAATCTTATTTGCCCCATAGGCCATATCTTCTCATCTATAAAACCGATCCAATTATTGATTACGACGGGGTTAGCGGTTGCGTATTCGAGACGCGATCGCTTGAAACAATGCTCATACATGATGTCGTGAGCTCCACCATCAACATACATGCGGTGGATGTCGTGACCCCGCTTATCTCTATAGTAAGTGGCTCCACCTGCGTTGTTCGCGATTAAGGTGGGGGCGAGATTTTTTCCACGTGAAAAATCACGCTTACCTTCCGCTTTGTGACCGCGCCATGATTGTATCATGTAAATGGTGTCGGGCTTGTCTTTAGGTGTTTCTTTCTTATTTCCACTCTTACGTTTGTCCTTCCTTCCTTGATATTCTTGACCGATGGTCCAATCTACCCTCTTTGACCATCTTGTCGATGAGTTGGCGCAATTGGACACATTCGTTAGTGGTGTGGCCCTTCGCGCGTGGTAATCCGATATCCACTCCTACATGCGATCCTGCGGGTGCGCATTTGTGGTGGTCTCGGAAGTTAGCACCCTACATTGCAGTATTTCCTTTGGCGATTTGGTAAGCGGGGTATATTTGTCATTGTCGCGTCCATTCCCTTGGTTGCGATAGTTCCATTACGGTTACTATTATTCCGTCTGGATTGTCTCCCGTGTTGTTCTGTGACCGATAGTTTAAATAGCTTCTCTTCTATCCGCGCGTGACTTCTCCTTGTACAAAGGACCGTGTACGCTTCATAACCTCATCGAAGGATTGGGGAATCCTGTCATTCAATCTTTAATAAGTTACGGGTTCTTGATCCCATTCATGAACCACGAAATTTTGAGTACCGGGACATGCTTTGACTTGCATGCACTCATCCTCAAGCGCTCCATAAAAGCGCTTGTGGATTCCCTGGCTACTGTTTGACTCTAGCGAGTTCAATGGGGTTTTAAGCGCACTTTTTCGTTGAGTAAAGTTTAGGCGGAATGCCTTCCTCAACTCTTCAAAGCCATTGATGTACCACGTGGAAGCTTCTTGAACCGATTCAGCGCATTTCCACGATGTGGAATTGAACATGTGGCACCATCTGAGTTGTGCGATTTTCAATGGTTGCCGATTCGAAATTTTTAGGTGATCGTTAGGGTCTTTGCTCCATCATAGGTTTTAACATTAGTAGGCATGCGCCTCTTTTGTTCTCCGAGAAATCACCGATCGTCTAGTGAGCAGCGTCTACCTTCGACGGCGCCATGGGAGAGACATATCCTCCCTTCTTGGTCACGGTTTTTCTTACGGATTTCCAATGTCGATCTCCTTGTCTCGTTGTCCAGGAATTACTAGAAGATAGTTCCTCTCTCCTTCGGCGTTCGCGGTTGTCCTCGTAATTTGTGCTTGGGGACTTTCACTGGGAATATCGCTCCCAGGTCTATCTTTGTACTCGGCTACCAAGTCTAGTGTGGACATTGGTGCGCCTCATCTTCCTCACTTTCGTCAATAGGTTGTGAGTCGATGTATCATCTTCCTCGACTCTCCTTCCGATTCTATTGAATCTTGGGGTCGGCGATTATCCTACCACATTTTCCTTCCGACGACGCGGTGGAGATGTCTCAAACTCCGGGCCAAAGTCGAGCCGAGCATGCAGACCGGACCGGTCTTTTCTTTGCTTCCTCTTGCATGAGGATAGCTAGGCTTCTTAGTTTTGAGAGACAAAACTACTTGGCTCTAATTCCGAACGACCCCTCAGGGGTGGGTATCCGTTTCTATCAACACGCCTTGTTTTTGTCGGGTGCGTCGGGTGCTTTTGTGAAGTTAGCTTCTAGCACCGATTGGAGTGGAGTAAAAGGAGCTTGCACGGATCTGCAGCCTGGTGGTGGTAGTTGTTGCACAGGTTGTCCCAGAGTGGTTCCACGGAGGAAGGCCGAATCTGGCACGATCCACGATTTTAGCGACCTTTGGTAGTCCCGGAGATGCTTGGGAGTTGCCCATTGTCGCCTTCTTTCGAGAAAGTCGATTGCGATCGTTTGTCATCCTAGTTCTTGGTTCTTAGTGAATGGTCCCGGATGGCGCCACTTGTTGATGCAAAGTTGGGCGTTCCTTGTTTGGAGCTCGGTTCCGCACCAATTGAGAATCGTTGCTTAAGACCCGCGCACTAAGAGACAAAAGACACTGTTAGGCTTACCGTGGGATTGTCTCCCACGATTATCCTCGGCGTAAGAGTAAGTAATCGGTTTAGGGTTTAAGGAGAATTAGGGTTACGAGATCATACCTTAAGCGAGGATGTGATTCCCTTTATATACGCATCGAAATCCTTGTTGGTTCCGTGTTCCTCAACCTTCGGCGTATCCGCCTTAATCGGTTGGAATGATTATCTATCTATTTAAAAGATATCGGATATCTATTCTATCAATAGATCCGGCTTGGGCCTTCATGAGCCCAAACGTTTAATCTGCTAGCCGGTTAAACGGGCCAAGATAGTATTGGACTTTAGTCGGGTCCACGACCGGATATAGACTATCGTCATCAACGCTTTAAATCATATGTGATAAAAATTACATAAGGTAAAAATCACATGTAATTTTAGACGAAGAGTTATAATTTTATATGAATAAACATAAATACACATTTTGAATAAAACAAAAGTTCAGTCACACGATTAGTAAACACATATGTTCAATCAGATATCAACTAACACGAATCAATAATCATATGAGAATCTATAAACTCACACTATAAATCACATGTGATTTTATAGTGTTAATTATCAATACCCACAAAAAGCTGAATTATATTTATATCCCCAACTTCCATGAATTACCAACTCTTATCTAGAAGTTAAAATATAATGTGTTATACATGGTTGGAAAGCTATGGATATTTAGTTCTTATAAAAAAAGTGTGAAACTTATAGATTTTCTTAGGAGTTATGTTTAGTTTACTACAAATGTTAAATGTTTGAACTTATAAATTAGCGTTATTTACATGTGATTTGTCATGTAAGTTTCAACAACGAATTATTAAAAAAAAAGCAAAAACATATGTGGAAAAGCGAAAAAAAAATTGTCGAAAGTATATCGAGGTATCTATCTATAGAAATATAGTTAAAGGTTCGTCGTGATGGTGCTCAAAGATTAACGATTTTTTAGATTTTTATTTTTTAAGAAAAGTGGTGAAAATTCATTTGATCAAAAAAAATTGATAGAATAAGATTAATCCTTTATTATTTAACCTTTTTATTAGTAGATAAAATATTTGAGAACTCTTGAATATTTTTTTTATAAACAAGCCGTTAAAAAGAAAAACTTATAATAATGCTATGATTTGATGCATAATAATAATCAAACTTGATCGTTAAAATGTATCTCATACATATGGTAATCAGATTATTGTAGCACAACAATGTTATCATGAACAGAAACAAAAACAAAACAAGAACAATATTTTATGGAACACGCAAGACTTTTATTGAACAAATCTAACTAAAAAACTTCAATTGATAAAATGTAATTCTCTACCCTTCACGATATATATATAGACTAACCAATACATGTTAGACTACAACTAGGATTACAATAATACATAACCTTAATAGATAAATAATAGTTGGACGAGGACTCCAACTATGACTTTGTTGAAACCTGACCCACGCCACAAGCCATAGTCAGACTTCGGATATTCGTCAACAATCACCTCACAATTTACGAGTCAAAGAGGGTAACTCTTGCACACTAAATAACGACCTCATCTCCTTGAGCCTTATCGTGCCAAGGCCTTCGTCAAAAGATCGCTCTTTGTTCTTCACCGGATACATGCTCTATTATGACCGCTCGTTCTCCACGCACTCACGAATGAAGTGATATCGTGTGGATGTGTTTACTTCTACCATGAAAGACCGGGTTTCTTGTTAATGTGATTGCTAATTTGTTATCAACTCTAATTAACACCTTTTGTCTTTCCAACCACATCACTTATGCCAATAACTCCCTTAACCAAATTTCTTGACACGCACTTGTAGTGGTCGCCACACAAAGATAATTCCATGGTAGCTTGCTTTTGTGAGCATCATGTAATAGGTGATGTACCTAGATAGAAAACATGTCCACTAGTGCTCAGTCCATCATCAATATCAATATTATGACTACTATCACTATATCCCACCAATTTCATGTCATTACCCGCTCGTATTCAATTCCAAACGAAATTTTACCTTTAAGATAACGTGAGGATTTGCTTGATAGCACGAGCATGTGATTCTCTTTGGCTTTGCATATATCGACTAACTACCCCAACCGAGTATGTTAAATCAGGCGAGTATGTAAGAGATAACGTAAGCAACCTACTACCTTTCATATTGAGTAGCTTTAACTTTTGGTTCATCTTCAACTTTCGACAAATTAAAATCCTTTTCCATTGGATATAAATTTTCATTGCAATCTTCTATACCAGCTTTTTTAAAGATTTTCAGAGCGTATCTCTCTTACTTGATCTTGACACATATCTTTTCTTGTGATACCTCGATTCCCAAGTAATAAGTTAATTCACCAAGATCCGAAATTTTAAATTGAGATGCCATCCTTTTCTTTAACTCATTGATGCAATCTAAGCTTTTCCGAGTCACAAATAAATCATCTATATAAATCAAAACAATGATAAATTCTCCATTGGTTACCGCTTTAAATCACCTTTTTCATGCATGCATTGTTGAAAACCAATCTTTTTAAAGTAATGTCAAGCTTTATGTTCCATGTCCTTGGAGCTTGCCTTAGCCTATACAAAGATTTAGATAATTTATACATTTTTCTCTCTCCTGGTTTTTAAAACCCTCGGGTTGAGTATCATATAGCTCTTCCTTTAATTCGCCATGCAGAAAAGCCGTCTTAACATCCAAATGATGAATCTTCTATGCATTCCCGGATGCGAAAGCAATCAATAGTCATATGGTCTCGAGTCGAGCTACTGGCGCGAATAATTCATCAAAATCAATACAACCTAATTCCTGGTCCTTGGGTATTGTAGCATGAACAGCAACAGTAGTCGGATGAACATTAACAACATGTGTCGGATGAACAGTAATATCATGTGTCGGGTTGTTGTACGACCGAAGTGGGCTGGCATCGTGACTTATTGTGGGCTTATTTGGACTGATATCATGACTCGTTGTGGGCTGCTCGTATCCAGCGTCTCCTAGGATTCCATCATCGTTCCAAAGCTGATTAAAAACAACCCCTTGTTTGTCATCCCCACGCAGATGAATATCCACAGTTCCCTATTCGGTGATTTGAATTTTCTTTACCAACTTTTAGTAGAGTCTTACAAAGGCGATTTGCACAATCGGGACTTTTATAAGAAAATTTCCACAACTATCTCGCTTGGTTAAGAAATCACCTTGGATACTAATATCACAACCAGATATTGTAGCTTTTCTGAGACTAATCAGGTTACTTCGAAGAGCGAAAATATAATAGATATCTTTCAACAACTTTTGTTCTCTGTTTTTTTGAACAAACTCAAACCCTTTCCTATTATACTCACACACGAATCGTCTCCAAATCTTACACACCCTGTTATATTTTTATTTAATTCAGAAAGTAAGAGTAATTACCTGTCATGTGATTACTTGCTCCATTGTCAAAGTACCATACATCATCTTCCTTGGTGTTGGACTCGATCTTTGGTGGAGTATAATTTTCTTCATTCATGGAAATAGTTTCTTGAACTAAGTTCATCATAAAGAACGTGCCTTTTTCATGATTTACATCCATATCTTGTGTGTCACTAAGGTTTACTTCATTGTCTCTGTCACACCCCTAAAAAATCATAGCGGAGGTAACCAGGGTATGAATTCATTGCACAAAGTCACAAGATATAAATAATGACCTCTACATGCGTCATTTAAAATACATCATTTGATTTCATTAAATGGAAAAGTTTTCAACAAAATAAGTTCACGAGTTTCATAACAATAAAAGATAGTTTTGAAAATACGATCAAACATTTTAAAGCCCATGCAGTAAATATTTAATGTAATGCAACTGCCAACGGGTGACTCTAGTATGAACTCCATAGTGCTAGCCAAATAATGCAAATTCTGAACACGAAATACATGCTAAAACGTCAATATAAAGTTGGTGAGTTCATAGTTTAATATTAAGTAAAATAGTATCATGGGCCACAAGATTTTGGTGACTACTGCTACACTCTCAGTATCATGAAAAGAATTAGTGACTGCTACTTGAATCACGGCATCATGAAAAGTATTACTATTGCACTAACTGCATGACCCCGAAGCCTTAATAATTTCTAGTTTTGTGCCCTTGCAAGTGTTCCTTTCCATGAACACTCAAGTTCCTCAAATGATTATATGTTCATTTGACATACCAGTCAAGTAGGGCAACTACCCGGACGGGGGTGTCAACCCAATAGATCTATTCACAATATTTGCACTTACTACATAATTAACGGTTCACGAGCAATGTATTCTCACCCCGAAGTAGTTCAAAACGAGTAGTAACCAGTTAAAAGTGGGGCTATGAAACTCACATCAATCAAGTAGTACAACGGAAAGTATTACGCAAGTTCAACAAAACACAAGTCCTAACCGCCACCTAAATAAATAAGACGCCTTAGGTACAATATGATATGTACTATATGCATATGAGTTGTAGAAAGTTTTGTCACTCATATAAACTTGTAATGAAGTTTTATAAATATTCGCAAGTCAAATCATATAAGAAAAACAAGTAAACGCATTTTGGTTCCAAAAACCCTTATTATAGTTGTTGATTGAAAGTGTTTCTCGACTTTAAACGACCGTAACTCACTCGTTTCTTGGCCAATTTTGCTCATTTAAAGCCCTAAACGCTTTTTTATGTGTCTACGTTCAATATGGCTTCCTTTAGTGAAATCATGTTTTAGAAACCTAAAAAGGCTCTAATAGTTGTTGTCTACAATTAACAATTTTGTTTCGAAATTTTGCTTGAATTCACGAGGCTATAAATCCTTCGTTTTTAATGAATTTTCAAAATTCCAACTCCAGGTATTAGGTCTATGTCTTATCTTTCCAAAAAGTCTAAATAGAGTTTCTAGTTTGGAGTTTAAAAATGTCTAAAAATATTAATAAATTTCCAAAAATTATAAATTTTGGGGAAAATCTACTTAAGGCATAGTACAACATTGAGGTGAAAAGAGTTTGGCAAAAGTGTTATTTAAAGTGGTGGTAAATAGCTAATAAATGGGGTCATTTTCTGGGCAGATTCAAGGTTTCTTGCAACTAAGTTTAAAACAACTTTCGATACTACAAATCTACAAAGGTGATACAAAATAATGCATGATATGCTTAATATGAGTAACATAGAGTATGATGAGATGCTTACAAGAATTGGTGGTGATTGGTATCAAAAAAATGCACAAGAACTCACTATAAAGTGACAAACCCTAGGAAACCCAAATTTTCAACTCCAAACCCTAGTTCTTTAACAAACCTTTTGTATAAACCTTAAACCAATTATCACAATACCAAAATTCCATTATGTGACCCTTGTAATCTGCTGAAGTTGTTGAGATAAAATGAGAAGATGTTTTGTGTTTGAATATGATGAAAGAACTAGCTAAATGATCTCTCTTTTATAGTGGTATTTAGGGTAAGGTCAAAGAGGCTATATGTGTCACATGTTTATGTTAAGCTTAAGATAAAAATCTGGTTTGGATGGTTGTGGCATGGCTTTGGGTCATTCATATTGAAAGGGACAAGGGGGGATATCTTGCTTGCTAACTAGGGCTTGGTGTTAAGTAAAAAGGAAGAGAAAGGGTGGTTTACCAAGCAAGAAGGCATATGTTGGTTATTCTACTTAAGGGGACTGATTTCTAGAAGTAAAGGGGAAATATTTATTTGAAAATGGTAAATACTAGTGTATAAATACCTTAAAGGTGGGGGGCGTATTGGGTATGTTATTCATGCATGCATGTGACTTAATGTAAGTTGTTAATACAAATAAGCTATAAAAATATTTATTTATATTTTATGATCTTCTAATGTTTTGTCGATAACAAATGTAAAATCATTTTAACGAAACAAATAAAATACGTAAAAGGTTTGAGCCAATAGTTTACTAACACACTTTTACTAAACATATTAAAACCATATCAAAACATGTTTAGTAAATAAGTTATATAAAACCAAAGACATTTTTATAAATACTAAACAAGTAATATTGTTTACATCTTATAGAAATGCATATGTAAAACAACTAGTGTTTAGATAATATAGAAATGTACATATATACTTTGTATGTATATTGTAATGGGTAAACTAATGGGTAAAAACCAAAGTCCATGACCCATGACTCATGATTCATTGACTAGGTACAATGAATGTTGTTGGGTAAAAACCAAAGTCCATAACTCATACCCATGGAGCATGATCCATAACCCATGACCCATTGCATGACATCATGCATGAAGCCATGTTGGGTATTATCCATGATCCATGACCCAAAGTCCATGTCCCATGACCCAAGATCCATAACCCAATGTCTAGGTACATTGCATCTTGTTGGGTATTCATAATCCATTATCCATAACCCATGGTTCATAACCCATAACCCATAACCCGGTTTGCAACCCGAAACACAGACTAAACTGACCAAGTAGCCGGATCCCTAGGTTTTCACTAGCCAGATCCCTCTAGGGAGGGATCCGTGGGAACCGTGGGACAATAGAAAAGTTTTTTTCTATAAATAGTGAGCCATTTCTCTCTTGCTCACTACCACTTCACATATACTTTCTCCCAGTATTCTAATATCTCTAACCTCTGATCCAAAGGATCATTTTATGTAGTTTTATTTTTGTGTGATTCTCTAGGTTCCTCTTAAAGGAGAGATCACCACCTCTTGAAGACGTGCAAGCTCAAGGTCATGAGTTACTAAGCTTCGTCATCATCAAGACTACTGAGGTGTATCTTGTTGATAGTTCTTTCCTCCCTCCATAGAAGTGTTGTGTAGAAGGCATTAGTGAAAGGTTTTGAAGGGTCGTGTCGAAGGCATTAGTGAAATATGCCAAGTGTGTACATTCGATAAGGTGCATCGATGTACAAGTTAGATAGTTTGGGTTAAAGGATGTTGATATCCTTTTAGTGTTGTAACAAGGAGCGTATCTCCTTTGGGGTAGTTGTGTTGTGGTGTAGTGTTGGGTAGTAGTTCCTCCTTTGTAATGGAACTCAGTATCTAGCCTTGTACCGGATAAAGTGTAGGCGGCGTTGTGATAGGTTTGGTTCTACCTTGGAAGAACCAGGTGTCTAGCCTTGTACCGGATAAAGAGTGGCGGCGTTGTGAAGGCTTCTCCGCCACATTAAGGAGCTTGTGTTGTGTAGTGCTTACAAACACTCGAGTGGGGTACTCGGGGAGTGGAGTAAGGCAAGGAAGGTGTCCTTGTAGCCCAACCACTATAAATACTCGTGTCATGGTTTTGTGTTCCTTTACTCTTTTTCTTTTCATTACTTACTTATATGCTTATCTATCAATATCCAACACACATATTAAATAGATTGACATAAGTCGATCTTAATAGTTTAAAACAAAGTTTTAATTGGTAAAACTATTCAACCCCCCTTCTAGTTTTCTACAATTGATATCAAAGCTTCGTTACCAATTTTCTTAGATTATAATGTACTTTAAAAACTTGATACGATCCATCTATGTTTGAAAACTACCAAGAAGGAAATTTCTTAAAACAAAAAGTCATGTTTTAGAAATTCTTATACTTTAAATGTTGGATAGTGATAGATCATTCTAATGTTTTCTTTTGAGAATTCTTCATTCTAGGATTCGTTCAATGACTTCGCTGCATCTAAAGCAAAATGAAGTCAACACCCTAAGAAGAATCCAAAGTAGTTACTATTTGCTTTTACAAAATACGATTAGGTATTTTAAAAGCTCATGAAGTATTTCGCGTCTATGATTTTCAAAAATCATAAAATGAATATATAGCAAAGGTATGTTCTTCTAACTATAATTAGTTAATACTAACTGTTTGTAGATAAATTAATAATATATGCTTCTAAATTATATTAGGTAGTATTATAATTTTATACTATGAAAAGACTCGTAGACTTAATGTTTAAACTTCAATATCAGAACTCTCCAAAAAGTAGTTATTCATATTAAACACATCATCAGGAATAGTATCTTGGTTGATTTCCATAGACAAAACTATAAAATAGTCATTATACATCTTTACCTCGTAAAGAAATTTGACTAATCTAAAGTTTTGATTCATCATTTCTCACATGGAGATATTGACATTGCATTAGTAATCTATGTCAATATTTTCCATTCGAAACTTTCCATATCATGATAAAATAGAATTTTGACATGATTCTTAGTTTCCCGACTTATGACTTACTCGTAAAAAGGAACCTCGTCAAAAGTGTTTTGTAAACACGAAGACTCGTCAAAACCTTGAACCTTAAACAAACCTTAAGATATAGAGCAAGACTATTGACAAAAATCAAAATCAAAAACTCCCGTGTCAAAATTATCAAACCCACTCAAACTGTTTTCCTGTTGAACTGTCGGGTCCCTACGTTTTGACTAGCCGGATCCTTTTGCAAGGGATCCATGGGAACCGGAACATCAGTAAGACAGAATAAGTGTTTGATGATCACTGTGCACTTCTACTCCTTACTTTACTCTATCACATACGAACATAAACCCAGAATTACTGTTCCTAGGAGATCCTTCTTCATCATTCCAAGGAAATCAATCACTTGTGTAAGTATTATCTTCACTACATTATAATTTCCATTCTCTAGTTCCTAGTAGTATAATTTTTACATCTTGAGAACTTTGATTCAAGTGGGTTTGTCACAATTTGCTATCACATTGTTTTCTAAGATAACTAATCAAAAAATAAACATCGTTAATACAAATTAGAACTCATAATGAATTCAAAAGAGATGTGTTGAGCAAAAATTGTGGTGAACCTCAAAAAGGAACTATTTACTTAATTAACACCACATTGTGGTTTTGATGTTTAGGATCAATCATGCCAAGCTCTAGACAACAAGACTACCAAGATACGGCTCATTACATACCAATGCACCACCGAAAAGAAGGTCTTAGCCCTCAAGACCGAAAGACTTTCAAAATGCTACAAACGCGGTTGTTTCATGAAGGTCGTGTAGTCGAACAATCCTTTCTCTACAATACCAAAATTCCCGAGGTCTTTTCGGGAATCAACTTTCAATGTCTCCTCAACATCCACGAACAAATACGCCCCGTATTTGTTCTTGAGTTCTACAAAAGCATTAGGATCATAAGGAATGAGGACGGAACCATCTCAATCTCCTTTATCATCAATGAACACAACTACACCTTATCCCTTGTTAAGTTTGCCCGGATTCTTCATACTCCTCACCATGGAGTATGCATATATTCCAATGAATGGTCATTAGCCAAGCTTCATGACATGGTTGATGAGTATGAGGTTTATTTCACACTCCTCTCGGAACCGGCCACGGTGAGAGATACCATTTTTATTCAAAGAGCCTCTCCAACTCGGGTAGCTAGGAACTCAAAGGTCATCCATCGAGATCCCTTCCAAATGGAATATCGGAGATGTTCCCTCTCTACAATAAATGGGAACAAGTTCTTATGGAGAATGTCCTTCGCTTGGTTGGAAACAAGGATCATCCTAACGCATGTCTAGTTTACATGATCTATTGCCTTGTCAACTCAACTCCTTTCAACCTCGCCTACTACATGGTCAAGCGGATGGCTAGCATTTCCAAGACGAACAAGATGGTGCTACCTTATGTTATGCTCCTCACTCGCCTAGCTAACTTTTTCTTTGCCTTAGAACCCTCTCCCTATACGGATGACCACTTCTTTTGCAACAAACTCATGGTACCTCTATCCGATGAGAAGACAACGAGGTTCATGGTTGAAGGTAAAAGACCTCATCCATCAACGGACTCGTCCGAAAAGACGGAGGGAGAAGGAATCAACCCTATAGGCAACTACCATCTCGACCCTGTGGCTTACATTGAGCAATTGTCGGACATCCCAAGCCCTTCTCAAGAGTTCCAACAAACGAAGGGTATGTTTAAATGCCTTGCCGACTTTCTAATAGGAAAGAAGAAGAAATGAGATGGAAGCTTGAGGGGTTTTGAAGGAGAAGTTTGAGAGAAATGGGAGGTAAGGTCAAAGACCTTAATTTGAACAATGTGATGTAAACATCTTAAACAATATTTCTTTTATCTTAGAACTCGAAGTAGTCGATGGTATGGGAAAAACAAAGACATCTTAACCTAGGATAATTTTATAGGAATTTTACGACTCTTTGATATCATATCAAAAAGTTGGTATTTCTCCTAATTGCATGCCTATATGTCACTTTTACATGCCATTCTTGCTATGCCTTACTTACATACATGAATGCTTGATGTAGAAAAAATAGGTTTGAAATTGATACTCGGTGCAAAATCTTGCACGCGTTCTGTGAAGGTAATGGTCCTATAAGCCGGATCCCTGAGCTATAACTAGTCGGATCCTTCACATGAAGGATCTGTGGGATCCGGGTGAACAGTTATAGAATTCTTACACCTTCACATCAATCTAACCCTCCATGCCTTATTAGACTAGTTAAACATGATACATTGGGATCACTTTACCTATCTTTAAGGTCAGTTGATCCCACATTCACTTATGAATGACTTAAGATCACATTCAAGCTGTTTTTGATTTATCATTTCTTCATAACTTACCATTTTTCTGCTCCAAGGCTTACACATTGTTTATCTCATCTCAAAACACCTAATTTGATATTTCTCTCAATTTTAACAAATTGATTTTAGTCATACTTATCTCAAAATAGGCTAAAAACTAGTTTTTCATTTCTTATGATTTTTAAGGGATTTTTCAAATTTCCTTTAAATCACCATCTGATCTCTAGGATCATTTGACATCATTTGACACTCTCAAAATCTTAGTATCATGCTTAATCACTTGTGTGCATACATGAAAAACTCCATCATCTTGTCAAAAACCATCATTAGATATCCTTACTTATTATGGTTGAACATTTAAGTCCTATACCATTTAAGACACCTTATGGAACTTAAACACTCAAGATATATAGGTACTAGACCTTGGTAGACATCATCACTCCATTTCCTTTCGTCTGAAGACGGATCCCTAGTTTTGAACTAGACGGATCCCCAAAGTTAGGGATCCGTGGGAACCTGGTCTACAGAACAGCTAAAATTCACTCTACTCATCAATTTCAAACTCTCTTTGGTAATCTAAACTTTTTACTTTGCCTTAAATGACTCCCTAGGATAGAACAACACTATAGTTGACTTTGAGTACATGCTAAGAACCTTAGTGGTATAAAATTTAATTCACTAACCTAATCTCATTCTTTATAAACCAAGTGTGTTTTTGCTCTCAAACCACCATTCAAAATCAGTAGCTATTAGCTAATACACTCCTTACATCCTACTTTTCACCATGACTAAAGCATCTAGCACAACCTCATCAACCAAAGGTTCCTCCAAGAAAAATGCTCATGTTGTTCATGAGATTTCTTCAACTGAGTCATCACCCGTCAAAACCACAAACACTAGAATTCCTCCTCAACAAACTCAACCAACTAAAGCTAGGAAAACCGCCCGTATTAGCTTTCGACCATGTGGTTTGGAAAGACTTTCACCAAACACTACCATACCCTCTAAACCAAACACACCTAGCTCGACTAAAACACCTAAGCCATCATTTCTAGAACCTAGACTATACTCGTTCACCACACCTCTTTCACATCCAAACCTTTACTCTTTAGAAGACTCACCACCTAGGACTTCTCATTCACTATCCTTCTCATTAAATAGGGAACCACCTTCACACCAAATCATACCTTCACCATCAAATAGTCCATCTTTAGGAACAAGGAATCACCAATCTCAAAGACAGGACCATATAGATACCTCCCTATTTCCACCACCAACCCATACATCACCACCTTCATTTTTAGTTTAACCTCATCCTACTTCACTCAACTCACCTCCACAAATCCCTCCATCCTTTGTAGAACCTCCTTCCCGCTCACCTGACATTTCACCTCAAAACATTCCTTCTCCAATGCCTCCATCTCCTACTCATGACAATAATTGCTCTAATTGTCAACATACCCAACGGTTATTTCAAGAAGTACGAAATGAGTTACATTTCATGTTTAATCATCTCCTTGAATGATTTGACCAAATCAACAAATCTACTCATCCTTAGAACTTAGGAATACAAGCACAATGGTGCTCTTTCCTAGTCCTAGGCACAACTTAAGAATTGTTAGAAAATGTACTACATGTTTGTATCATTCTCTTAGTTTAAGAAATATGTGTATCATTTCTCATGTTTTATTGAATGAAACTACATTTTGTATGCTATATAGTTATGAGAATATGTTTGGTGTTATAATACATAACTCATTTGGTTGTTAACATCACTTTTACATCTACATTGCTGTCAAAAAGGATATGTGGGATCCGTACAATAGAAGCATATTTCCTTTCTAATATGAATCTCATTTGCAGGAAATTATGCACCATATACTTGTTTTCTAACCTTTTTTTATAGATTTTTAAAATACACATGAAGACTTTGACACCCTCAACAATGGGGAGCTTTTCGTCAAAGCAAAGCATTGCAAAAACGCTTGCAATACATTCACTTAGGTTTTCTATACTACTTGACGTCCTCCTCTAAAAGGAACACTCGTCAAGGGGAGCATTTTGTCAAAGACGAAACCATTACAAAAATAATTGCAATACACTTGTTTAGCTTTCCAATTACTTGACGCTCTCAACAAAGGGAAGCATCCGTCAAGGGGGAGCTAAGGAGAGAGTATTTTCTAATCTTACTACTTATTTCCTCTTTTTGTTATTTTTCACACGTTTTTCTCAAAACATTGTGTTAGTTTCTTTTCAACGCTCTTTTTGTTTCGACAAAAAAGGGGATAAGAGAGTAAAAACTCCAATTCAATTTTTTACGAATTTTATTTTCTTCTTAACATAATCTTATGTTTTGTCATTAACAAAAATGGGGATATTTTTAATACAAATAAGCAATAAAAACGTTTATTTATATTTTACGATCTTCTAATGTTTTGTCGATAACAAACGTAAAATCATTTTAACGAAACAAATAAAATACGTAAAAGGTTTGAGCCAATAGTTTACTAACACACTTTTACTAAACATATTAAAACCATATCAAAACATGTTTAGTAAATAAGTTACATAAAACCAAAGACATTTTTATAAATACTGAACAAGTAATATTGTTTACATCTTATAGAAATGCATATGTATAACAACTAGCATTTACATAATATAGAAATGTACATATATACTTTGTATATATATTGTAATGGGTAAAGTAATGGGTAAAAACCAAAGTCCATAACCCATACCCATGGAGCATGATCCATAACCCATGACCCATTGCATGACATCATGCATGAAGTCATGTTGGGTATTATCCATGATCCATGACCCAAAGTCCATGTCCCATGACCCAAGATCCATAACCCAATGTCTAAGTACATTGCATCTTGTTGGGTATCCATAATCCATTACCCATAACCCATGGTTCATAACCCATAACCCGGTTTGCAACCGAATCCGGACTAAAGCGAACCCGAGGCGGATCCCTAGGTTTGCACTAGCGGATCCTCTGGGAGGAAACCGTGGGACGATGAACAAGTTTTTCTATAAATAGTGAGCCATTTCTCTTGCTCACTACCACTTCACATATACTTTCTTCCAGTATTCTAACATCTCTAACCTCTGATCTAAAGGATCATTCTATGTAGTTTTATGTTTGTGTGATTCTCTAGGTTCCTTTTAAAGACGAGATCACCACCTCTTGAAAACGTGCAAGCTCAAGGTCATGAGTTTCTAAGCTTCGTCATCATCAAGACCACTGAAGTGTATCTTGTTGATAGTTCTTTCCTCCCTTCATAGAAGTGTTATGTTGAAGGCATTAGTGAAAGGTGTCGAAGGGTCGTGTCGAAGGCATTAGTGAAAGATGCCAAAGGTGTACATTCGATAAGGGGGATCGATGTATAAGTTAGATAGTTTGGGTTAAAGGATGTTGATATCCTTTTAGTGTTATAACAAGGAGTGTTAGCCGTAGCATTTTTATTAGAAGTGATGGTCATTCACGTTTAGGAACTTTGTAACGTGTGTTAGATATCGTGCTAGAATAGTCAACGGGCTCGTGGATTGGGCTAAGCTAAATGGCTAAATGTTATGTTAAGCTAGCCTTGTATAAGTTGTCATCCAATCCAAGTCCAATCCAATCCCATCCCAAGCCCATTAGGGCATATGTAAGAACTATAAATACCCTCAAAGTCTCATTTGAGGGTGTGCTGAATGTATTTTGTGTGTTTTCTCTTTGATATAACATCTTATTGTTTTCATCTTTCTCTAAACATACGGTTTTATAACATCAAGTCACCATCTTTCCTTTCTTTTATTCATCTCTACGCATATCTTATAGTTTCTGTTTAACGTGTTCATCTTGTGGTAACGTGGTATACGTGTAAGGTTGATGTAAAAACAAGGTCCTACAAGGAGTGTGTCTACTTTGGGGTAGTTGTGTTGTGGTGTAGTGTTGGGTAGTATTTACTCCTTTGTAATGGAACTCGGTATCTAGCCTTGTACCAGATAAAGTGTAGGCGACGTTGTGATAGGTTGGTTCTACCTCGTGGAAGAACCTAGTGTCTAGCCTTGTATCGGATAAAAAGTAGGCGACGTTGTGAAGGCTTCTCCGCCACATTAAAGAGCTTGTGTTGTGTAGTGCTTACGAACTCTCGAGTGGGGTACTCGGGGAGTGGAGTAGGGCAAGGAAGGTGTCCTTGTAGCCGAACCACTATAAATACTCGTGTCGTGGTTTTGTGTTCCTTTACTCTTTATCTTTGTATTACTTACTTATATGCTTATCTATCAATATCCAACACACATATTAAATAGATTGACATAAGTCGATCTAAATAGTTTAAAACGAAGTTTTAATCGGTAAAACTATTCAACCCCCTTCTAGTTTTCCACATAAGTCGTAGATTATTTACGTAAAACTTATAAAACATGCTCTTGAGAGTAATAAGATACTTGTTAGACGTAGACTAAACTTAGTGTAGTGACGGAATACGTTCAAAGTTGTTTCTCGTTATACGCGGGATAACCTAATGATTATAGATATAGTCAAGTATTCACGTGTTCAAAGTAAAATGTTCAAGTTTAGGTTTAAGTATTATCCCAAAAATGCTAGTTGTCACAGTTACCTTCTCGATCTGGGCATTTTGAAAAAAAGTGTCTGTCCTTATCACAATGGTAACACTTTTTATGTGAGAGGCCACGTTGCTCTTGTTTCTTACCCTTTTGCTTATTGTCTTCACGGTTTTTTGAGGAGTCATGTTGACCTTGGTTTTGATAGTTACCCCTGCCACTTCCTTGACCACGAACTCGACCACGACCTCGAGAGTATGAATCACATCATCTTCCTCCACTTGAGTCATTATTCCTATTGGAATTTTCAGTCCTAGCTTAAAGCAATTTTTCTTAAGTGTCATTTGCTTTATCTTCTTCTTTCACACTTTCTTAGTACGCTTTCAATCTACCAACCACATCCTCAAACCTCATTTCTTTAAGGTCTAAAACTTGTTCTAAGGTTGCTATGATATGGACAAAACGTCTAGGAAGACTTGTGTGAAACTTCTTTACCAACTTGTGTTCCAACATGACTTCTCCAAGCATCGTTGATTTAGAAGCAATACCTGATAGCGTTGAGGCATATGCATCTATAGTACCGTTATATGACATCTTCATATTCTTGAAATTTGTAATTAGTGTTTGAAGTCTAGCTTCTTTCATACGATCAGCACCTAGGTTACGGGTCTTTATAGCTTCCCACATATCCTTCCCGGTTTTTAAATTCCCGATTTGCAAAATCAGACCTTCTGGTATTGATTGAAACTGTTAATACAAATAAGCCGTAAAAATGTTTATTTATATTTTATGATCTTCTATTGTTTTGTCGATAACAAACGTAAAATTATTTTAACGAAACAAATAAAATACGTAAATGGTTTGAGCCAATAGTTTACTAACATACTTACATTTTCATATTAAAACACTAAACAAATAATAGTGTTTACATTTTATAGAAATACATATGTATAACAATTAGTGTTTACATAATATGGAAATGTGCACATATATATATATATATATATATATATATATATATATATATATATATATATATATATATATATATATATATATATATATATATATATATACTAGTGTCAAAAACCGTCCGATGGACGGGTATGACTTGTGGTTATTATTTTTAGGATTTAGTAGAACAAATATATATTAAAAATTAATTAAAAATTAAATGAAACGGTTAAGATCTATAATTGATGTTACCATAATCCATAAAACGGCTAAAAGCAGGTAAGTACTTTGGTTTGTGTTTTTATTTTTAGGATTTAGTTGAACAAATATATACTAAAACCGTTTTTTAGGTTTTAAAGTGACTTTGTTGTATTCATTGGTGATAGACGAATTTAGTATTATTAATGGTTATATCCGTCTTCCAAAATAGCAACTCCAGATAGCCAGTTTGCGGACTTACTTGTAGGGTATGCATTTCCCTCACCAGAGAGAGCTCATCGCACTATTTAAACCATGATTTAGTTTGACGTATGCAAATTTTCCAAATAAAAAGTAATTATTTATTAACAACTTAGACATGACATTTATGTAATTAGTATTATAACTTACCTTAGCAAAACATAAATAGCAAATAGCCTAGTGTCTTTATAGTTATTATTGAAAGCCATACAACTCAATACTATTTGATGTAAATAAACATGATCCAAAGTACCATTGAAAGCTAATATTATTTAGTATTTACCTGAGTTGTACTCATGAGGCTGAAGTTGCTTGTACCTTGCTTTCTCCACAAGCTCCTTCCATTTCTCGGATAATAAATAAAGATCCGACTACAACACACAGAATAATAGACTTTAATGGACTTTAATAGTTGTTTGGGGAGGTCCTGTTGGGCGGCCAAGACTTGTAATTATTCTTTGGATAGCACTATGTAATATTTAGAACAATTTAGAGACCACAAGTTCAATGGAAGCAACATCATAAGTCTACAATGTGTATTGTTAAAATATGCTAAAACAAGAAGGGTCACAAGTAACAGACGGTAATATAATAACAAAAACACGGCGATTAGTCACAATAGACCACATATCTTCATATCAGTAAGTTAGAACATGTTTTTTTCTTCCATCTAATATAATTAAAAACAAAATTACACATAAATCAGCCTTATGCATTATAACAATTAACAACAATATACATAAACTAAAAAAAAAGGATGAGTTTAACTACAATGGATTATCGAAAACTGAAAAAGTCAATAACATATAAGCAAAACCTCAAAGACCAATGCTATTTAATTAAATACAGTTTACTTAGCGTATATACTAACGCATAATACAATAAAATGAGGAATCGATCTTATAAATTGATTGATGGTTTTCAATTAGAGCTAACAAAAACAGGATGATAAAACATCGGATAATCATAACAACGATAATCTATAACCGGTTAATAGAACATCAGATACAAAGTAGAGTAATAGGGCAAAGTTTATGAACTTACAAAAACAGAGCAACCGGTTTTTTAATCAACATGCAGAACAGAGATACCGTAATTCCCATGGTATTTGTATAATTCACTCGCTAAACTGGATTAGTTAGTCAGTGATGATTGAGGCGAGTTTTCAATTGTTTTGTATTTGTTTGTGTAGGCGGAGTAGGGTTTGCTCGATTGACAGAATAAATTGTATATTAGGGATACAAAAATACCAAAACAGAGCATGCCTAATATTCAGGAACCGATTTGGTTTATAGATTTGGTGTTGCAAAATATAATTCAAAAATCATGTTGGTCTAATGGTTAAGACTTAAGTTAATGTTACAAACCACTCAAGTTCAATCCTTACCGATTTTATTTTTAATGGTCATAAATTCTGAATTTTTTAAAAAATTGACATGTATTGAATGATGACATGGCTTTATGATGTGGCATTATAGATGCCAAGTGGAATTATATGTTGCATGCCTCCTCTTATATAATTGTTTACCGTGTTTCCTGGAGCATAAGTTGCCAAACACCTGCTCATTCTTGGTCCTATCTTACGCCTGTCGTATCCCGCACACTCTGATCGTGTAATGTCGTATACTGTGACATAGTAGTCATCTTCTCCTATCCTCACGAAATGCGTGGTTGTTGCAGTTCGGGGCACATTTGCTTTAACAAACTCAGTCTACTCTTTGTCACATAGCACCCAATTTCCGGCTATGTTTTGTGTAACGGTACCTGTCTGGACCATTCAGGTAAAGCATATCGGTCTCATTCTTGAAGTACTCAGCAAAAACATCTGGTAAGACCTGTTTTGACAATCAAAGTGTTACAGAAGAATTATGTCCACTTGCAACATACCTACCATAATTTTTTGTGAATATTCTTTGAATGTATTGGTTTGAGAGTAGCAAGACATATATATACGATTTTGTATTTTTTATTAAGATATGCATTTAATTGTTTATTTTCTTTATTAAACAGTTTGAAAGTATACTTACATTCATAATAGGATACGTTATTGTATTAAGACATATTTTACTATAGTTAATTATCTTTTTAGTAAATTATAAACAAAAAATATGTGTATATTTGGAGTATTCAAAACATAGATACATTTTTACCTTGTCTTGACCCCCGACATGCCCAAACAGTGAATCATGTTCTTCTACTCAATAGTTTCAATGTTAAATCATGCATGCACAACGAAACATACATAAATTCTCAAGACATGTCCCATAATAAACACGATAAAGGCGTCAGTCATCAATGTTATTAGTAGGAGACCCACGACGCCTGAAGACGATGGCCTAATATGTCTTCATGTCTTGGTTCATCCTTAAGGAAAACAAAGGGAAAATGATATTTAAGATCACAAAACAGAAAATAAACAAATAATAAAAAAAATAAAACATGCCGTGTATGAATGCTTTTAACCGCGTTTTATAATGCACGTATTAGTCTGCTTTTTCACTATTACATTATCTCTCTAGGTAAAAGCAAATTATAACTCTTTGTACCAATTTGCAAAACACTATTTCCTAATTATTAGTGTTTACACAATACGCAATCCAAAAAACCCTCTCATGAAAGTGATTATCTCATTATTGCATATGGAGTTTTCGGAACTCGAGTGACAACCCTTTTTATACTAATTAATAATCTATGGTTCGAAACTGGTCATAAATAATCAATTTATTACTAATAAAACTGATTATATAATGTTTGAGTAGAATTACCTTTATCTACAATATCTACTAAAATAATTAATGGGTGATTAATGAAGGACCCAAGCGAGTTTAATAAACTTAATGAATAAGAAAAGACCCAAGAACTAACAAACAACATGTAATGTGTTAACCACCAAAGCATACCAGATAAATAAGCATGCTTAATTAGATTAATGAGAATGAAGCTACTGAAGGTAATTTAAAGTCATAATTATAGATAGTTGAAACTAATGCAAAAAGTAACAAAGAAAATCAAAGACATGAACAAAACAATCATATACGGTATAGAACCATACACTCAGAGGCGGTACCAAGAAAAAACAAATGAGGGGGCAAATTCAAAGTAATAAAGCATGCATCATATATCATCAGAAAATACTTAAGTGCAGCGAACTGTAGTTACACAGCGTTTTAACGTCTTTCTTAAGAGCATAAAAAGTTAAATATCGTCTATCAAAGTGCGATAAAAAGGTGACATGAAAATAACATGTCATTTCCTGGGCAAAAGACCACGACGATTCTTCATTGCCTGAAAGTTATTCATAACTACTTCGTCGGAAACACTTTCAAACACATCTTTCTCGATGTAGGTGACCAAGGAGTCATTCAGCCAATTTCTTGTATTATGAAGTGTTGGATTTTCGCTTAAATTTCGAAACCACTAACACACGATGTGTAGAAGAAGAAACTGTTGCCGCCTCTTTCTTCTCTATATTGCTGCTTAGTTTTTTAGATTGGGATGTGGGGCAGATATACAACATTACAAAAAAACACCCTTATAATTTTTGTTTTCAAAAAAATCTGACAGGTTTGTGGGGGCAGCTGCCCACATTGCCCCCCCTGGGACCGCCTCTGCATACACTTAGTTCTTCCCACTATGATAGATATACGCCTTCACTCGACATTTCCATGTCTTATAATGTGTCTCCATCAAGGACCACCAAACAAAGTAGTAAATGCAACATATTTTATTATTACTCACTTACGATAAGGTAGATTTTAGTGAGTAAATAGCTCAAAAACATTCCTTGAAAAATCTTACTCAACAAAGCAATTTCACTTTAAGCTTAACTATGAGAGCTTGTAAGAATTGACTTTGATAAGCTATAATATACAGGACTTAAAATTGGTTTCTTGAAGGGAAATAAACCTTAATTAAAGACCTAGAATTTGTTTCACTCAGATTGCAGATCATGGACCTTGAGAAATGGCTATATTCAGTAGTATAAAACATAATTATCCATTAAGTGCATCAAAGTAAGTTGACTAAAAAACGATATAAGCATACTAAATTGTATATTGAATGGATTAAGAACAAAAAGAAATATACGTTTATCGAATATGAGAGAAAATATAAAGCTTGACAACCTTCGTGTTTACAAACTTATTTTCATGAATGTTTCATTTGCTAAATCATAGATAGGCCAAGATGCCTGATTGACACCTCAATTCCAGATGCTTGACTACCGGCACATTTCATTGATGCACGTTACTTTGACCTGTTACTGCAACATTTATAACTTTCGTTAGAAAACATAATAGAATATATTATAAGTTAGACACCATGGACACATTAATAACATACATTAAAACTCTAAATGTATTGCAAAAATGCTCACATCAAAATGTGAGCAAGAGGTTGAGGATCTCTCTCATTGCTCTTCTCAACCTTAAGGGACCATAAGGAATCCATCAATGACCACTTTCCCCCACGAAACTCGCTGAAACCAAATGTTTTACCCGCTTTTGTGATAATTCGTTCTTAATGTTTTGGTAAATTATCGATTATCAAATTAGTTGGGGCTCAATGATCAGTTATTTGTAGTGACATTCATAACGGTTCCAACACGGTTTTTAATTAATCCTTTTAACCCTTCTTTTAACCCAACTTGAGATACTTTTACTCCTAATCACAATTTTCTTAAACCAAAATCTGATGAATATTTGTCCATAAATTACAACATTAGTAGCACAAAGATTATTCGCTAAAGTTATGCTATATGAAATATACGGAGTAAATATGTAGAGTCAGGTTATGTGGTACAAAATTTATGTATAGGTTACTTTGAAAATTAATGTAGTAGTAATATTAAAAAATCTACAAATAAATACTTATTACCTTTACGGAATGGTAGTTAATGACCCTATAAAATGACTCCTTTGTTGGTTCTACAATGGCTGTAGGCGGCAATGGCTTCGGAAAAAGCACGTGTGCACATTATAAACACCGACCGTATTTTGGAAACTTGGCCACTCTATATACTTCAGATGGCTAGGATGGTCCGCCAGAAAGGTAAATAAATGACTTTACACTCATTATCTGAAAATCAAACTTAGGATACTCATTATCAAACCATTTAGGCTCAACCATTTGACAAAACTTGTGATAAAAATTCAACCATAACTCAAGCAACCAATTAGACTCATTTTTTCTAGATGAAATCAACCTAATGGATAATGGACAACCTATACATGTCCTCATGGGTTTGCACCTAAAAATCAGTGATAAAGAAAATCCATTAACTAAACAGAATAATGAAATCAACAACGTAACTTTAGTTCAATGACAGTGTATTCACTTTTTTGTAATACCTTTTCTTTAAAACCCAACGCTTCATGCTCCACCCTTTGAAGCTCTTCCCTTAAAGAATCCTGATTTTTGTCCGATACTATTTTAGCTTCTTTTTCTCATTTATGGCAATCAGGTGCATCCTAAGAATTTATAAAAAAATCAGTTATAATGAAATAAACAATTATAGCGAGATATCACGTCGACATTTGAATAAAACTCTTAAAAATTTCTGGGCTCCTCGTTTGCCAAGCTAGCTTTCAAAGATGAAATATTTGTTTCCAATTTACAAATAGTATCGTTTAACTCTTCTTCCTTCTTTTAGATTGCAGCCTCTGTAATAGATGTAAAACAGTGTTAATACAAAGTTAAATCGTGTAATTTAAAGTGACTTTAGTTTAGTCTTCAGTCAAAGACATAACCTGCTTCCACGCATTTTCATCGATGAATCAAGCATATTACATAAGCTATCCTTTTCCGTAGCAAGGTCTTATAAACTCTTTTGAAACCATTTTATACAAATTTTCAGCCTCTTCAAATAATCCATAATACAAACTTGTTTACACTGAAATACAAAAGAAGATGAAACATGGGTTGTAAATGGTGTAGTTGCGGTGCACCTAGGTGCTGATAATTGGCATTGGGTCCCATGTGAGAAGATTGAAGTAATTGTGATGGTAGTGGGGGTTGAAGTGGCATCTAAGGCATGCTACTCATATGTAAAGGCTGGTGCAATGGGGTGCTTGCAGCAGGCATTGTGGGTTGAACCACCGATGGTGGCCGGCTAGAATGATGAGGTGAAAGAGCAGACATATTTGAGGACTTTAGAGATGGCATTGATGCTGACTGAGCATTGATATAACCTCTATTATGCTGCATCGATTGTAAGGGGTGTGAAGGTAGCGGAGGGTTTAAAGGAGACATAGATGCGGAGGGTGTAGGTGTGGTTGTTTGGTCCCACGAACTACTTTGTGATGGCAATGAAGCTTGTTTAGCACTTGGTCGATGGTGGCGGCGTTGCTTCTCGAGAATATTGAGATCGGGTGGTTGAATTTTAGGTATCTGAATCATCATTAAACTATAAGTTTCCCATGTAAGAACATACAACATGAGTAAGCATGTGCCAACTGTAGAGGTGGCAAATTTCACCAATGCTCTAACATAATAGGTCGGTTCCACATCATGCACGAATTAGGTTGACTGATGTAAGTTTACCAAGTAGGAGCCTTGAAAATAAAGAATAAAGAATAGATATTAGTTAAATTTGGCCATAATCGTAGAGAAGAAAGAAAAATATATATAATCAGGAACTCTTGATTTCTTAGCACTTACTTCAATCTTTGTATCAAAAACACAGAATTTGTTGTTCGATTTGTGTTGAAGCATTTGTCAGATCTATAATAGTAGCATTAGATCGCATCCCCACCGTTCGAGCCGAGGCGCTTCAATTGAATTTAATTCACCATCGATTTTTCTTTCACGGATCCAAGTTTGAGCTTTTTAGAAAATCGAAGATAGGGCGATGGTAGCGAGAGAATACAAAAGTCATCATTTTTCCTTTGAAAGCACATAGCGTAACACGTTTTCGGTATACTCGCATGTCCTTTCCTAACCATCGGGAGCATGTCAATAATTGATGTAATTCATGAAAATGGCCATTATCTATCATTCGATCGTCATCCGGACAAAGAATAGCGGTGAATGTAGCGCAAGGAAAAAATTTAATAGTGGGATTGGTAAGAATGATTATGATCTTTTAAAACTACTGATTTCAAAAGCATACCAAAGTAGAATCTTTAGGGCTCAAATTCATGTTTTACAATTTTACCCATCAAAGTCATGATATGGTTTTGTTTGAATTTTTAAATGTTATATGTTATCTGAAGTCACAAAATGGGCGGTCGGTTGGGTTTGATAATGGGTTATAAAGGCTCCAGTCAAAACAGATTCTTGTTCCACGACGGGCTTATTTGACCCAAGAAACCTCTTGTTTATCAATAATAATCGAGTTTTAAAAGAAATGACTTGGAAGGTTTTATGCACGTGAGGTGCCATCGTACTAAAAGAGAGGGGCCTACGGTACATAATGATGTGGTTCAAGTTCACAGAAGTTTATAGTGTTGGCACAACTGGTGGTCTGTACCTTGAGTCGACCGAGAGGCCTAAAACAAAAAATAAAATACATTTTACCAAAGTGGAATATCGATCGGATAAATAATGAGTAATATTTACATTAAGAGCAATATTATAGCACACTCTAATTGCAATAAAGAATGGTTCCACGTGAACCGCATATGTGGACGTTATAGAAAATTAAGAAATAAGCAATAATTAAAAACAACAAAAGCGCTTCAAGCAAACTATTTTATTACCAAACCGAATTCAACTCCATGTTCAAAGTCGCATTCATTACAAAAACATCCCTTGTCTCGGACTAAATCAAACCGAAATGGCTAAAACTAATCAACTTTTTCTAGTATGCAAGCATTAGCTACATGTATCGAGATGAAAATGAAAGAAGAGTGTGATGAAAGTTAAAATGAAGAGTCGAAGATTATAAAGGTGAAAATAGAGGATGCACCTTAATCTTCAAACATGTAGCCGGTTCCATGCGGCCCTCAAATACTCTCCTTGAGAGTTAACACCTTCAGTGGCAACTCCATTCTACAGAAATTTAGTGTTGCACGCGCAATGAATTATTTCTAAATCAAAGAGTGTAGAGCAACAAAATAAAGCTCCCCGAATGGTTCCGCATGAGTTAATTCGCATACCTGCCCGTTGTTCACATGTTAATGCAACATAAACATCAAAGATAAAGATTATTTGCAACAAAAAGGAAGAATTTACTATGCAAGTGTTTGTTGAAATGCAATTTTAATTTTACGCATAAAAACACTTTGAAATAACCAACTTTGTATCTGCTAATCCCGCTTATTTTACCTCAAGATAAGCGAGATAAGGGAAAAATAAGCAATACCAAACACCCTCTAGGTTATGAGGAGCTATTTAAATTTTTTAAAAATGATCCGGTGTTTTGTTTAATAGTTTGTTTGTGTTTGTGGATGTTGCTATAAGGCTGTGAGGCCATTGAATCATCTTGGATTGGATAGAAACAATGCATGGATAAATCTTATGAGAAGGCAAGATCACGAGTTGCATCCGAGTTCGACTAGTGCGATAAGGACTTATGACGATAAGACGCCTTTTCTAGGTCATAATGTGCAGATTAGGCGGAACTTTGATGAAGATGAGAGGAAGCCGTTGGATGGGGATCACTACCACGGAGAGGCTGTTAGTGATGAGAATATTCATGGTGGTCATAATGTGCAGATTAGGCGGAACATTGTTTATATACATGTTAACCTTTACACGAGAATAAAGAAAAAGCACATACAGTTCATACTATTCATTAATAAAGTATGACTCATACTTTTGAGCACTTTCGCAATTTGAGCTACAAAGAATGGCGCCCGTAGCGTTTTGCCACTCCGGAGCGACCAAATAAGCCCAAAACACGTCGAAATAAGCGGAGCAATAGTATTCCCATCCAAAGAATATGTAAGCCTATCCCATTACTCTTTACTTAAAGGTGACATGTGTTCACGTTACCCAACCCCAACTTGCTTATTTAGTGCCCTTGATACTTTCGGTTGTACCGACCATTGAACCCACCAATGGAACCCATAAACCGAACCAAACTCATTGTACAAACACAATAAAGCCATCCACCCTTGTATCCCTGAACCCATCAACTGAACAAACCCATTTAACTAACCACACTAACACTGACCATCAAGCAACCTCATGAAACAATGGTGACGAAGCCTCTTAGAACACATGAAAATATAGAGAAAAGCGGTTCGGAGAAGGGCTTACAAAACCTTTATCGTTGGCGGTGAGCATGGGCATTGTATGTATCACATGGTTGCTCGCTCTTCACAAACGAAATGTAACTACTGACATACACTCATTCAATGTTGCACCACGCGCCGGTCATTGTTTTTCCGTGACGTGGTACCCATTCCTCCATACTCAAACAAAACATGTGCCAAATGAATAACTAAAGGTTAATACAAATCAAAATCAAGCAATTCCCATCTTTACATACACCTAAGAAACCGTAAATTTATCGGTAACCTACACCATATATACAACAATCAACAAAACCAAAGTAATATTATAGGTCTTTAAAGCGAGAGCGTCATCTTGCCTTCTTTGCAAGCATCTCGGCAAACTCGGCCGTATTTATTTTCTCACTTCCTTCCTCATTTCCTTGACTTCTTAACACACAAACATCAACTCGGGTCAAATAAGTTATGTCACTATGATCTTTGAATGTGGCGAATGATAGGTTAAGATAAGAGGTTCACATGCGTGGAAGAAGCTCTTGGATGGAGCGAGTTTTTCGAACCATTTCTTGTACTGTCAAATTAATAAATGGATAGGGCCCCAAAGTCATTTTTTAGAACTTGTACCCCAAAACCTGCTAGGTGAAACTTCATAATCAAATCAAAGCGATTCACAACTTCAAACAAATTGATCGCTTATGCCAACTTTAATAACCATTATGAAATTTTTTAATAACTTTGGGAGAACAACGTGATTTACATCGAGATGCACCAAATGACTTACCATTTTAAAATGATTTTACATATTGCCTCTTGTTATTATGATATATATTTACATAATAAACACCTAGACGGTCACTCTTGTTATTATGCCCTCTTTGTTAAGTTAGAGCTAACTTTGGTATATGTATATCATTTTACATATTGCCTCTTTTTTTAAGACTTACATTAATCGGTATCATTTTATTTATTATGAAAAAATGGGTAAGACCTTGTGGTAGACTCATGATGGTGAACCGCATTCGAAGGGTCCATCGCGAGATAAAATGAGTGATGAAAACTTGTACAGCTGCTGGTATTTTGTACATTCCGCCACTACCTCCAATCACCCGGCTAATTAGTCATCGTGTAAAGCACCACATTTTTATATCAACTCTCAAAAGTCAAAAGCGAATTATAAAATCTTTAAGATCGGGCATAACTCGGTGACTTTCACAAGACTAATATCGATGAATCGGTATATACCAATATGTGTCAACCGGTAATCTAATGCGCCCATTTTATGTTTAAGTAAATGGGTTAAGACGCCCTATACAACAGCTTTTTCAATTGACCAATTAAAGTCAAATATTATAGGACATGGTTTTACCTTTTGAGCGATAATGAGAGTCATGGAAGACAAGGGTCTCTTGTTTGGCTTGATAAAATTTGAAGCGAAGGGGAGCTTATCGAGGCTACTTGGTGGGGCGAAAAGTCATGCATCTCCTTTTTAGCACAATGCGGTGGATTGAGACAAAACACCACCACCAAAGGGTAATTCACGGTGGTTGTTAGTGATACGCATTTCTTTCATCATCGACTATGCAAAATGACTTGTTCCATGATCTAGAAGCTCTTTAACCCGGATGGATCCCGCGTCCTGCAGAGAATGTAGCAAAAATATATTTGCAATTAGGCAGGGAGGATGTCAAGGTTTACACAAAGTACAATTCAAAGTATATAAAGCTGGTGGAATCGGTTAAATAAACTAAGGTTCTTCTTCCGAATAGTTGAATTGGTGTCTAGCGAAGTTAAATACGGTCTTCAATGGTGAGCTTTTCAATTCATCTCTACATATAGTCATTCGATTTAAAGTTAAGTTGGAATTGGTGGGCCCGCCTAAGGTGCTACTTCAAAATAAGCGAATTGGTGTCTAGCCAAAGTTAGCAATCTGGTCTTCAATGGTTGACCTTTTCAATTCATCTTCCATTGTCTCTCGGATCAACGGATCCTTCATAAGTTAAATAATAGAAGATATTTGTTGTTGTAAAAAAGGTTTACGAAAGGTCATAGAAGTGAAATACGGTGTACGACTTTCAAGACCAATTCCTGCTCGAAATAAAGGGAGTTTTGAAATAAAGTAGGAAATCGTGAAAAGAGTGTCGAACATAAATGAACACCTTTTGCTATACCCTGCTACGTAGGAGTACAATATGGACAATGCATTAAGGAGTTCTATATCATATTTTTCTTGATTGGTGCCAAACATATGCATACACCATATCTCAAACATAACAAACTCTTAAAATAGAAGTGATTAAGCAAAAAGTTAAAGTTTTAAGAACATTTACTCTTCATTAGTAGTCTCTTGGAACAAAACAATCCGTTTGCAAGGAAATCGTGAAATCGACATATCTGGCGATGTACGTAGTATTAACGTTTGATCATCAATTCAGACGCCAATTCGAACACCTTAATTGGTAATCACACAATAAGTCATCGGTAACTCATGATCAAAATTAAAATATTAAAAAACCTAAAAATAAAAAATGAAATTATTACCTTTAATCAAGAGTAATCATAATTTAACCCATGATCGAATCATTGAACTTTATGCATGTATTTATGTATCTTTGCAATAACTTTGATGCCCACTTGGTTTGAAAATATTCAAACTAAAATAAAACATACCTTATAAGACTCTTATTGAAATAATTCAGAATAAAACGGTGAGTGCAAAAACAGTTGAAATCAAGATAAGTAGAATACATGTACAATTGCGTGTGGCCAACAATTGAACACAACCTTCATAAATTCATCGATGATGGAAGGTACTCCTAACCTTAAAGGCTTTTCGGTTGTCATCCTAGATCGTTAAAAAAAATATATACTAATCTCATTATCTAAGGCAAATTCTTTATTAACAAAAGATAAGATTTACTTAGCCTATAATAACTATCGATGCAACCACATCAATAAGAGAGGAAAAGAACCTTACATAAGGGATATTTAAGAAGGGCTTCATGTTGGTTCCTAATTCAATCATGATATGATGCAAAGTATCTGTTACACAAAAAAAAATGGATTAGCACCAACCTTAGAAAGTAATATAAGTTTTAGAAGTATTGAAGCATATAATGTGCAACAAATACATTGAGTATTTATTACGGTTCTGACAACATATAAATATAACTTCCTATTGAAATCAAACAATCATTGTACATGGAAAAAAAACTAAAATTAACGAAAAATCATTGAATGTCAAACTGAAATTGAAGTACCTCCATATCTATGGTATTGCATATTAGAAGCGTACACAACATTAGGATTTAGGTGGTTGCAAAAAAGATGATGATGGTGGTGGCTGAATATGGTTTGTTTTTGGTTCTGGTTTTTGTTTTAGGGTTTTGTGTGGGTTTTGCTTCAAGGAAGGGATAATGAATGATTTCGTAGATTAATGTACATGGATTTTCCTAGTTATCTTTTCATGCAATATCAATTATTTAATCATGACTTACTTATTTTAAAATGTAAATCACAAAAACTGTCTTGATCAAGTGGTTGAAGCATATGTATGTGGATTAAATGGCTTAGGTTCGAATCTTGCAATGGACAATTTTTAATTAATCCGATTTTTAATACCCATATTAAAAGTTTGCTTACGTGGCAATAATTTGTGATGACATGGAAATATGACTTGGCATTATGGGATGCCAAGTGGCATTTATGTGTCATGCCTCTCTTATATATAATGTATAGATATATATATATATATATATATATATATATATATATATATATATATATATATATATATATATATATATATATATATATATATATATACATTTGTATATATTGTAATGGATAATGTAATGGGTAGAAATCTAAGTTCTTAACCCATTGACTAGATACATTGAATATTGTTAGGTAAAACCCAAAGCCCATGCCCCATACCCATGGAGCTTGATCCATAACCCATGACCCATTGCATGACATCATGCATGAAGTCATGTTGGGTATTATCCATGACCCATGGACCTAAACCAAGACCCATGACCTAATGTCTAGATACATTGTATCTATTTAGGTACCCATGACTCAAAGTCCATAACCCATGACCCATTAACCATGACCCATAACCCAAATAAGGAGGGCGTCCACGGATCCCTAGGATTACTTTGGACGGATCCTCAAGTAAGGGATCCGTGGGATCGGGGAACGATAAAGAAATTTGCCAATAAATAGTGAGCCATTTCTCTTGCAAATCATCCTTTTTACACATACTCTCTTAGTATTGTAAACTCTCTAACCTCGGATCCAAAGGATCTTTCTATGTAGTTTTGTGTTTGTGTGATTCTCTAGGTTTCTCTTAAAGGCGAGATCACTACCTCTTGAAGTCGAGCAAGCTCAAGTCCATGAGTTGCCAAGCTTCGTCATCATCAAGACTACTGAAGTTATCTTGTTGATAGTTCTTTCCTCCCTCCTTAGAAGTGTTGTGTTGAAGGCATTAGTGAAAGGTGCCAAAGGGTCGTGTTGAATGCATTAGTGAAAGGTGCCAAAGGGTCGTGTCGAAGGCATTAGTGAAAGGTGCCAAAGGTCCGTGTCGAAGGCATTAGTGAAAGGTATTGAAGGATCGTGTCAAGAGCATTAGTGAAAGATACCAAGGGTGTACATACGTTATGATGCATCGATGTACAAGATAGTTAGTTTGGGTTAAAGGATATTGATATCCTTTATGATGTTGTGATAAGGAGTGTGTCTCTTTTGGGGTGTTGTGTATTGGTGTAGTGTTGGGTAGTAGTTCCTCCTTTGTAATGGAACTCGGTATCTAGCCTTATGCCGGATAAAGTGTAGGCGACGTTGTTATAGGTTTGGTTCTACCTCGTGGAAGAACCCGTGTCGAGCCTTGTACGGATAAAAGTAGGTGACGTCGTGAAGGCTTCTCCGCCACATTACGGAGCTTGTGTTGTGTAGTGCTTACGAACTCTCGAGTAGGGAACTCGGGGAGTGGAGTAGGGCGAGGAAGATGTCCTTGTAGCGAACCACTATAAACACTCGTGTTGTAGTTTTGTGTTTCTTACTCTTTATCTTTGCATTACTTGTTTTTATGCTTTATCTATCATCATCCAACACACACATTAAATAAATTGACATAAATTAATCTTAATATATTAAAACGAAGTTTTAATCGGTAAAACTATTCAACCCCCTTCTAGTTTTCCACAATTGGTATTAGAGCTTCGTTACCAAGTTTATTAGAGTATGTTGTACTTTAAAAACTTGATACGATCCGTGTATGTTTGAAAACTACAAAGAAGGATATTTCTTAAAACAAAAATTCATGTTTTAGAAATCTTTAGATTTTAAATGTTGGATAGTGATAGATCATTCTAACATTTTATTTTGAGAAATCTTCATGCTAGAATTCTTTGAATGACTTCGTTCTATCTGAGGAAAGATGAAGTTAACACCCAATGAAGAATCAAAAGTGATCACAACTTGCTTTTCTAAAATACGATCATGAAGTATTTCGTGTCTATGGTTTCTAAAACCATAAAAAGGGAATATAGCAAAGGTATGTTCTCTTAGTTACAATTAGTTGATCATAAACGTGCTAATTGCTTGTGGATAAAATAGTGATATATGTTTCTCTCTTATAATAAGCATAATATGAAAAGTGTTTTGTTGATTTTTTTTTCTTTGAAGTTTTGTTGTTAGATATCTTGTTACTCAAGCTTGAACAATGATTAAAATGGGTAATATAACCTCACTAAAAAGTCTACAAAGGTTAAACCTTTTCGTCGGGTTAAAATATGTATTTTTTTAAATCTCTGTCAGATCCACGGATCCCTCTGTTATCAAAGGCCGGATCCCTTTTGTAAAGGATCCGGCGGATCCGTTTGTGCAGAGGACAGATTTTGTTTAAATTTCAAAAATTCATAACTAATTAACCGTAAGTCCGTAGAAGTCGTGCCACCTATCGTTTGAAAGGTATTTGAGTCTACTTTCATATAAAAATGATTTCACAAACTGATTCAAAACAAAAATTTACATAATCATTGATTTACAATAGAAAGTCATTTTTCGGTCATAACTTTTGCACAAACTTCTGGTCTAATTGGAGATGGATGTTTTTGTCTTTGAATAACAGTGTGTCTTCTTTTGAAACTAAGGTTTTGGTCATAAGTATAAAGTAAACTAATCAAGATTGGTATACATGTTTATGTTTAACACAAAGCGATGAAAAGAACTTTCGTATGCTATGCTAAATGATCAAATTTTTTACCTTGTATTACTTGATTATGTGTTTATCTCAAATAGTTCTTATGCTTGTTTGCTTAAATAACATATGTCATTTCCTCACCTTGCTATTCATTCCCTTGTTTTCGATTTAGTAATATTCTACTAATCAATGTGCTATTTGAAGGAGTGTTTGGGATAACATCTAGTTGTGTCAAAAATGTTATTTTAAATACTTAGAAAAGTCATATAAGTTGAATAATGTTTAAAACATGTAATATACTAAAAGACCTCTTATTGAGTTTATCATGTGTGCAACATAAGTGTATTATGTGCTTATATGATTTCTTTATTTTATCTTTTCTTGTGTCGTTTTCTGAAATGTACATCGGATCATAACCAACACTTCTGTTGATGATGTACTTTCCAGTTTTCTTTTCTATGATCGCTTTCCAAGCTTCATAGTAGGATTGACAACTTGATTATTTCATCCGAGATACTCAAGTGGTTCTCTAAATTTGTTCTCCATATGGACTTCTTTAAACTTCTGTGGTTAACATAAAATCTTCGTCACCTTAGGATTACTAATCAAACAATTTGTAAAATTCATTTTTCTTTTGTTAGTCAATCACAACCACTTTCCTCATCAAGCGATTATCTTGCTTTGATCGAGAAGAGCTACATAACTTCAAGGATGAAGTTCATTATATGCTAATCACCATCCGTAATGACTATACTTAGTTCATTACCTTCACTAAACCAAAACAACCTTCTAAACAATTCACTTTCTTAAGGACGCATATACATATGTTTCTTACTCTTCAAATACCAACACATAGGTAAACATCTCTTAGCTAAAACCATCTCACAAAACTGTACTTGCTTCAAGCCCTTCTATATCCAACACTTACTCTTCTAAACACAACTCCTTCATCTCCACAAACAAACAACTCAACCTTAGGATGAAGTATAGGATTTTCTTGAACTAGCACCTCACAACTCTATTGTCTTGATGTCACACCCCAAATTACATTTTGCGGTGGAATGGAATTCCTAGGGTTTGGTGTCATAGCATCACAATCACAGTTATATCGAGCGACCTAAAGTGTCGTTTTGAAAATATCGTTTGATTCATTAAAATAATCATAGTTTACAAAGATTAGGTCCCAAAGATTTTCAATATATCAAAAGCGAGTTTGTTACAATCAAGCGATAGTTAAGTGCATAAAATATAGGTGAGGCAGCGACACCGCGACTCTATGATAAGTCCACATGCATGCCATGAAGTGAATGCCTTAGATACGAGATAAAACATGCTAAAAGTGTCAACACAATGGTTGAGTGAGTTCATAGAGTTTTGTTAACAAGTAAAGCTTTTAAAGAGCGATCATGCAACAAAGGCAAAGTTTTGGTCATTTAGAATAGTCCACAAAGCAAAGGCATTGTAAATCCACTCGGTTCAAGTTCCGCCCATACAAAACTTGCAACACTGTGTGTTCACAACCCATTGCACAAAATATAGCGTATCAAATAGTCAAGTATAAGTGGTTATAATAATTCACAAATTGCACCAGTATATAATAATTCAGGATGCTCCGAACATGGGAGACTTTGCCTTTGCTCCAACAAGGGAGACTTTGTAATGATGCTTGATGAAACCAAATTATCTTTGGGTGCCACTACCCAAAGTTATGTTGGGTGCCCTTCCCAAAGATATATTGGGTGCCTCTTCCCAAAGATATCTTGGGTGCCTCTTCCCAAAGATATCTTGGGTGCCTCTTCCCAAAGATATACACGAACATAGGAGACTTTATAGTGATGCTCGAACATAGGAGACTTTATAGTGATGCTCGAACATAGGAGACTTTATAGTGATGCTCGAACATAGGAGACTTTAGGTCAAGGTCATAACACGTACGGTTCAATAAGTTCAAACAAGCATAAGTTTGTATTTAAGTTCAAGAGTTCCGTTCAAAAGTTCGTAATTAAGTTCAAAGATTTAAGTCGAGTTCAAAAGTTCAGAACAGTCAAAGAGCTCGAATAATATCAAAAGGGTTCAAGATAGTCGAAGCGTTCAAAATCACATCAAACAAGTTTAAAATATATCAAAAGGGTCCTTTACAAGTTAAAAGAGTTTAACTATATGTCAAAAAGGTTCATATCAAGTCCAAAGTGTTCACTTATATGTTAAAGGGTTCGAATCAATTTAAAAGAGTTCAAATATACATGTCGAAGGGTTCAAAATCAAGGGAAGTGATTCAAATAATAGCGTTCATAACATAATGATCAATTTAGTTCGGGCATAATCTACTTACTCGCATGCGTAGTGAAACAAAAGGGTAACAAGTTCATAATAGTTCTAACAATATAGATTAAGTTCATATAAGTGTAAAGTAAAAGCATGAAGTTGAGCATGTATCTCCCTCAAGAGTTTATAAAACAATTAAACAAGTAAAAGTGGGCTACGAACTCACTGATGCAATGATTATGGTGACAAAAGTAGATACCTTTGAAATGAGGTGCGATCTCTATCCATGACCTAATATGAATGATATGCTCTAATATAAGTCATGAAACAATGTCGTGCATGCAAACTCATATGATATCCATACCACTTGTACATTTTGGAAAATAAAGTTTATCGTCGAAATATATGTTTATGACATATTGTCAAGTTACCAAATACTTTACAAGTACTTACGTCGAAACGATATCCTCGATAGTTATTTAGTGATTTATTGTGGGATTATAACTTTTCGTAAGTAAAACAATGTCATTTGACAATTTCATGAAAGTGACTAAGCGGCCTCGAAAAGCTAGTCGTAAAATGATGCACGTCGAGCGTTAGGAAACGAACTCAACGGTTTTGGGAAGCTTGTATCATTATCTCAAAGTTTTAGCATTGAAGTTTTCATCCTAGAGGTCTCGATCATAGAGAAAAACGTAGGTAAAGAATGGTACTTGTGTCCAAAATGTTGTTTAAGGGTGGTTTTCGGCAAAGTTTAAATGACCGTATATCATTCGTTATAACTCCGCTTGACGAGCGGTTGGACATTTTGGAAAATATGCTGGCGAACTTACTTTTACTAGAAGACATTATATTATAAAAGTACTCCATTGATGTTAAAAATGACCTTTAACATGGTCCCTCGTTGCCGTAGTATGTGTTTAATAGAAAATATATTAATTTTGCTAATAGAATAAAGTTACGGCAACTTTGTTTATCGCGTGTAATTTACTCGTTACAAATCCGTTTTCTCGTTTATATGTCCTCGGAATCGTAATAATATATACTAATATATTTTTGATAAGTCGACACAATTTATAATGCTTAAGCCTCATATTTAACCCGTAACAAGTTAAAATAACATCTGAAATTTACGAAACAAATAGATTTTCGTCAAACTTGAAAAATTCATATCTTCTTCGTTATAGCTCGTTTTAACCCGTTCAAGCTGCCACGTTTTCGTTTTAAAGTATATTTTCCAAATATCTAGCCCAAAATATTTTGCTTCTTGTCGAAAATTCCAGCATTTCAAAATAAGGACAGACCCTTTAGAAAACTTGTCGAAATGAGTTTTCTCGCCAAACTTATTCCAACCAATTCAAAACAACTCGAAGCTATTCTAATCCTACCATACACCTTCTTAGGGTGTCATGGGTTCCTAGACATCACCAAGAGTGATTTATAACAAGGAGTAATTATAGGATGACATAAATATATATATAACTCTTAAAATCAATGAAAAAGTGGTATAAACATCATATGACTTGCATGTTTTCTCAAGTATGATGGAATGAATATAACAATGAATATGAAATATGATCATGAATATGGATGCTTACTAGTAAACTTGATGAGGTTTATGGACAATGGATTTTTCCTAATCACCCTAGGTTTTTATTGCAAAACCTAAATAAAGAGTGATACTAGTGTGTTAAAACCTTGTCTTGAAAATTTTGTGATGATCTTCATGGTCCTTGTGGATGCGGTTTTGTGAGGAAGAAAGAGAGAAATGTTTTCTTTTCACCTTGAAATATCTTGAATGAATGTAAATTTACTTGGAAGATATTTGCAAAAAGCAAATGACTCACCCCTTGTCGACAAGGGGTGTTAATCACCACATTATACATTTTTTTTATATAATTATGTTTAAGTGTAGTAATATGTAAGTTAATTGAGAATATATGGTAAGTTGTATACACATTTGAATATATAGGGTAGCGTTAGATAAAATAAATTTTAACGGGTCAAGATAAAATATATTGAAGTCATAAAATTATAAAAATACATTTCTTACAAGAAGCGAGTGAAATAATAATTATCGGATTGAATTTACTGGAAACCGTAATTATATAAATATAACAATTTATTTACGAAATAAATTTAAAACAAGGTAAACTCATAATATTATTTTATGGTCTTAAAATGAGTATAAAAATTATATCACGATAATTTTGGAAGTATCGGATCAAATGTTCAAAATAATTAGTTCTGCGATAGTGTTTATTTAATAGTAAATAAGCGTTCTTGAAAAATGCAAAACCATGCACGAACCGATATGAAATGATGAATATAGAGTTTGAGAAATGACCGGAAATTGAGAATTGTGACATTCTTCCCATGTCAGAGGAATCACGTCCTCGTGATTCGATTTTTGATAACTATAGCCCAAACCGCGACAAGGGTTCTAAAGTTTATGCTCGTGTATGGTCTAAATGATTATGTCAATGCTCATGCATATGGGTTCCTCGTCCAACTAGGTACGGTCTCATGCTATCGTGACCATTCCCCGTCCTAAATACATGCTCTCTTATGACTAGGCTTGATGAGGCAGGCTTTCCCATTCTCGGCGAAACCCTCAAAAGATTTTTAAGTAACCGATTTTACTTAATCTCACAACTCATCAAACAAGAACCGTCATGAGATTAAATCGGTTTGAGCAACAACTTGTTTCTAGCTTGATCTTTGCAACTCATCAAACAAGAGCTCGTCGCTCGGATCAAGCGGAAACAAGTGGTTTGAAGAAAATCTTTTGAAATTTTGGCTCGATTATGGAATTGCTTACACATATGAGACTACTACTCCCTTCATTGCATGATTCTTCTGAATTAGACATAGGTGATCGGGCTATGTATAATTTAGGAGTAACTATGCAATGCTTGGACTAATCGTCTCATATGATGTTTGGTGTTGAGTCATAAGTTCGCATGTATAGGGTATGCACTTATAATGATATGATAAGATGCTATGATGATGCGGTTATAGTCTAGGGTCAATGATGCAACCTAGTTCTCTATAATCAAGCTCGATGCCAATCATCACACCCCAATTACATGTTTTGCGGTGGAATGGAATTCACGGGGTTTGTATCATAACATCACAATCACGATTATATCGAGCGACCTAAAGTGTCGTTTGAAAATATCGTTTGATTCATTAAAATAATCGAGTTTACAAAGATTAGGTCCCAAAAGATTTTCAATATATCAAAGCGAGTTTGTTACAATCAAGCGATAGTTAAGTGCATAAAATATAGGTGAGATCTTGACACCGCGACTCTATGATAAGTCCGCATGCATGCCATGAATTGAATGCCTTAGATACCGAGATAAAACATGCTAAAAGTGTCAACACAATGGTTGAGTGAGTTCATAGAGTTTTGTTAACAAGTAAAGCTTTTAAAGAGCGATCATGCAACAAAGGTAAAGTTTTTGGTCATTTAGAATAGTCCACAAAGCAAAGGCATTGTAAATCCACTCGGTTCAAGTTCGCCCATACAAAACTAGCAACCGTGTGTTCACAACCCATTGCACAAAATATAGCGTATCAAATAGTCAAGTATAAGTGGTTATAATAATTCACAATATTGCACCACGTATATAATAATTCGAGGATGCTCGAACATGGGAGACTTTACCTTTGCTCCAACAAGGGAGACTTTGTAATGATGCTTGATGAAACCAAATTATCTTTGGGTGCCACTACCCAAAGTTATGTTGGGTGCCCTTCCCAAAGATATATTGGGTGCCTCTTCCCAAAGATATCTTGGGTGACTCTTCCCAAAGATATCTTGGGTGCCTCTTCCCAAAGATATACTCAGAACATAGGAGACTTTATAGTGATGCTCGAACATAGGAGACTTTATAGTGATGCTCGAACATAGGAGACTTTATAGTGATGCTCCGAACATAGGAGACTTTAGTTCAAGGTCATAACACGTACGGTTCAATAAGTTCAAACAAGTCATAAGTTTGTATTTAAGTTCAAGAGTTTCGTTCAAAGTTCAGTAATTAAGTTCAAAGATTTAAGTCGAGTTCAAAAGTTCGAAACGATCAAAGAGATCGAATAATATCAAAAGGGTTCAAGATAGTCGAGCGTTCAAAATCACATCAAACAAGTTTAAAATATATCAAAGGGTCCTTTACAAGTTAAAAGAGTTTAACTATATGTCAAAAAGGTTCATATCAAGTCCAAAGTGTTCACTTATATGTTAAAGGGTTGAATCAATTTAAAAGAGTTCAAATATACATGTCGAAGGGTTCAAAATCAAGGGAAGTGATTCAAATAATAGCGTTCATAACATAATGATCAATTTAGTTCGGGCATAATCTACTTACTCGCATATAGAGTGAAACAAAAGGGTAACAAGTTCATAATAGTTCCAACAATATAGATTAAGTTCATATAAGTGTAAAGTAAAAGCATGAAGTTGAGCATGTATCTCCCAGAAGAGTTTATAAAACAATTAAACAAGTAAAAGTGGGACTCTGAACTCACGATGCAATGATTATGGTGACAAAAGTAGATACCTTTGAAATGAGGTGCGATCTCTATCCATAACCTAATATGAATGATATGCTCTAATATAAGTCATGAAACAATGTCGTGCATGCAAACTCATATGATATCCATACCACTTGTACATTTTGGAAAATAAAGTTTATCGTCGAAATATATGTTTATGACATATTGTCAAGTTACCAAATACTTTACAAGTACTTACGTCGAAAGCGATATCCTCGATAGTTATTTAGTGATTTATTGTGGGATTATAACTTTTCGTCAGTAAAACAATGTCATTTGACAATTTCATGAAAGTGACTAAGCGGCCTCGAAAAGCTAGTCGTAAAATGATGCACGTCGGCGTTAGGAAAGCGAACTCAACGGTTTTGGGAAGCTTGTATCATTATCTCAAAGTTTTAGCATTTAAGTTTTCATCCTAGAGGTCTCGATCATAGAGAAAACGTAGGTAAAGAATGGTACTTGTGTCCAAAATGTTGTTTAAGGGTGGTTTTCGGCAAAGTTTAAATGACCGTATATCATTCGTTATAACTCCGCAATGACGGTTGGACATTTTGGAAAATATGCTAGGCGAACTTACTTTTACTAGAAGACATTATATTATAAAAGTACTCCATTGATGTTAAAACGACCTTCAACATGGTCCTCGTTGCCGTAGTATGTGTTTAATAGAAAATATATTAATTTTGCTAATAGAATAAAGTTACGGCAACTTTGTTTATCCGTGTAATTTACTCGTTACAAATCCGTTTTCTCGTTTTATATGTCCTCGGAATCGTAATAATATATACTAATATATTTTGATAAGTCGACACAATTTATAACGCTTAAGCCTCATATTTAACCCGTAACAAGTTAAAATAACATCTGAAATTTACGAAACAAATAGATTTAAATCGTCAAACTTGAAAATTTCATATCTTCTTAGGTTATAGCTCCGTTTAACCCGTTCAAGCGCCACGTTTTCGTTTTAAAGTATATTTTCCAAATATCTAGCCCAAAATATTTTGCTTCTTGTCGAAAATTCCGAATTTCAAAATAAGGACGAGACCCTTTAGAAAACTTGTCGAAATGAGTTTTTCGCGCCAAACTTATTCCAACCAATTCAAAACAACTACTGAAGCTATTCTAATCCTACCATACACCTTCTTAGGGTGTCATGGGTTCCTAGAAATCACCAAGAATAATTTATAACAAGGAGTAATTATAGGATGACATAAATATATATATATAACTCTTAAAATCAATGAAAAGGTGGTATAAACATCATATGACTTGCATGTTTTCTCAAGTATGATGGAATGAATATAACAATGAATATGAAATATGATCATGAATATGGATGCTTACTAGTAAACTTGATGAGGTTTATGGACAATGGATTTTTTCTAATCACCCTAGGTTTTTATTGCAAAACCTAAATAAAGAGTGATACTAGTGTGTTAAAAACCTTGTCTTGAAAATTTTTGTGATGATCTTCATGGTCCTTGTGGATGCCGGTTTTGTGAGGAAGAGAAAGAGATGAAATGTTTTCTTTTTCACCTTGAAATATCTTGAATGAATGTAAATTTACTTGGAAGATATTTGCAAAAAGCAAATGACTCACCCCCCTTGTCGACAAGGGGGTGTTAGTCACCACATTATACATTTTTTTTTATATAATTATGTTTAAGTGTAGTAATATGTAAGTTAATTGAGAATATATGGTAAGTTGTATACACATTTGAATATATAGGGTAGCGTTAGATAAAAATAAATTTTAACGGGTCAAGATAAAATATATTGAAGTCATAAAATTATAAAAATACATTTCTTACAAGAACCGAGTGAAATAATAATTATCGGATTGAATTCTGAAAACGTCGTAATTATATAAATATAACAATTTATTCTGAAATAAATTTAAAACACCGGGTAAACTCATAATATTATTTTTATGGTCTTAAAATGAGTATAAAAATTATATCACGATAATTTTTGGAAGTATCGGATCAAATGTTCAAAATAATTAATTACGCGATAGTGTTTATTTAATAGTAAATAAACGTTTACTGAAAAATGCAAAACCATGCACGAACCGATATGAAATGATGAATATAGAGTTTGAGAAATGACCGGAAATTGAGAATTGTGACACTTGAACACTATCAATTACTCTTTTCTTTCTTGACACATACCTTGCATGCCATTGTTAATACAAATGATTTACTAATCTAGATTGTAAATATGTTTTGAGCTTCTTTAATAGTTCTTCTTAAGTTCGATAAACCTCTGTGTTATTTGTGAGCTCGATCTTATTTGATTGCTTATGTCTTTGCTCTTACATGCTCTCATTGCTATGCTAGACATGTATACATATATGCTTCTTTGTAGAGATCATTGGTTTCAAAATTCAATACCTAGAGCAAAATATTGCCGCTCACCGTTAAGAAAAATATCCCGGATGCGGATCCCTAGTTTGTAACTAGCGGATCCCTCGAGATGAGGGAACGTGGGATTGATGTAATGTTATAGGATTTCTACACTTTCACTTCAATCCAATCCTCCGGACCTTATCACACTAGCTAAACATGATACTTTAGGATCACTTAAGTCTTCCTCAAGATCGAAGATCTCTCTCACTCGAGCTAACGTGGGATCACATTCAAGGTGTTTTGATTTATCACTTCACCAAAACTCACCATATTTCCTCTAATACTCACACATTGTTCCTCACATCTCAAAACACCTAGTTTTTATTTCTCTTAATTTTAACAAATTGATTTTAGTCATCTTTTCCTCAAAATAGGCTAAAAACTAGTTTTCATTCTTTTGATTTTTAAGAATTTTCCAAATTTCTCTTAAGTCACCATCTGATCTCTAGGATCATTTGGCTTCATTTGTCATCCTCAAAATATTAGTGTCATGCATAAACACTTAGTTGCACTCATAAAAAGTCCACTTTCTTATCAAAAACCATCATTAGGTATCCTCACTCTTTATGGTTGGACATTAAAGTCCCATGCCATTTGAAACATCTTAGGGAATCCAAAAACTCAGGATTTATAGGTACTAGACCTTAATAGAACATAATCCACCACTTTGTTGTCTAAAGGCGGATCCCTAGTTTATAACTAGACGGATCCCCAATATTAAGGGATCCGTGGGATCCGTGTCTTGAGCAGTTATGATCACCTCACCTTTCTAATTCAAACTCTCTTTGGTAGTCTAAACACTTTACCTTGCCTTAAATGACTCCCTAGGATGGAACAACACCATAGTTGACCTCAGTGCATGCCAAAATTCTTAGTGGTCAAGAATTTAATTCACCAACCTAATTTCATCCTTTATAAACCAAGTGTGCTTATGTTTCTAAACCACCATTCAAACCACCGATAACGCTACACGCGTCGTTCGGGGTCAAGGAAACTTCCTTTTCTTGAGCAAGTTTTATAACACCCAGGCGATGAACCTAATCGTTGTAGTGTAGTAATTAGGGTAAGCCACGGGTATTGATATCGTTCTCTAGGGAATAGGAATGCTAGTAAGAAGTTACTACGCTAAGGTTAAGGTTGAGGAAGATTATTTTTGTATTTTTATGTTTTATGAAATGGAAAGGTGCGAATCTCGGGTATTGGATTTGGGGGTTGGTATTTCACCGATTACTCTACTATTATCTAATTATCTAAACTAAGGTTGTGGGAGTCTATGTCTAATTAATGTGTGCTCGTATGATAGTTTAAAGATGTGTTTACTTAGGTTGTACTACTCCTTAATTATCTCCTATTGATGGTTGAGTTGTCACGTCCTTATTCTTAGTTGCGTTGTGTGTCTAAAGTTGTAGGGTATGCGTTTCTCCCTAACTCTTTGAACTTACCAAAGGGTCTCGTCTACAAAACCAACTAGGGATGATAAACTCTTACTCTAAGGCACTCTTTGGATAATTTAGCCTACAACTACTCAGGTAATCATATTCTAAGGTTCACAAAGATGAATCAAGCATTAAGTACACAACGAATGACCTATCGCATTACTAGATCATTGATCAACTAAGATAAGAAATAACCAATCAATATTCAATAATTAAGTTTCATACTTTAAGCAAACACACAAATAAATTAATGGGACATGGAGAACATGCAAGCATACACACAAATAATCAAAGACATAATTGAATTGATGAAGTAAATACTTATCTTGATGTAAGATAGGGTTTAAAACCCTAAAATACTATACAAGACACCTTAGGTTCGGTTTAGGTTTTCACTCCAAAAGACTCTCTAAAAGCGAAAAATTCGGATTCTATATATAAGATTACATATGCGACGGCGTCACCTTATTTTTCGTGGCGCGTCGTGTCGCCATCATTAGGGTTTCGTCTTGGCCACGTTAACCTTGCGACGGCGTCACCTTATGTCCGTGACGCCGTCCTCTTGACTTCGGCGTCGTCGGGTTGCATCTAGGCCGTCCCGAGTAGTAACGGCCTACTCTTTTAAAGCCCGGCGTCGTCACTTGAAAATAGGGTATTTGGCTCTTGTATCGTTACAAAAATCCTCCGACGGCGTGCAATTAACACGGCGCGTCGCTTACATTTCGGCGACTTTGAGTGTCTCGATTCGACTTTGGCCATTTTCTTCATATATTCGCCTTTTCGTCCAAATAAGTGTCATTCCAAGCATTTTGCCTTCAAGAGACCTAACAAGTGAAAAGGAGCGATATTAAGCAATAACGGATACAAAAGTGATCAAATAAGGACTTAAGCGACCCTCAAAATGGTACCTTTTAAAACCTTATCAAATATCCCTACACTTGTTATTTGCTTGTCCTCAGCAAATGTGCTTTAACCAATTAATTTATAAGTTAGGGGTCATGAAGCATTAATTCAAAAGCGGTCCACAACACATATAAGCCCATAAAAAGTCATAACAAGCACGGAAATTACATACTAGCACCTCACATGGGGTGTTTGGATACTCACATCTCTCCGGTGTATATGAAATATAACAAATTGGAAATGGAAGATAAACACTCATTAACCGGTCCTAGTACATAGATTACCATAGGCTTGAGAATAGATCAAACCTCCATCGCTTTGGCGTAAGCACCTAGGAAAGACTATCAAAGAGGTCTTTTAAAGGGTTGTAACGTTAGGCTTACGGTAGGGAAACAAGGGTTTGGTGGGATAGGCTATTTAGTGGTGGCAAGTCAAAAATCTCTATGTTAAATGCATACGAAGAATGGCGTTGCTAAGCCAAGACTCGACACTCTAAAACTCTAGGCAACGGAAATAAACAAACATAAATTTAAAGGATAGATGTAGGATGGTAGCAGTATATATATATATTTTTTTTTTTTTTTTTTTTTTTATACTCTATTTTTTTTCTTTTCTTTTCTCTTTTTTTTTTTTTTTTTTATTCATACACTTTTACTCTACCATCCTCTACGGTAACATCAAAATGATAGGGATTTATAGGCACATCCTACACTTGAGTTTTATTACTCTAACACTAATTTGACCCGAATTGAAAAGATCAAAACACTTGGGGTACATTATTACGCAAACAAAGGGAATTTGAATTTAACGTTCCCTTCCGTCATTTCACAAACTTTAACTTTTCCCATGAATCCCAATCGTCCCAAAGCGTATACAAAGGATATGACTCGACTTAGCAACTTATGCAAGCAACGAGATAATTGAACAAAGGGTTTTGGGTGATAACAATAATGCACTAAAAGTGAGTGCATATAGGGTAGGCTAAGGCGATTTGGGTGTATATTTGGGGTGGGGTGTAAACAATGCTCTTCATTGATATTCGGAAAAATCGAAACATCACGAGAACCGCAAAAAGATAGGCTCGAGGGGTTAACTAGGGTATTGTGTACTAAAGATGAGTACAACGCAAAGGGTGTGGGGAATTACTCAGCCGATGTGGAAGAAGTAATTATATTACGGGTGTCAAACAAGGGTTATCCTAATGCCTCTTATCATTTAGTTATTCCTAACTACACGAGTGTAATCTCACTTGCGATCTCGGAATGCATCACAAAACAAGTTCTAGAATCTAATATACTACCGGTTCACACTCTAAGCATTGAAGATGAATGCTTTAATTCCTACTAATCTAAGGCGATCCTCGCATTTTGGGTGGAATTTGGGTGGTAAAGGGTTTTGTGCTAGTCATGCAACTTCCTATCCATGAGGCGCTTTTGTTAAGACTAATGGCCCACTCTTATATGTCATGAAAAATTTTAAATTTGGTGCCAAAATTACCCTAACCGACATTTTCTCATGGTTTATTACAAAGTGCAATTGGACAAAGCAAATAATCAAGGATAAGCATAGTTTCAAAGTTCCGTTTATTTTCCTCCTACACTTAAACTGAACATTGTCCCAATGTTCCCGAAAGTATCAAAGTTATGATAAAGAAGGTAATTAAAAGCGAAGAAACTAGTACTCCACGATTAGCTCGGTAGGATCCGTGTAAAGTGGTGGTTAAATCCTTTTCAAGAAGAGTCATTGCGTGAAAAGCTCCTTCCAATCTTATGTAACTTCTTCTTGACAAACTAAACCCGCACACTTGAAGAAAACAAAGCGAAACCTTCGCGTAAAATCGGTGGTAATAATATATATAAGACTCGATTTAAACTAGGATATAATGCTTGTGGAATGGATGTTTCTGAATTTCTAAGAAAATTAAGACACGGAAAATTCCAAAATTTATAAGTAGCTCGAAAACGAGAAAAAGTAATCGATGTTTTACTCCTTCACGGCCGTCGGTTGCAATCTGACGCCGTCAGTTATCACGACAAAAGCGGTGCGACTTTACGAAAAAAAATTCGGAAAATTTACATCTTTAGAATGGAAAAATTTCGCAAAAACATCCATTATGACTCGATACAAGCATTTGACTCGAACAAACAAACATAAATATCTTTTAGTTAATTGTTATTCTCATGTTTACGTTTCTTTTGAAAGCGTGTGTAATCCTCCTACACTTATCCCTTATGTAAAATACCTTTATATGCAATTAAGACGAGGTTAAAAACAAAATAAAGTATTTTACAAATTTAAACATGAGGATAAACAATTAATAAAAGATATATGACACTAACAAGCAAACAATTAAGCATGGGTTGCCTCCCGGCGCTTTTCTTTATTTAAGAGTCTTGTAGCTAGACTCATAGTCGTGCTCTCGTTGCCTCACTACCGCCCTCTTGACCCTTTGTTTCCCGTCATCGAAAGGGTGTAGGCGTTGTATGCTTACCAGTGGATTCCTTGCCACGCGTCGATTATGGTGACGGTTTATCATTTAAATTGGTCTCCTTAGCGTGAAAGGCCCAAACCATCTTGGTTTGTTTCTTCCTCGTAATGCCCTTATCCGAGATCTATACAATAGCACTTTTCTCCTTTAGAAATTCCTTAGGGTCCTTTTTGCTTTAGGTATCGAGGTGGGATTCTTTGCTAACTTTTATCGGGTTTCCACAGCGTCGCATACAATCCACGAACCATAAAGTCTCTAAGCCCTTTTTCCGATCATTCATCTTCTTCTTAACATTGTTGCCCGGTCTTTTCGATTTCCACCGTAATCATTTCCATGATCTTAAGAGGATATCTTGGGATGATGGGTATCCTAGCGTACCCCTTCCGCTTTTGAGTATCATGATGCCTTCTCCGCATTTGATGGTTGCCTTGGCGGTGGCGAGCGGCGTCCCAAGAATGAAGTGCGTTTTATCTTCCTCAACATCAATGATCACGAAATCCACGGATAAGCGATGTTGGCTACCTCAATTAGAACATCAGCGGTGATTCCTACGGGGTGGACATAAGTATGATTAGCTAAGGAAAGTCTAAGGTCGGTCTTGGCTAGTTTCTCCTTAGTTAACTTATTATAGATTGACAATGGCATTATGTTCACATCGGTCCCTTGATCGCCAAGGCATTTATATTATCCATGTCACCGATACTAAGCGGTATCACGAAACTCCCTGTGGTGTCTCGTTTTCTTGTTAACGGTTTTTATAACCAACTCATACGGAGGTTCCATAGGTAAGGCGTCGTATTCTTCTTCCGTCATTTTCCTTCAAGAGCTTCCCTAAGAACTTCATTGTACCTAAAGTTGTTTACTTGGTTTGCAATGGTTTTCTTGTTAATTCGTGCTTAAGGTAGTACTCGATGGTCTCGGGTTCATCATTAGCTGACTCCTCCTTCGTGCTTTCCTCGATTTTCCACATCTCGGCCCTTGCATTCTCGGGCATAATGGAAGCGGCGTTTACAAATGAAGTGGGAGGGCAATCGTTACTTCTTACGAGCACTTTTCGGGAACCTTTGTTTTGGTAAATTCAATTACCAAATTCATCATTTCTTTCATTTTTGCTTGCATTTCCTCTCGCCTATAAACCTCCTCTTCAATCGGCTAATCTCTCTGTATGAGCTGCCATGTACTCCTCATTTGATCCTTGAAGCTTGGTGAAAGTGGTATTGGGAAGTAGAGCAGGCGCCTTTGAAACTGGGTTTTGCTCGCGACTTGGGGACTCGAAAAAGGTGTGGAGCGGTTGGTGGAGTTGGCGGTTGGCGATCTCGAGGAATTTGTGCGGGGGCTCTTTTACGCCTTTCCATAAGATAATCAATTCCTCTCGATGGCACTCAATTGCTCTTGAGTGTATCGGAGGATTCGGAAGGAGTGGATATGGCATTAACCACGTTAATCGGAGTTTCGGAGATTCACTCCAATCTTCGTAGCTTTGATCGGCAAGCTCCTCTATAATATCCCATGATTTCTGCGTTAAAGTCGTTGAGCCTTCCACCGTGGCTCGATCAATGGATCGTCGAGTGATGAAATCGGTATGATCATAGAAGATTTGGATTTGAAGCCAAAGATCAATGCCATGGTGTGGAAGTCTCGGAGTAGTTCCTTCATCGAGTCCATGCTTTGTAAAGAGACTCACCTTGAGGCTGCTGGGCGTCAAGATGTCTCGCCTAAGTTTAGTGGTTCTCCCGGTGGGAAAAATTGAGCAAGAAGCGAGAGGTAAGATCATCGACTTGAGATGGAGCCGGCGGGAAGTCGCTCAAGCCGATTACTAGCTTGGTCCCGTAGAGAATGGAAGAGGCAGCAGTGCGTGGTCTCCGACTAATAGCATCAAGGTCGATGGAATCGACAATTTTGAGAAATCCCTCGGATCTTGATTTGGATCTTGAACGAAGTCCATGGAATGCACATCCGTTTGCACCAACCGGATGGTGTCGGATCGCAGGGCCGTAGTTTGGGCTTGGTCGGGAAGCTCAATGGTGTTCCTATAGCCTAGGTGGCTTGGTCTTGAGTATTCACCAAGAGTACGGGCTCTTGGCGGGTCATTTGGTGGTGGGTTGATGAGTGGTGGTTGGTTATCATCCTCCATGATGAAAAGTGATGGGTGTTACGAACAAAGATCACGAAGAAGGGGGATAGACTAAGAGAAAGCTAAAAATGAGAAAAATTTACTTGATAGGAATCAAGCAAAGAACCTAAACGAGGTGGACTACTAACTAGCTATTCTATTCCCGTGGCGCCAAAAACTTGATAACGCTACACGCGTGGTTCGGGGTCAAGGAAACTTCCTTTCTTGAGCAAGTTTTATAACACCCACAAGCGGTGAAGCTAATCGTTGTAGTGTAGTAATTAGGGTAAGTCACGGGTATTGATATCGTTCTCTGGGGAATAGGAATGCTAGTAAAAGTTACTACGCTAAGGTTAAGGTTGAGGAAGATTATTTTTGTATTTTATGTTTTATGAAATGGAAGAGTGCGAATCTCGGGTATTGGATTTGGGGGTTGGTATTTCTACCGATTACTCTACTATTATCTAATTATCTAAACTAAGGTTGTGGGAGTCTATGTCTAATTAATGTGTGCTCGTATGATAGTTTAAAGATGTGTTTACTTAGGTTGTACTACTCCTTAATTATCTCCTATTGATGGTTGAGTTGTCACGTCCTTATTCTTAGTTGCGTTGTGTGTCTAAAGTTGTAGGGTATCGTTTCTCCCAACTCTTTGAACTTACCAAAGGGTCTCGTCTACAAAACCGCTGGGGATGTGATGAGTGTCTAAATACTCATCATTTTTGTACAATCTAGCCGCAAAATCATCGAAAAAACAAAAATGCATCAAAATGATGAAAATATCACAAATCAGTGTTTTATGTATTTTAAATGCAAAATATCAAAATCGGATGAAAAATGATTCAAGTTTGCAAAATTGGCGGTTTAGTCCCCAAGTTTCAAAAGTTGTCAAATCTAGTCCACGAAATTCAAAAATCAAAATTTTATCATTCAAGGTCCACTGAAATATTCTAAGTTGTTAAAAATGGTCCTTGAATGATTCTTTGGTCAAATAATGAGAAAAGGTCCTAAACTTTGAAAAATTGCAAATTTAGTCCTTGGATATTTTAAAATGGAATTTTATGCAAAAGGGTCCTTGTACTATCAAAGTTTGTCAAGTTTGGTCCTTGTGATAAGTTTGGAAAAGTGTCATGATCAGTCCCTCAAGTTTGGAGAATTTGCAAATCTAGTCCTTGTGTATACTACTTAACAAGCAGACACATTTTTAATATATCAAGCCCAATCAAATACCGGCTAGGCGAATGCATATCGAGCCCAAACCCGACTTGAGCCTTGAACCTTGGTCTTGACCATGAGCCCGATTCACGATTCCTTTTGACCCCTATCGTAACCATTTGGACCCCCGTTTTCTATTAATACTCCACGGTCAAATAAAGTCAAGCAGCGCAATATACCGCCTACATCGTTCACCATCCTCTTCCCAATTTGAAACCCAAAACCGGTCATGGTTTCCATCTTTCAACACCCCCACCTTGTCTCCTCCACTTCCACTAACACCCAAAACCCATTAATTGCAATAACACCTTGTACACCTCGAGACTTTTGGCGCCAAAATGACAAATGGCAATTTGATGAATTCAATGGTGAGATCAAGTGGGATTCATTCGAGTACATGGAAGAACTTTTGCATATAAAAAGAAGAAAGAGGAGAAGAGAGAAAAAAAGTAGTTAGTTTTATATTTTTCTTGTATGTGCGTTTTAAGATAATTGCTTTAGTTTAAGTTTTAAAATGTAATCTTTTGTTTCTTTGATATAAACTCAGTGATTTTATCATTGTATCTCATTTTCAAGTCCTAATTTAAAGTTTCATTTCGGTTCAATTTTCAAGTTCTTGTTGAAAATTTGGTTTCGATGTCTTATGTACAAGCTTCATTAGCTTCTTTTTAAGTTCAAACAAGTTCACTCAAGCTTATTTTAGCTTTTGACAAGCTTTGGAAACAGTTTCAAGCATTTTCACTTATGGTCGACAATAGTCAGTGTGAGTTCAAATTGCTGATGGAATTGGATATGGTTGTTGCGGATCCTTGATTTGGGTTGGAATAGTTGCATTTAGTGTAGTTATAGTTTTGGTTTTAGCTGCAAACTAATTTGGACATTGGTGAGTAAATTTCTCATTTTCAATTTTCAAGTCAATTTGCGGTTTTGTTTGTACTTGTATATGTGGTTAAAAATAGTTCGAGATGTGTTTATCAAGTTATATTTAGGACTAGTAAACTTAGTTTGATCAATTCGTGACTAGTTAAGTGGTTGGTTTATTTTATTTGCAAAAGCAGTAGAAATAGGTGTGTTTGGATTTAATGCTTTGTCGTGATTTAGGATTATCGTTGGTAGGTTCTTCTTTGTTTCAAGCTTTAGTAGTTCATTTGAACTCATTTGAGTCATCAAATTGTGTCTGCTGACCCACTATAGTCAAAGTCCACTTAAATCATCTTAGTGTCTTATCTGTTGAGTTTTTACAAGATCAAAAGCTCATTTTGTGTTTAAAATACATAGGGATAGATTGTAGTAGCTTTATTTCATCATATTAGGTCATAATCAGTCCAAAAATTAGCTTCAAATTTCACAAAAGTCAACCTTTCATAGCTCATTGTCAAAAGTCGACCTTGAAAAACCGGGTTTGGGCTCAACTAGGGAGATTTTTCTTGGACTCATTTCGAGTCAATTTCGTTGAAAATTGTGGTTTCAAAACTTCCTTGGTCTATTTTATTATTACCATTTTCTAGATTTTTACAAATTTTTATAAGCTCCATATCGACTTATCAATATGGGTACAAATACCACATTACCGACTCGGTCTCAACCGAGTGCCTTGCGAGATTATCGGAGTCTGCAGAGCTAGCCAAGAGCTTATCTTAGCTCACCAGTCTGCAGTCTTTGGTCTATTGGTTCTTGGCCGAGTCTAGTTTAAGTCCCTTCATTTTTGCATTTAAGCGTTTATTTAATATATTTTAACTTTTTAATTTTTTAATTTGCATTTAAGTCGCTGTAATTTATTAATCTTTTCTTTAGGTATAATTATCCATCCAAAACCTTTACTGATCACTATCCTTAGTGATCACTCTATCATCTGAATTAGTTTTGACACACCATTGAGTCTCCGTGGGACTTAACGACCCGTGAATTCATTATATTCTCTGATCTTCATTGTATTTGTGTTTTAACTGTTTTAAGCTTCTTACGGTTAGCCATTCACAAGTGGCTAGCTTGTGTGAGATAGCTTGACGGTTTAGCACAGATCAGGATGATAAACTCTTACTCTAAGGCACTCTTTGGATAATTTAGCCTACAACTACTCAGGTAATCATATTTTAAGGTTCACAAAGATGAATCAAGCATTAAGTACACAACGAATGACCTATCGCATTACTAGATCATTGATCAACTAAGATAAGAAACAACCAATCAATATTCAATAATTAAGTTTCATACTTAAGCAAACACACAAATAAATTAGCGGGACATGGAGAACATGCAAGCATACACACAAATAATCAAAGACATAATTGAATTGATGAAGTAAATACTTATCTTGATGTAAGATAGGGTTTAAAACCCTAAAATCTTGTACAAGACACCTTAGGTTCGGTTTTAGGTTTTCACCCAAAAGACTCTCTCTAAAAGCGAAAAATTCGGATTCTATATATAAGATTACATATGCGACGGCGTCACCTTATTTTTCGTGGCCGTCGTGTCGCCGTCATTAGGGTTTCGTCTTGGCACGTTAACCTTGCGACGGCGTCACCTTATGTCCGTGACGCCGTCCTCTTGACTTCCGACGTCGTCGGGTTGCATCTAGGCCGTCCGAGTAGCAACGGCCTACTCTTTTAAAGCCCGGCGTCGTCACTTGAAAATAGGGTATTTGCTCTCGTATCGTCAAAAAATCCTCCGAGCGGCGCCGCATTAACACTTGACGCCGTCTATGCATTTCAGCAGACTTTGAGTGTCTCGATTCGACTTTGGCCATTTTCTTCATATATTCGCCTTTTTCGTCCAAATAAGTGCCATTCCGACATTTTGCCTTCAAGAGACCTAAAAAGTGAAAAGGAGCGATATTAAGCAATAACGGATACAAAAGTGATCAAATAAGGACTTAAACGACCCCTCAAAATGGTACCTTTTAAAACCTTATCACCACCATTCAAAAATCAGTAGCTAAGACATCCATTACATCCTCTCTTTTCACCATGACTAAAGCATCTAGCAAAACTGCTTCAACCAAAGGTTCCTCCAAGAAGAATGCTCATATGGTTCATGAGATATCATCTACCGAGTCATCACCCGTCAAGAGCCCAACTACTAGAATCCCTCCACAACAAACTCAACCAACCAAAGCTAAAAGAATCGCTAGGATTAGTATTCGACCTTTTGATTTGGAAAGGCCTTCATCAAACACTAAACCAAACACACCTAGCTCAAGTAAAACATCTAAGCCTTCATTTCTAGAACCAAGACTACACTCCTTTACCGCGCCTCTTTCTCATCCAAATCTCTACTCTTTAGAAGACTCACCACCTAGGACTTCTCATTCACCAACCTTCTCATTAAATAGGGAACCACCTTCACTATCAAATAGTCCATCATTAGGAACAAGGAATCACCAAAACCATATAGAGGACTTCTCATCTTCACCACCAACTCATAAATCATCACTCTCATTCTTAGTTGAATCACATCCTACGACACTAAACTCACCTCCACAAATCTCACCTTCCTTTGTGGAACCTCCTCAAAATATTTCACCTCCTCTTTTTCCTACTCATGACAATAATTGCTCTAATTGTCAACTTATCCAAGGACTTGTTCAAGAAGTACGAAATGAGTTGCATTTCATGTTTAATAATCTCCTTGAACGATTCGACCAAATCAACAAGTCTACTCGTCCTTAGATTACAAGCACATTGATGCTCTTTATTAGTTTTCGGCACAACTTAGAAATTATTAGAAAATGTACTACATGCTTTTTTCATTCACTTAGTTTTATAGATATGTACATCATTTCTCTCATTTTTATTGAATGATATTACATGTTGCATGTTATGTGGTCTTGATAATATGTTTGGTACCTTAATACATAACTCTTGTTGATGTTGACACCACATTTTACATCTACGTTGCTGTCATAAGTATGCAGGGAGACAAATCCCTTACTTTTTCCTAGACGGATCCTTCCCAAGGAGGAACCATGGGATCCGTGCAACAGAAGAGCTTTGTATTACTAATTTGAGTCTCATTTGCAGGAAATTATGCATCATATACTTGTTTTCTAACCTTTTTTTATAGATTTTCAATATGCACATGAAGACTTTGACGCCTCACCGAGGGGAGCTTGTCAAAGCAAAACAATTGCAATACTTTCACTTAGTATTTCATTATTACTTGACATCCTCACTAAGGAATCACTTGTCAGGGGAGCATGTTCACAAAGACGAAACCTTTTGCAAACATAATTGCAAAACACTCGCTTAGTCTTCTAATTACTTGACGCCTCAACAAAGGCATCCGTCAGGGGAGCTAAGGCGAGAATTCTTCTCTCTACTCTCTATTTTTCATTTAGTTACTTAATACACGTTTTTTAAAACAATGTGTTAGTTTCTCTTCGACGCTCTTTTTGTTTCGACAAAAGGGGAGAAAAGAGTAAAACTCAATTCAAACTTCCACGAATTTTAGTTTTCCTTAAAATAATTTTATGTTTTGTCATCAACAAAAGGGAGATTGTTAATACAAGTAAGTCGTAAAAACGTTTATTTATATTTTACGATCTTCTATTGTTCTGTTGATAACAAACGTAAAATCATTTTAACGAAACAAATAAAATACGTAAATGGTTTGAGCCAATAGTTTACTAACATACTTACATTTTCATATTAAAACACTAAACAAATAATAGTGTTTACATTGTACATAAATACATATGTATAACAACTAGTGTTTACATAATATGAAAATGTACACACACACACACACACACACACACACACACACACACACACACACATATATATATATATATATATATATATATATATATATATATATATATATATATATATATATATATATATATTTTATATATTGTAATGGGTAATGTAATGGGTAGAAATCTAAGTTCTTAACCCATTGACTAGATACATTGAATATTGTTGGGTAAAACCCAAAGTCCATGACCCATACCAATGGAGCTTGATCCATAACCCATGACCCATTGCATGAAATCATGCATGAAGTCATGTTGGGTATTATCCATGACCCATGGACCTAAACCAAGACCCATGACCCAATGTCTAGATACATTGTATCTATTTAGGTACCCATGACCCAAAGTCCATAACCCATTACCCATATCCCAAATAAGGAGGAGCGTCAACGGATCCCTGGGATTACACTGGACGGATCCCTCAAGTAAGGGATCAGTGGGATCCGGGGAACAGTAGAGAAATTTGCCTATAAATAGTGAGCCATTTCTCTTGCAAATCATCCCTTTACACATACTCTCTTAGTATTGTAAACTCTCTAACCTCGAGATCCAATGGATCTTTCTATGTAGTTTTGTGTTTGTGTGATTCTCTAGGTTCCTCTTAAAGGCGAGATCACCACCTCTTGAAGTCGAGCAAGCTCAAGTCCATGAGTTGCCAAGCTTCGTCATCATCAAGACTACTAAAGTTATCTTGTTGATAGTTCTTTCCTCCCTCCTTAGAAGTGTTGTGTTGAAGGCATTAGTGAAAGGTGCCAAAGAGTCGTGTTGAAGGCATTAGTGAAAGGTGCCAAAGGGTCGTGTCGAAGGCATTAGTGAAAGGTACCAAAGTTCCGTGTCGAAGGAATTAGTAAAAGGTATTGAAGGATCGTGTCAAGAGCATTAGTTAAAGATGCCAAGGGTGTACATTCGATATGGTGCATCGATGTACAAGATAGTTAGTTTGGGTTAAAGGATATTGATATCCTTTGTGATGTTGTAATAAGGAGTGCGTCTCCTTTGAGGTGTTGTGTATTGGTGTAGTGTTGGGTAGTAGTTCCTCCTTTGTAATGGAACTCGGTATCTAGCCTTGTACGGGATAAAGTGTTGGCGACGTTGTGATAGGTTTGGTTCTACCTCGTGGAAGAACCCGGTGTCTAGCCTTGTACCGGATAAAGAGTAGGCGACGTTGTGAAGGCTTCTCCACCACATTAAAGAGCTTGTGTTGTGTAGTGCTTACGAACTCTCGATTCGAGAACTCGGGGAGTGGAGTAGGGCAATGAAGGTGTCCTTGTAGCCGAACCACTATAAACACTCGTGTTGTGGTTTTGTGTTTCTTACTCTTTATCTTTGCATTACTTGTTTTTATGCTTTATTTATCATCATCCAACACACACATTAAATAGATTGTCATAAGTTAATCAAAATATATTAAAACGAAGTTTTAATCGGTAAAACTATTCAACCCCCCCTTCAAGTTTTCCATAGAAACAACAAACCTTTAACAATGTTATTCTTCGTTGGACCGTCTAAGCGGGATCAACCACGTCACGGACTCCATGAATCGTCCATGGTGTAGTTAGTTGGCGTCGATAACGGCAGGCGAAAGCGTCAAATTTAACTCTTTGTTGGCGGTGGTGGATGATTAGAACTCGATGGATGTTTAGTCATCCTAGTTCTTGTTTTTATCGTGAATAGGTTTGTAATGGGGAACTATCCAACTCTTTATCACATGGATAGATAACATATGTTAGAGTGATAAAAAATTAACAACTAAGTTGTGACCAAACCTGATCAAATACCAACGACCATACCAGATAAAAAAACCAATGAGTAAGCTATGACCAAACCTGATAAAAAACCAACGAACAGACCTGGTAAAACAACAACCACTTAAATCTTCACGCCAGCTTCTGTTTCTCAAGGTTTGATCAAATACGCAACTCAACCACACGTTCACAGGTTAGAGTCAAAGTTGTTGCTGTAAACACTTAATCGCAGGTTATAGGTCTCCAACGTTTCCCAGAAGCTCTGATGCCAATTATGGTAATCAGAGTATTGCAACACAACACTCATGAATAGGAACATAAACAAAACAAGAACAATATTGCATGTAACACGCAAGACTTTTATTGAAGAAATCTAACTCAAAAACTTCAACTGATACAATGTAATTCTCTACCCTTCACGGTATATATAGACTAACCAATACACATTATACTACAACTAGGATTACAATAAAACATAACTTTAATAGATAAATAATAGTTGGACAAGTTGGACTATGACTCCACCTATGACTCTGTTGAAACCTGACCCACGCCACAAGCCACAGTCAGACTTCAGATATTCATCAACAATACCTACACTAGTTCACACAATTAAAAGTTGGATGATGTTATTCATACACCTCTGGCCCATTTTTACCCTCTATTAACAGATAAATACAATCTTTTTATCATTTTTTGTTATGTATTTTTGTTAGGGAATGATCCTGCAAAGAAAGCTCGGCAGGAAGTTGTCTATTGTTGATGTTGAAATAACCCAAACAAAGGGCATCATCGTAAAATAAAAATAGTTGAGAGGGTAAATGTAAATTTGGGATTCAATTTGTTCTTGCATTAGGTAAATTCACTATCATTATGAGTGATGTTTTGCCCTTTTTGTTATGCTTCGTATTTTTTCTTTTAATTCTTTTTATCTTGTCAAACTTTATATTTTTTGCTCAGTAATTTTATAATAAAAATGAAATTATAAAAATACAAACAATAAAAAAGAAATAAATAAGTAAGGCGGGTATTAGAATCATTTTAGAAAGGTATGCGTAACGTGTCCCATAAAAGATACGTGATGTCTATCCATAGCACATTAAATAGAATACATTTGCTTAAAACTTAAATGTCGTTAGACGAAAATACATTTACTTATAAAAGATAATACAGTCTATCAAATATTTAAATACTTAATTACAATTGAAACAAGTAATTTTCTTTACTCTCACTTACTCCGTACCCATATATACATAATAAAAATGAACACACAAATCGACGTATCGTCGAGCTATTCACGGGTAATCGTCTATAGATAGTTGAATATAAACGTTTAGTTAATCTTTCAATTTGATTTGGTAGAAAAGAAGAAAGAATGTGAATAAAGCAACCATTTTATTTTTATTTTTTAATTTTTTTTGTTCAAGTAATTGATTGTATCTACGTTTACATATATGTTTTCTTGTTATTATTATTAGTAGTTACTAAAAGACTTTTTGAATAACTTTGACAAATAATAAGTTCACAAAAAACTTTGACAAATAATTATCAATTGAAAGGACAAAAGACCTACTTAGAGGACTCTTTAGTCCTCAAACTTAACTATTATTGAGAAACTTTGAGAAGATCACGTACACAACATGTAGTTTTGGTAAATAAAACATTCAATGCACCCATAATAAAATATATATTTTGTACATGAAGTCAGTATTTTATGTTTTCTATTAAATGATCACTTTTAAAATTTTATGTAATAAAAATCCTTACAGAAAACTTAGAATGTTTCAAAGCTAGGGCAAAGACAAAGGAGGCCCAACACATTTTGGCCCCCCAAAGGGTACAATGACATATGGAATATAAGGTAGGTCATTGTACATTTGTACACAAAAATTCATGTTCATAACTAGACAGAAACAACCATTAAGAGAACAGGAAAACCTTGAGGGTCATTAGTTTACTCACTCTTTATACATCTACATATACGTCTTTGCATGGACATATAGCATTCCACTTATAGAGTTTATTACATACAATCCATCATATATATTTCAAAGAACATATGTAAATCATACATAAATGTATTACAGTGTATAAGTTCCTTTATGAAACATGATATACGATGTACGTATGATCGGCTCGGACTTATAACTTGATTATTTCAATTGGATTGTTGTGTATACAAGATATATGTACAATAATAGTCCCCAACAAAGGTTCTCTTTTCAATCACAACTAGTCCTTTTCCAGGTCAATTTGTGAACCCAACATGGCACATGGCTTTCACAATGCTTTACCTAAATTCTTCAATTTTCCCTTAACATTTTTAGTTTAAAGGTACATATTCAAGGTCTCATTCACAAGGCTTTGTTTTTTTGTTTTTATATATACATTAAATTATGATCAATGTTTATGTTTTGACAAAGCCAGAACAGTTTTACCAAAATGGGTAAATGCATGGTGGTTTGAAATTCTAAACTCAATGATATTTTTAAAGTGGTTACTCTAAATAAGCAAAAAAGGTAAAATCAAGTTTCATTTTGTACATTATAGAACTTGTAACAAAAAGAAAATAAAAAATAAAAATAGAAGAAATTATGTACTGTACAATATTATTTAATTTAATTATGGTGACATTATTATTTTTATAGATTGATTATCTATATCTATACTATATATAATGCACGAAGGTATCTCACTCTTAATTTTAAGACGACAAGAAATTAAGCATGGTTTACAACACTTTAATGCACCCAATTTTTAGAATTACAATAAAGAAGATATCAGACAACAAAATAAAGCGTTGTGTCATTTTAAGACCAAAATCTATCAAACAACATTAATCTATTAAAAACACCCTTCATCAAAAATTACAACCATTTAAACACAATGTCTAATAAATTGCAACCAATTTTCGTATTTACAACAAAATAAGATAGTGTACAACAAAATAAGCGTGATGTAATTTTCGACTTACAACATTAATCTATTAAAGTGGTCAATGTTATTAATGACTATAATGACTACTACTTACAAGAAAAGAAACATAGTATACAACACTTTAACGCATATAATTTTCGAGACGTCTGAGAAGAAGCGTAGTATGACAACAAAACACCACATTAATGTTATTTAATGTAGTCAATTATTCAACCGGTCAATAAATATAATTAGGGAAATGATTTAGATGACTAACTTATGTCTTAATTTTGTGCTGTAACGTTCGTTGATTACACACGTGGATTCCATAATTTCTCTCTTCAAAACTACCATTGATCTTGCAAGTGTATGGTGATGTTTTAGGCGATAAAATTAGGCATGCCAATCACTACTTATATAATTAATACGATTATTAAAACACCCTTGCATAATAAATACAAATTATCAGATATCAGACAACCAAATTAAACACAATTCTGCATTAAATTCCACTACTACAAATAATAAAGCGCGTTATCTGAATATTCAGCCCCGAGCAGGAACACCGGCTAGACTGGCCCGAACGTGGACCAACGGGTTCGAGTTCGAAGCAGACACGCACTAACGGGTTAGAGTTCGAACAGGCGCGGTATACAAAATTATTGATATCCGTAAGTTTATCGTTAGAAAAAACATAATAAACTAAAATACATTATTTATCAAAAAAATTTATTTTAGAGTGCACCGTCAGATTATGTGGGAAGTCATACTCGCTAGTCACTATTATGTATGGGCAAATATTTGTTAAATATGGACCTACTACAGAATTGAAAGGTTGCCTTCATTGAATGAGACTTCTTCCTTTATTTATTCTCTAAAATGATCACAATGTCCAAATGCTGTATTAGTATGGTATCTAAATATTTATATGAAGACATTAAAAATAAACTTTGGTATTATCCTATTCAATAAATAAATTTTATTGTAACCAATTGGTAGAAAATAATTTAATGATCTATAAAAGAAATTGTATTATCTCGAATATATTCCTGTAAAAACAATAACAGAATATCCTTGAGATATTTTGATTTCTACTAAACTAAAAAGTAACTAAAAATATCTTTTGAATTATATATGAAATCGACTAGACATAGTTGTCGGTCCTATGTCTATGACCATAGAACTTTTTCAATTTTTGATGAAAAACTTCTAAGTAAAAACAACACAAGTTTATATATACCAAATGAGCATGTTTTGATTTTCATATTTTGGAATTATTCATCTAAATGACATTTCAAGAAAGTAGGCGCCGATACTCAATATAAACGTAGCTCGTATACACACATACAACATAAATATTAAGCTTCAGTTTGCATATGTATCAAAACCGGAATAAAAATATGTTTATTGGTGATGTATGTGATGATACTTCATATATTTGTTGTAGGTTCAAGTCTCTTACAAAACGGGTATGTGAGATATCTGAAATATATATAAAACGCGAGTATATTACACGTGGAAATTAAAAGCAACTAGCACAATAATATCACCAATTTTTACCACATGAATAAAGTTAGTTCACAAAAATTCTAAAAAACTTGAATATGCCAAATTAAGGGAGTAACTTTGGAGCTTATTTAAGTCGACCTGTATGTAAAATGTGAAAGCTTGGAATATATATGTACTATAGATAAGGGAGGGGTGGTGAAGAGTAGTAGTATACAAAAAGAATAGACCATTATACTGCTTACTTCAACTTCTAACTTCCTCTCTTATCATATCTTCTTCATATATATATCATCAACTAGTGAGAGAGAAATAAAATAAAAGCTAGATTATAATAACAAGATGGGAAACTGTCAAGCAGTAGATGCAGCTGCATTAGTTATACAACATCCAAATGGTAAATTAGAAAGAATGTATTGGTCTATAAGTGCAAGTGAAGTCATGAAGATGAATCCAGGACATTATGTTTCCATCATTATTCCATTGCCTCCTAGTGATGGTGAAGATGCTAAAACTGTCCGATTTACGCGTGTTAAACTTCTGAGGCCTACTGATACCCTTGTTCTTGGTCGAGCTTATCGTCTTGTTACTGCTCATGGTACTTAATTTTCAAAAATATTTGTAAGTGTTTAAATTTATTTTACAAAAAAAATTTTGATTTTTTTTATGATATGATGGTGGTTTTGTAGAGGTTATGAAGGTTGTAAGAGCAAAAAGACATGCAAAGATGAACAACCACCAACCAGAATCATTGTCGGATAATGAAACAACTCTAAGTACTGTGGTGGATAACGAAAACCAGGTAAATAGCTGAACTAGTTAACTACTTGTAGCAAAAGAAAATCAAGAAAACAAATAAAAACAGATTTATAAAACTTAAATTTTCTGAAAATGTTATATATTGTAGGTGGAAGGACATGAAAGAATGTTCAGGCAAAGGACGGGATCGTCATCATCGATAATGGCTTCTTCGAGATCGAAATCATGGAGGCCTTCTTTGAAAAGTATCTCAGAAGCTACAATTTGATTATGTGACCATAGAAGATTAGAAGTGTATGCATACTGAAAAAAACAATGGGACTAACACTTTGGTTCATGACATGTATATTATTAGTCTGAAAAAGCATGTTAATGCTGAGTTCAAAGTTGCCTCTTTCGTGTTCTACTTCATTTTTTTGCAAGTAAACTTATATGAGTAAGCGTGTCATGCTAGTATTCAGTTAACATGTGACCACTAACTTAGATTCAACCGTCGTACAAGTTACAAGTCATGTGAGAGTAGATAGTAACAGAGTTAGCGGCTCGGTATAGTTTTACTAACGGGTAGTTATCTGATATGCAAAGCTATGTTCTTTGATCAGGTCCATGACATAATGCGAGAAGAATTTTACCAAGACCTGTGGTCTCAAGGGCACTTGAGTCTATGAATTCAAGATTACCATTGCTCATGTACTTGTTACAACTAACAAATCAGCTGAAAATTTTATTGCCATTCATGAATTTATCATGTAAGATGGACACATATAGTACTAGTTAACAAACATTGTGTACAAGAAGTAAATTAGGCTATAAACAAAGACAGCTTTATCCAAGCTGTAATGAGGACACTGATTGAATGATTATTCTGATTGTGAGGGGTAGATAAGTCATTTCCTAGTCAATTATTAGCAGGTGAGGGACAAAACAGGTACCTGTAACTACAAGATATCAGTGTTTCAACAACATTAATTATAACCACCAAACTACTAGTGTCAAATGACATTCATGTTTCTCCCACCGTCTTATATCGAAATAATTAAACAAGACAACTTGAGATTGTAAGCCATAAATAAGATTCAAACGCAAAAAAGTTTTATGATGTATGTTTGATAAAAGGAGAATTATACTTATTTGGCATTTACATTACATGATAGCACAAAAAATTAGGATAAACTAGTATAGTAACCAAAAAGATTTTACCAACTAATACTAATCCTCATAATCGGTTTCCTCATCATCGTCGTCGTTATCATTGCCACGGTACCTCCATCCATCCTCAGGATCATCATCTCGATCTTCTTCAGTTTCTTCACTATCTTCATCCTCGTGAACTGGTTTAGCCACCGCATATAACTGCTTCTTAGCTACACTTGGAATAGCAACAGAAGCAGGTGCTGGCTTATGCTTTGCAACTTTAGCCGGAGGAAGCCTTATGTTGGGTTTTGGGCGGTTCTGTTTCTGGGAATTGGTGTTTCCACGTTTGACAGCATATACGTCATGGTCACTACCAGCATCCATGTCACCATTGTTATTGTTTTTGTTTCGAGAGGTGTTTTTCGGATTTTCTTCAGGGAGATGGCCTGGGTGTTCTCTTCTTAGATGGAGGTTGAGTTTGTATTCATGGATGTAAGCTTTATCACAACTGTCGTATGGACACGCGTATGGGCGGTCATATGATGCAGTGGCGAGGTGGCAGTTGATGCCATCTTTGGTGGCCTCGGAGGTGGTTTTCCACTGGTTGAACTTGGATGTTCAAGTACTTGGAAGGCAATTCAGCCATGTTATTCTGTCAAAATGTCCAAAGACAAAAGGTCGTAAACAAAATACTTATGTTGTTCTGAAATTAGTGTAAATGTCAAGGTTAAGTAAAAGGAAAACCTTTCGTGGTGACTCATCATGTGCTTCTTTAGCTTGTACTCATGAGCATATCTTTACCACATTCTCGGAATGGGCATATATGATAGTTCTCTTGAGAATGAGTCTTCATGTGCGACTTCAGATTAAAATCCAACGAGAATGCCTACAAAAGTAATTAGATTAGAGATCATTGTACATCGTCATTTAAAAAATACACAAACTTCTTTTAACCCCTAACCCAAAATAAACTTCTAAAAATTACCTTACCACAACCTTCATGTGGGCAAATAAAATCTCTCTCGCCTGTATGGATAAGAAAATGTCGCTTTAACTTTGAGCTATCCAAAAATTTCTGCAAAATAAGCCCAACAAAAATGATATATTTCTTCTCAGAAATGCAGTAACCCATGATAAAGATTTTGATATCAAACATTCTGATGTAGATTTACAATCAAATGGCTCAAAATACTAAGGATTAAAATGGCTCAAAATACTAAGGATTAATCAAATAAAGCTTCAAACAAGAACCTTAAAAGGTTTTCTTATTCAATAATCAGAAAATGTCAACTGCCTTTTTCTTTGCAAAACAAAAGACCTTTAATAAGGTTTCATCACCACAAACTAAGGAAAGAAATCAAACTCCTAACCAAACACAATTTGGTCATTATTTAATTACGACATAAATTAGGAAGGAAATAAAAGAAATCTTCCAACTTGAAAGTCGAAGCATATCCTCGCATCAACATGGTGGTCCATGTCTATCCGCGTCATTCTCCTCCCTTCGAAAAAACTCGCCTCGAGTTTTGATATGCCTTAAAACGAACCACGGATCGAAAGGAACATCAACGTGATTCCCTTCATTATTATCATCATAACCTCCATAAACAACTTAACTTTTCCGATCGTATTCATCATTGATCCATTAGAATTAGACATCCGAAGCTTATTAAACGTGGCTCAAAATTCAAACTTTCCGTAGTTGGCGGTCAAACATGGGAACCTTCAAATTGACAAATCACCAACAAGAGCCACCCCAATGCCGTCTCCACCTAATCTAGCACCACCTTCAACCAAATTTTCACCGGATAAGTTCCGATCACCACGAATAAACAAAGAATACCATTCTCGTCCGCGTATTCATCATACACGGGTTGTGAATCATAGATAAAATCGCCATTGGTAAGATACTCCTCGCCCCAGTGGACTCGCCCCGCACGGGTTCAACCAGTTCGCTTCCTCCAATGCCGACGATAATACTAATCCCAATCCAGGACTAGGTGTTGTAGTCGTCGACTCGATCAACCGCCTCCCAATCCGGGGTAAGCCAGCGCGAGTCGTTGGGTCAGCTCAACCTCATGATCAAACAGATCCAAGCACCTCCATCGCTGCCTCCGCCGGCGATTCTACGATTAAGATACCCACTTCCACAACGAGCCATTTGAATCAACCAAAGCTCGATACCAACCGATGTAGATTTACAATCAAATGGCTCAAAATACTAAGGATTAATCAAATAAAGCTTCAAACAAGAACCTTAAAAGGTTTTCTTATTCAATAATCGAAATGTCAACCGCTTTTTCTTTGCAAAACAAAAGACCTTTAATAAGGTTTCATCACCACAAACTAAGGAAAGAAATCAAACTCCTAACCAAACACAATTTGGTCATTATTTAATTACGACATAAATTAGGAAGGAAATAAAAGAAATCTTCCAACTTGAAAGCTGAAAGCATATCCTCGCATCAACATGGCTGGTCCATGTCTATCCGCGTCACATTCAACAAAGAAAAAACTTACCTTTCCACAATTCTCATAATGGCAAACATGTTGTCGTTCTCCATGAATGTTAGAATGTTTCTTTAGAGCACCAGCATCGATAAATGTTTTCCCACAACCTTCGAAGCTGCAGAGGAAAAGAACTTCAGTAGTTGGTTCGGGCTCGGGTTCTGCAGTCACTGGATTTTCCTTCTTTTGTTTTAAGGCCTTCATTTGAGCCTCTGTTTGCACAACACAATAAAAAGAAGTTTGTTAATCTAGTTAAAACAGCAATTTCATATAACTTGTTATTTTCTTTACATTTCTGTTTTAATCTTTAAATTGATGAATACTAACCTGTGACCCATTTCATAACCATACATTTCCCACCAGTCGCTACAACATCCTGAGGTACCCTGGTTTGATAATAATCAGGTTAATCTCAAGGTTGGCAGTAAATGAAACAAGTACATATCAAACGTATGAAAAACCGAGACATTTAAATAGGTATTTACTAAATAAACAGAGCACAGAAACTTCTAAACAAGTGAAACATGTCATGGTGTTTAAAACAATAATTAAACATGTAATAACATTTGCAGGAAAAGGATAATCACACAAAAAGATTTATGTGGTATGTCAATTTGCCTATATCCACACTCGTCACTAGCGTTCTTATAACACACACCAATATTAGACAAAGTGACAAGCTTTTTCCTAACAAAACACAATCCTAATCAAGGTTTCTATCCACCATCATCCTCTACAAGCACTAACTTGTATTTTCTGTAATCATCTGTAGCAGAAACATTTGATTAGCGAGAAGTTAAAGGCAGCATTAAGCAATATAGACATGAAACAAAACTAAAAGACCCGAGACTTTCAGCTATTTTTTCTTGCCATCCAAAGGTTATCTTAAAAGATAATCTTTGCTGCTAATCCTGCTATGATGGCCAATAAACATCAATTGCAAAATTCTTTATTATTTTTTAATTTTTTTTGGTTTCCGACTCGACATTGCGAGCCGACTAATCCAGGGTGACTAACCTTTTGGATAGCCCGAGTCGGGCGCAGATGAACCTCCGTGGCCACAAGGGATTAATTTTCTCCCATTGATTCAAACCATTGACCTTCTCTTTGAAGGCACAATTCTTAACGAGTTACAAGCTGATAATAAGTTTCCAAATCACGAGGTATCCTAATGTACCATTAATCACACTGGCATGCATCTAAACTAAATTAACAATGATAGCTTGCCACACTTAACAACAGCTGATATGGAAAGCATTAGTATCGAAGGGTTTAACATGGACATGGACTAGTCCTTAATGCCATGAACAAGACAGTATCGTAATCGCTTAAACGAAAGTTAATTACTTATCTGGTTATTGGTTTTATTAAATTTATTTAGTAGGTAGCTTATATGAGAGACACTATCTAAATGGGCTTCAATCAATCAATAATAGTTTATTGGAAATTAATCTAAAACCACTTATTCTACAAATAAAGATATTACCAGTAATAATCCGAAACATTCCTATAAAGGAGAATCAACATTCTTATTATTGGTTTAGTGGTTTGCTAGTATAAAATTTAATTTAATGTTCAAAATCAAAAACTAATTGAATTGCACATACAATTACACATAAGTATGAACAAAGTTGAAAAAGAAAAAAGAATTACCATTGTTTATACCACTTAACAGTAGGGATTTTGGATGGTTTCTTGTTAACGATGGGTCGACGTTCGAATAGATTATGAAACGAATGGTGTTCCATATTAATTATCTAATTTGATTTTTATTATTGTTATTAAGGGATGGTTAGCTAGGGTTTTTATTTGAGGTAGAAAAGAAAAAGATTGAAGAAGAAAACCGAACCAAACATGGAAGGAAGGAAGAAAGTCTATCCGTGTGTGTTTATGGGCTTTGGACATATATTATGTTGGTCAGTTGGTGTACTTTTGTGTTTGTGTTGGATTTGGGTTCTCAGCAAGACTTCAGTTTTATTTACACTTCACCACCTTCATCTTTTCTTTCTCTCTCTTGCTACTTTTATTTGTTTTGAATAATTGCAAAAGCAGTTCTTGTGATTTAGCCAAATTGCATGTTTCGTCCTTTTTTTCGAAAGTGCAGACACTGTTCTTGTAAGGAGTGACAGTTACACATCTATGCAATAGCTTCATTACTACTGGACACATTAACACATACCACCATTCATGGTACCCCTTTAACACATAACATCTCAATTATGCTTATTTCTTTATTCACACTTAAATAATTATACAATGCTTTAACACCAGATGAACGTAAATTATATTCGGCCATGCTCCTAGTTAATCCAAACAATTTTAATTTACTTTTAGATACGAAAACTAAATAGGTTAAACAAATGAGTTATATTCAAGTCAACCATCTAGATAAATATCATTATGATGTCCCCGTTCACTTTTGACAGTTTTTGCATACCATTGTCATGAAAGGAACCAGCTTGTTTAAGTTAATTAGGAGGATAAGTTTTAACTTGGATGTACGTGGTTTAACCGTTTCCGACCATTTTCTTAGCCATCCTTAAGATGTCTCAAGATTTGTAAGCAGGAGGTTTCAACATAAGGAATTAAGGATCACTATGTTATCTTGATGATTACTTTAGTAATGTCAGTATTATGATAAAACTAGACGAAAGATCCGCAGCAAGAACGAGATTTTATAGTAAGATATAGTTTTAGTAATAGAAAAAGTTTATGAGTTATAAACAAAAATAATAAAAATTTGGAGATTTAGGGATTAAACATAATGTTTTAAAACTCGGTTTGACACGGCGGTTCAACGGTTGAACTGCTCGGTTGAAAAACGGGTCAAATTAATTAGGTCAACCGTCGGGTTGGGTCAAATTATATCGGGTCTACCCGCCGGGTTTGAAGCGACCTTGGTCAACTCGGTTATTTATGTGTATTAATAGTGTGTTAATAGTTTCAGTTTTGCATATACTTTCGAAAATAGTGTAAGAACTTAAAATACTTTAAGTTTTCACTTTCGGTTTCGTTTTGTAGGTTTTTCCAATCTTGGCGAAGACTTCATGGCCTTTAGCGGCTTTATTCTGCGGTAGGCAATTAAGGATATGTGATATTGTAGCAAGTGTTTCGTATAACGCTCAAAAAGTAACGTGAAAATATCAAAATTTTAATTGTAAACGGTTGTAACGTGTGATAATTCAATTCTAGCAAAAATTTTAACACGTATCAAAGAATATATAAAAACATTTAGTGAAACGAAAATAAAATATTACATCAATTGTAAGATAATGAGTAACAATTCAAATTTTGCAAACATTCATGAATCATTGTTTGATTTGCAATGTTTGCAACAAATAAATGATTGTTGACATGCTTTTAAGATATTGTAATATTAAAACCATGATTAACAACAGTTGCTTCACAAGTAGTCTATTGCGGCATTAATTGCAATCTTTATAATATCAACCCTTATTTGCATCAAAGCTTGTAAGAGTTGCCTCACATGTAAGTTGAACCTATAATATGGATCATAAAAAGAAAATAAAATTTGAACCATGAAAATTTAGAGATCAATAAACAAATATCATATCTAGCAAACGACACCGAACTTCTTGCAAAATCACTAAAGATAAATCCAACTTGCAATTTGAGAAAGCGAATAAAGTGTAAAAGGCGAATTAGAATATAAGACGTCCAAAATTGGAAATTGTTGAAATACTCGCAGTTTACCTTGCTCCATGTATATATTTTCCCATTGAGCATTACAACCTTGAGCAAAAACTATTATATTAATCACAAACCATCATGATACAAACGCGAAAATTTTCAATTCATTGGAATCAAAACAACTATAAACAAAGTCATACTTCTTCATTGATTGAAATTTCACTTTAATTTGAACATCCTACAAAGAATAGCAACACATTAAAAGCTAAGTAATAAACATGATGTTGCAAAGTACTTCCAAAGCTTTAGACTTTTGAATTTAAGTGTATCACACATCATGAACCAAAAAATCTCGGAACTTTGATTGTATTATTTCAGCATCATCACATAGCTTTACCAAAACCTTAAAAATGTACCTCTTATTGATCATTTTATTTCCTCATGAGATTAATCATCCACATGGTCATCCTAATAAATTTACGAAGTATAAGTGCATGAGCAAAGTAAAATACCAATAATGAAACAATATGTATAACAACATAATAACAACAATTAAAACATACCTTCATATTGCCCTGCAAAGGGAATGAAGACCGAAATGCTATATCAATCTGCAAAAGAAAAAAAATGATAGAAAACAATTAGTCGTATGCAGAGAACAATATTAGGCTTATTAGCCTAGAAAAAACTGTGAGTGTTATATAAAGGTTTAAAATAGATGAGAGAAGCTTTTTATGTAAGATTAATATTCAAATTATTTTGGTTGTTTATTACAAAGCTTCAATTAGTTTCCTTAATTAACTCATTCATTTACTTTTGTCATTGATTTTCCATTTTGCCATTGTATGGTAGAATATATTACACCTTTACAAAAATTGAATATTAGTTAGTAAATTAATTTTAAAACTTTAAATCGATTTGTTTTTAAATTGGTTTTAAAGTGGATGAAAGAAAAATCAATATAAGAAAAAAGAATCAACATTTGGTTTGATAAAAAAAACGTGGGTGCAAATAAAATAAGAATGTTAGTTTTTATCTCATTTTATTGTGTTAATATTTTTATGAAACTTTTTTTTTAAGAATATCAGTTTCTTTTTTGTTAGAAATTTTTTAAAATAAATGCTTTTCCCATAATTTTAGCAAATGGCTACGGGTGTTTTTATAAATCACAACAATCGAATTTGGCGGTTTCAAATATGTTTTATTTTCGTAAAATAAAAAGTGTGGGGATTACATCAAGTAAATAAGGGAGTACGTTATAGGAGGAATTTTCATTTGCTTACTTTTATTTTGGTGCTTAGTTACCAAGGGAGAAATCACCACCATTCATCTAGTTTAATCTAATGGTGGGGATTAACCTAAGATTTAATAGATAAACCTAAGTCCATGTTTTTTTTTCTTGTCTTTTTGTCTTTTCTTTTTATCCTTTTTTTTTTTTTTGTCTTTTTCTTTTAATTCACGTTTTCTTTTAAACTCGTTCTATTTTTTTCTTTTTTCGCTTAAATTTACATTATTCACGTTTTTTAATTCGCATTTTTCTTCGCTTTCTTACATTTTAAATCTGCTTTTCATACGCCGCCTGCTTTCTAACATTTTTGTTCATTATTCGTGCGCCGCCATTTTCGTCCGTTTTCATACGTTTTGTCTGTTTTCATACTTGTCTTTACGCTTTCACACGTTTCGTCCATTTTGGTAGAACTTCACAATCTTGCTACTGAAATTCTTGCTCCAATTGTAGGGAATTATATTTGTAAAACAGATTTAAGATTGTTTAAGTCTGTTTAGTATTAGTTCTGGTAGTGTAAAGGTTAAGTCTGGTAGGCTTAGAATTCGTTGTTAAGTCTGCCAGTACAAAGTTAAGTCTGGCATACCTAAGTTAATACTGGTTAGTATTAGTAGTTAGTTCTGTTTATGTTAAAACAAAATAGCTTGTTAGTGTTATATTAGGGAAAGATATGTACGCGTAGATATATCTTAGGAAGAGATATCTTTATCCTTCTACATGTTTTGTAGTCAATTAGGGTTTCCTTGGTGTATAAAAGGATTCCTAATGTATTAAGTTAAGGTACGAGTTGTAAGCCTTAACCATTGATTAAAGCAATCAATTGAAAATACGAAGTTAGTATATCATTATGTTCTTCATACTTATTGTGTTAAGTTTCCGCATTAGCACATTAAGGATTTGTTAAGAGTTCTTCACATAGTGAATTTGGATTTATTCAAGTTTGCTATAAGTCATATAAAGGCTACTTAGATCCATAACTTTGGACCTACAAGTGGTATCGGAGCCTATATAAGGACTGTGTTGTTGAAGATACACAATCACAAACACTCATTCCAAACCAGAAAACATCAAACATGTCTGAAAAAGCAACTGAAACATACTCGACCACCCGGTGATGAAGAATCCAACCATGAAGATGGAGCGCATAACCACAACCTAAGCAACCCCAAATCACAAATACCACAACCATCTCCAACATGAAGCTTCCACCATTAAAGAAAGATGAATATGACATTTGGGCTATGGAGATGAAGCACTATCTAGAATATACTAATAATGAAGTGTGGAAGGTGATACAAAAGGAAACTCTAAAAGAGGGTTTCAAAGGAAAAGATGGCACTTACAATCAGTATTGCCACCATTATCGCTATTGAAATTTTGTTGTGGAGAAGGAGAGAAAGGCCAGGAACATCAATGTTTTACAAACATAATTGTGAAAGATCATGTAAGCCATCTAGGATATAGTAACAATGATTTGCGCAGCGAAATAATAAACAAGAACATCAATGTTACTTCAAGGTTTTCTATATTCACCATGATAAACTAACTCAAACCCTAGGCGTTTACAAAGACCTACGCCTAGGAACACACACACACTTTGGTGTTTACATTTTCTTGACACACTTAAAACTCACGTCCCTATCCTCTTTATATATTAGAGGATTAGGGTTACAAGCTAACTAACAAGAAAAAAAAATAAATCTTCTAAATGGATAATAATTTCCTGTAATCTTCATTTAAATGAAGAATCTTCATTTGTCACTTTCGATCCCTCACGTTTCATACCTTTTGTCTTATCAATTCAAATTATAAATCCCAACAATCTTCCCCTAGTTGATATGACAAAACCAAACAAGCATGAACTTCCCCTGAAGTTAATATACCGTGAAACATGTGACTTCCCCTTAAACTATGCACCACCAACGATCTAACTATTTACTTCTTCCCCTTTTTGTCTTATCCACTAGGGAACTCGAAGTAAATGATGCATATAGGATCGATGTAATGATTACTGATGAATAAAACTGAGTATAACGAATTTGATGAAGAAGTAGAATTTCCCAAACTTGTGTCTTATGTCTTGTACTAACTATGTCTAACGCACATAGTTATATTCCACGTGACTCCGAACTTATACCAAAGATCAAAAATTATAAGCAGATTATAACCTCTTGACAAATCCTCAACAATATGAGACACCGAGCACAATAACGTAACTCCTTCAAGTGATAGCAAATGTGATCATTAAGCACCATTAGTTTGTAGATCACACACTTTTGCTAGATTCGTCAAGTCGTTGTCACATCTTTATAAAGCACGAACAAGTTACCTTACGCCAAAAGGTATGATAAGACACGCACATGTGAAACTCAACTACAACATCAAATAAATTATATTCAACCTTCTTCGTAATCACATCTTCAAATAAGCAATGAAAACATCTAAGTGCAATAACATCATCCTCTTATGTAACTGTTGCCTCATCCGGCGATCTACTCAGTATTCTTTATACGTATCGTTGCTCACTTCGGCGATTCTCGAACACCAAGGATACTCTTGTCACATAATTGATTAAAAGCCATTGCACCAAATATGTTGGGTGTATTGATTTGATGATACAAAACAATAAAGAATGAAATATCAAGGACTTAAAGTGACAAGAAGGAAATCTACAAAAGATGGAAGGACTTGCTTGCAAAGAAGATTTATTATTTAGTCCTTCAGAGATTTGTAAACCCTAATCCTCTAGTATATAAAGAGGACATGGGATGTAGGTTTAATTATTAATTAAGTCTTCCATAATGTACTCTAAAGGTGTGTGTGTGTGTGTGTGTGTGTCATTGGCGTATAATCTTGTAAACGCCAAGGAAAGTAGTTTAGTTAACCCCCAAGATCTGAGGTGTCTTAGATCCTGTTACATTTAGGTAGCACGTTATTATTCGATCAAATAATAATTGGTGGAGATGTGAAAAACCTTGTGTCAATAACTTTGATTTTTTTAATTATACTGCATCAAGTTTATAATCATTGTTATTGTTAAACCCTAGATGCTCTAAACGGTCCAAGGAGTCTATCAAACTCTACAATTAGTATCAGAGCTTGGGGAGCTCGTTACCTAGGGATTCACAAGGTTTCTTGGCGAAAAAGGAAGAAGAAAATCGAGTTTATGCAAAATTCGCAACTTTCTGCAGCACAGTTTCTAACGTCGATAACTTTTTCGTGAACCGTTGGATCGGGCTACAATTTTTATTGGAGCTTCTCTATATACCCATCTAACTTTTCACTGGAGGGATTGTCGAACTGAGCTCTAAATCAAAAGTTATAAGGTGTCGAAGTTCGATGCAGAACATGTTATGAAAAACTATTTTTTGGGTTTCTATGTTATTCAACTTTCTTGAATTCGTTTGTACTTGTTCTAATTCTTTATGGAAGTTGTTTATACATTGTGTGGTGTCTATGATTCATGGATAGAAGCATCTTTGAATGTGGTTTACTCGATTCCACTACTAGTTATTTTTGTTACCACTGCTACTTTACTCGATTCCACTGCTAGTTATTAAACGGGTTACCACTGCTAATGTTCCAGATTGGTAAAAACTGCTAGCTTTACTTTACCACTGCTAGCTTGTTTGGTTGCTTGTGTTCTCGATTGGTTACCACTGCTTGTTGATTGTTTCCACTGATATTAGTAAATGGAATCTATGGAATCTGTAACAGTTTAGTGACACAAATAGTGTAGCTAACAGATTTGGGAGGAAGGAGAATACAAGTTAGTGACAGGTTTGTGACAGTTTTACAACATAAAAAGTGTTGCTAACAGGTTTGGTTTGCATTGTCCGATAGATTTATTCTTCTACTGCTAGTATTGTCCGAGAAAAGTTAGTTTCTACTGCTTATGTTATTCGATATCGGATGATACATGATTTTTGGTTCTCGAATAGTTTTGGAATTGAGGGGAAGTTGTACAAGTGTTTTGGTTTTTGACGACACACACAGGAGATTGGTTCACACACAGGGAATTTGGAATTTGTTCTTAAAAGTTTTAAAAAGCTCATTTTTGGTTTATATTGAAGAATTGATTACGAAGACGATTATTTATCACTTATTTGATGTTGTAGTTGAGTTTCTTGGATGCGTGTTCTTGTTATATTTTTAAACGGCTTACTACGTTTAAAAGTAACTTGTTCGTGCTTAAAGGATGTTGACGAAGACTTGCAAAATCTAGTTTTCATAGGTCAAGGGATAGATGGATGAAGACCTAGTTAACTATCACTTAAAGGAGTTACATTGTAGTGCTCAGTGTCTCATTGAAGATGAGGATTTTGTCAAGAGGTTGCGATCTACTTATATTTTTGGTTAGCGGTATAAGTTCAATGTCACGTGGATAGTACAAGACATAAGACACAAGTTCGGGTTATTTTACTTCTTCATCAAATTTGTTATATTTGGTTTTCTTCACAAGTGATCATTACAAGGAGCTTACAGATTTAAAAAATCATTTGATGTTCATGCACCACTCAAGGGAAGTTTCTATCGATTATATTCCCTATTTGTTGATAACAAAAGGGAAGAGATGTTGGAGTGGCGTGGCATGGATTAAGGGAAGACAAAGGAAGACAAGATTGTTTCATTCATGGTGAGATTTAATTATCTCAACTTTGCTACTTCGCCTAGGGAAGTTCGTATAAGAACCGTGTTTGTTTTGTCATCATCAAATAGGGAAGATTGTTGGGTTTATTGATTTGATGATACAAAAAAATAAAGAATGAAACATCAAGGACTTAAAGTGACAAGAAGGAAATCTACAAAAAGATGGAAGGACTTGCTTGCAAAAGAAGATTTATTATTTAGTCCTTCGTAGAGATTTGTAAACCTTAATCCTCTAGTATATAAAGAGGACATGGGATGTAGGTTTAATTATTAATTAAGTCTTCCATAATGTAGTCTAAAGGTGTGTGTGTGTGTGTGTCCTAGGCGTATAGTCTTGTAAACGCCTAGGAAAGTAGTTTAGTTAACCCCCAAGATCTGAGGTGTCTTAGATCCCTGTTACATTTAGGTAGCACGTTATTATTCTAATCAAATAATAATTGGTTGAGATGTGAAAAACCTTGTGTCAATAACTTTGATTTGTTTTAATTTCGCTGCGTATCAAGTTTATAATCATTGTTATTGTTAAAACCTAGATACTCTAAATGGTCCAAGGAGTCTATCAAACTCACAAAATATCTTCACAACGAGCCATAAAACAATAAGAATAAATCAAATATTTTCGGTTTTGTCCGAGATCTCAAACCGTGTGTCACCCGACATCCGCCAATGATCCGAAAACCAAAACAATAACCATGGATTGTCCACATATTTCAAAGAGTATATAATTACCATAGAGTCTCACAACAGATTCACCACAAATAAACCAATCGAATATAAAACGAATTACTCATACACACCATGTGCGTGATCCCACCAAACGTATCAAATATTCCCTTTAAAATTTTGAGCCTACCAGTGTGACCTACGCATGCCTTCAAAAGAATTAGTACAAATGAGCATGTAACAAACTACCATCCATTCTTGATATAAACAAATCACCATTCCATGCACAAAATGTCAAACGAATGAGAAGGAATAGGACCACAAGGCTGCTTTAATTTTTAAAAACCAAAGCATCAATCCAAAATACTTTCAATAACAGTACAAACCTTGCATGAAACCGGACTTAACATTCGCATGTAATTAACTTACCAATTACTGGACTTAACTTAGCATACCAAGATCGCACCACACTTAACGTAGCATACCAGTACCAGACTCGTAGTAGGCAACATAAAGACGAGTATTAACACCCAAGCTGCCAGTATTAAATATGAATGGGCCACAGGTTTTAAGTATCACGACCAGTACCCACGTCCAGTACTTAACTCCATACATGTATAAACCACCGATGTATAATCGTTTTGGGACCAAAGATAACAAGATTACATGTGATATACATCAGTAAGAGTAGTTTCAGATCAGTAGATTGTCAGTACTTGAACCCCACTAACTGATCACCACGTAACAGCTGAAGAGAAACCCTAAAAACCCTAACATTCATAGATGTTCTTTTCACACTCCCATCGCTTAGGGTTTTTGAAAACCTAGTTACTCCATACATTCTGCTATTACTTCGATCTCATTGCTGCTATCTTCATCCATTCCCACTAGGGTTCATCACCAATCCAAGAATTGGCTCACCAAAGCTAGTAAAAAAAATTGAATAGTAACACCAATGTTTCTAAATTCAGAACATATGAAACTCTAACCATCCTTAACCATGAACGCAACATGTGTAGCAACATCAAAGATCATATAATCAACTTATATAATGAATCAATGTAATAGAAAATGAAAGCATAGAAGTTTGATGTGCTTAACGTGTTGCAAGTTTTAAAATTTTATAAACACGATTTAACCGTCTAATACTATAAACACATACGAGCAAGTATACTCGTTCGCGATAGCAAAGGTGGGTAAGTCGAGATCGTCCCAAGGGATTTTGTGTTTGAAATTGTTTTCTTTAAAAGATTTGTAACAAGAAATCTTTGTCAAGGCTTCCTCAAAAAGTGATGTTATAGTGAAATTCAACAATAAGAAATATATATATACTTGTATGTAGTCCATAGGCAATCATAAGTAGTGTTCATGAAGGCTTGGTGTAAACTCTTAATGTTATGCACAAATCATAAGCAAATGATTTCCAACTATGGTTTATGTTTGCAAAAATCATTCTAAGAACAAAAACATATAGGTAATCCATTCGGTTCTTATCCTAATGATTATCCTTAAGAAAATCTATTTGTTTGTAAAATGTTCTTATTAAACTCGTTCTTACGAATCTTTCGACCTTTCGCGATGAAAATGTTTCTAGTCTTGTTTTAATAAGTAAACATGGTGGTTGTCAATCACCATATCCCCATACTAGTTTGTCACTCAACCTTTTGGAATAAAACACAAGAGAAATCCTTTCGGTCCTTTTTCTTAAAACATGTTTTACCGACAAATCAAACCAAGACTAGTATTTTTCCAACAAACTCATTCAAACAAGATCATATATACATGCATCACATATGAGAACACTAGTATGATTTCCTACATCCCAACACACAAGTATATCCAAAAAAACTACTCCATGATAATAATAACAAAACACAAGAAATAACAAAGTAATTCCAATAACTCAAGAGAATAGAAATCCATAACAAAGTTCATAGAATACCTAAACTTTTGCGATTACAAGAACTAGAAACAGTGGCTTAGAGCAACCACACGCCTTTAATCACCTAGCTTAACCGTATGACTCCGAATAACCAAAACAATGGATGAGAATGGCTCTCTCCAACCTCCTGGACGTTTTACATTGAATACTAAACTTTTGGGATGAATAAAATGGTTGGTAATAGTTTTGGTGTAAACTATTACACTTTGGGTTGTGTCACACCTAGTAAACTAAGTCTAGGTTCAATATATAGCCAAAGAAACTTGTCTAACTGGCCAAAAACGTTCCCAACAAGTTAATATCAAGAAATGATCGGCCTCCAATGATTATGGGGAGTTAAGGCAACATTAAATGCATCTTTATGTAACTCCAGTCCATGCAACCGGATCGGTTACACTGGCAACCGTATCGGTTGCCTCTTGACCATTACCCAGCCGGATCCGGTTACGGGTCACGACCGAACGGCTGGATGCTGCATTTTTTACTTTTGTTGACTTTCTTGATTCATGCCTCACTCTTTGCTCTGATGATTTCCAAGGCGAAACTTGATCTTTCCTTGCTGTAGACACTTAGAAATCATTGCGCTTCCTAATCATTGAGTCCAAAAGCTTCCTTGCTCGACTTCCTTCCTTGGGAATCTTCCAAATGTGCATAAAAACTTCATTTCTTCATCATTTGTGATACGGCTACATATACATACACACACGCATCTTTGCACTTTTGCAATGATTATGAGTAAATATAGCCGATTATCATGCACAAAACCAACAATAACGCTACTAAAACATGTTCATTTTAGGCGTTCTCAAATTCCCCCACACTTAAGTTCTACTCGCCCTCGAGTAGGTCTAACATTTGCAAAAATCGATTTCAATGGTCTTGATACCGTGGTTCCGAAAATTTAACAATCATACTGAAAGAAATAATCATTAATTTGCTTTTAATATGTGAAAGACTTTAAAAATGAACCAAATACTTTAGATAACATAACTAGAACACCTCACGAATGATTTTAAGAATTCACTCAACACTCATATATTGGTGGGTATATGTAAATCACTCAATGCCTAGTCATGATCAATGCTTTTTACCATAAGCTTGTACAAGTATCAAAACAAAGAAAATAAATTCATCAAAGAGGGCTTTTATTCGGGTTATATCGTTAAGGTACGGGTTTATAAAAGGTATGGATAAGGCATGGGATGGTTTATGAAATTGGTGTTAAAAGAAAATAAAGTCAAGTCTAAACCTCCATGTTGCTAGCCATCATACAAACCACAATCCCGAAAATGATTACTTCTCCTCTTCACATATCGATCTCCACAAATATGTATAACTCAATTTAGCTCATTGGCTAATCAATATTCTTCATATAGCTCATTGGCTATAACTATATATATATATATATATATATATATATATATATATATATATATATATATATATATATATATATATATATATATATATATATATATATATATATATATATTCTAACAATAGTTCCCCCACACTTAGTGTAAGCATACACCACAAAAAATACAAATGAGAAAGACGTCTCCTTCATCTTTGTTGGAGAATGGTACACACTATAGACAAAGTGTAGCTTCTTCATAATCATCAAAAACAATCCAACACTCCAAACAACTAGCAACAAACCGATAGACATGACTTGGGTTGGCTAAGGTTTAAAGTGAAAATCTTTTGTATTTTTGGATTTAACAAATGAAAAGATTGGCTCGAAGGTGTAACTATGGTATCTAGTGCTAAAGATGAGCACTAACAAATGGGTCCATATAAGGTGGTTAACTAACCAATGTGGCTAGCTAATATATCATTAGATGTAAATGGAAGGTCATTTAGTTTAAATCCTACGATGCCTCTTATCACTTGAACATATTTTTATCACTCGAGAGTGATTTTAACCGTAACGCATAACTAGTACAAGTTCTAGAATCGACATAATCACCCAAGACACTCATAGCAAATATAAAACAAAAGATGTGTTTTATACAAAAGAAACCTCACAATTAAGTGGAAAAAGGCTATAAAAGCGCTAGAAAATGCTATCGAATCCAAAATGAATTACTTCCGTAATTTGGTTCAAATCAAAAAAATTTCAAAAACCTCATTTTACCATTGAAATACCCAAGTATATCCCAATAATGCGTGAAAACAACTAGACAATCAAGGGCGAATTCCTTGCTAATTACTTGCATCCAAAAGTTATCTAAAAAAACTAAAAATTTAAAAATGCATGTCATTTTTCCTATTTTCTTCCCTCCCCCATACTTAAGTTTTGTATTGTCCTCAATGTAATAAAAATAAGCTTCAAAGTAAAGAAAATGGGAAAAAGAAATAGTCAAAAGATACCACAAGATAGAATATGCAATACGCATATTGGGTCATAAGCAAGCATGTGAGTTATCCAACTCCAAATATTTGACCATCAATAAGCTTCCGACAAATCCATCCTGCAAACAAAACTGCAATACACGATACACAAACAAAACAAAACAAAACAATCCAAATGCTACTAAAAATAAAATAAACAAAATAAAACAAAGTATGATAATCATCCTAGAGAAATAGTTAAGAGATAGAGAGAATCCACAATCATTCCCACGATCTTAAAGGAATTACATTAAGTTCCTCAGGTAATCCTTCTAGCTTTCCACTTTCCACATCTCTCAAATGAGCAAATCCTTCAGCTTTCGTACTTTCGGGCATAACTGGTTCGCTGAACAAGACCATTCCCATTGGGTTGAATAAACCAAGGCTTTTTGCAAGCTTAGTAATGAAGTGTCCTCCACAAATGTAATCTACGCTCCCTAAGGCAGGCTTTTTATGAAGGTGTTTGGCGATCAACCACGCTACATCTAATGATCTTAACAGATGCCTTTCCTCAAAAGTGAAGAGTACCCATAAATCATCCTCGAAAATTCGGTCCACTTCATACGCCCTTTGTAGTAGAGACTCAACTACTATTCTGTGAAAAACTTGCAAAAGTGGCTTTTTGATTGACGAGACTCTACTTTCACCATACGTTAGCTTACTTTCCGTGCTTATTTTCCTCCAAAATTTGTTTTCATCAAATCCTTCTTTATTCCTATCGCTCAACATTATTATGTATTTGAAATCCCGATTTCTCAAATCTTCATTTGAGTATAATCCTAACAGCTTACCAAATTCCCATATCGTGACTTCATGAGCTTGACCACCTAACCTGAAAGTAATGCATTTGTCCGCACAAACTCCCACAGCTGTAATTTCCGACTTCATTTCAAAGGAACACAGGAATTCTAAACACCATTATTTGTCTATGGGTTCATTAATGTTGAGATCCCTCTTCCACATATCTGTAGTTAGAATCTGTTTATTCCATAACATTCTTACCAACAACTTCTCCTCTAGAAACTCGTGGCAACCAAACCCTTACAACACTTCCCAATCAATAATCCTAGGTTGGTGTACCTCGTTTCCGCCAATAGATAGCAAAGTATTATTGAAATACTTTCGACGATCATCACTCTCTCCTTTCCAAAGAAGATTCGGATGGCACTCTGGGATTGGTATTTCTGCTTCCTTCTTTCTTGCTCCTCGAGTTCGTGATGCGATCCCTTTTCCTAAAACATTCTTAACAACCAAATTAAGGGATTAGTGGTTAGAAACATGCAATATTGTCGTAGGAATCACAAATATAAATCAATATAAGAGTGTTAGAATAAACGGGAAGGTCCATGGAAGCCTCTAAGGTCCACTTCAAAATTTTGAAAAATCCCACATCAGAACCTGGAACCGGATTCGGTTGCAGGGCAACCGAATCAGTTACACCTAATGACCAAATCCAACCGTTCGGTTGCGCTTCGCAACTGAATCGGTTACTCATTCTGCATAAGGCTTTGCCTTCTAATCCATCACCCACTCAATTTTTTCTAAGTCCAATCCACTCCTAGACTGCATTCTAACATCATCAATGATTTCTACATCCTCAAATTACTCTAAATTCGCTTTCCAAACCTCTAATCATCACACATTCATTAACTTAGAACTCAACAAATAAGACCTCAATTCTTCAATCACTTTTTCTAATCAACAATGTGGCATCTATTACTCATTAAAAACGCATCATCTATCACTAGGAATCACCAATTGCAACTTAATTTGATTCAATGACATAACCTAATTAAATCTGAAAATTCAATCATCTAATACTCATTCCATGTTGAATCAATCACTACAACTCTTTTTGCAATGCATTCCTATATAAATTACCCACTTAATCCTAAAATATTACAACTTAATTCGAATTATATCAAAAACCCCCAAATTAGTGACCTAATTTGCAATTCGAATCAAATGCTCTAATTAAACCTTAATTGAGTTAATTGAATGCAGATGCTTACTTGTTTGGCTGCCATGATGATCTTCTACAACTTATACAACCTTCAATTAGCTTCTATTGGTCGAATTTTGCAAAACCCAATTTGGATGATTAGTGTGTGTGTGTGTTTTTCGAAAAGTGAATTTTTGTATATATACTTGTATGCAACCGGTTCAGTCATGGACACAACCGTTTCGGTTTGCATTTTTGCCAAATTTTGCATTTTTCTTGTTACTTAGGAATTTTACCTTCCAAGCAACACTCGTTTACTCAAAAATCCTATTAAAGATGCATACAACATTCATCCACCATTTGGAAATTTCAACAATCATCTAATCTCAAAACTCAAATCATCATACTCATAAACTAGAACTAAAACTCAAACTCAAACTAAAACTCATAATCATAATGCATTAATCAAATAACCTCAACATAATAATAAAGATAAAACTTAAATGAAAAACAAGAAATCCTAAATGCATAAAATTAAAAAGAAGTTCATGAAATTCAAGCAAACAATTGCTTGTTTATTATGGTGCCTTGCTTCTCCTTAGAATTCCTAGAAATACTCATGCCTTAAGATGTCCTCACTTAGAAATTTCCCGGTCAATTCACGGTATGTTTCATAAGTTTTGAACTTCCTTATAAATCTTATCCCATCCGGACATAGTATATCAATTTTGACGTGCCATTCTCCATCCCCATTTTGTCTCTTGTAAATGCCCGACCCCTCGTGTAACACCCCCAAAATTTTCGCAATGGAAGATTGTGTCTTTGGGTATTACTTCATAGTTCACAAGACAAGTTACGTAAAACGACTCTAAATGAGACTTTTGAAATAAATTATCATTCGATTAAAATATCGAGTTTACAAACCGGTCCCACAAGTTTGTACAATCATAAAAAGTACCACATAAAAGTTGTAATGTTTTTGAATGTTAATATATGCATTGTCTTCAAAATGTTTTTTCGTACTGTCACATGCCATGCCGACTAATTCCTTTCGAACCCGAGATAACATGCTAAAAGTGTCAACACAAAGGTTGAGTGAGTTCATAGGTTTGTAAGTACAATAGTTTGATCCCAATATATCAAGTTTAGGAAAACAGAGTGGACAATATAGTTTGCGTATAATTGCAATGTGTACAATTATCTTCTTGAAAGTTATTATTGCTCTAAGCTCATGGCACTCACGATCGATGTTGTATATATATCACCGGACGATATATATATATAAGTAACTTGCCCGGTAGGTATTTTGCCATATACCTAGTAATCTCAAATATAGTGCGCCTTGTTATTTCCGATAACATAGACGGGTTCGTCAATTCGATAGGCCTATCCACAATATTTGCGCCACTCCAGGTGATTAGTGGTCCATGATGTTGGGGACTTTTGGCAAAACAACTTAGTGGCATGCAATAATACTGATCAAGGCATTCGGTTTGCAAGTAATTGTCCATAATAAAGCATTTTAGCATATAGTAAAAGCAGAGCATGTATCTCCCCAAAAGAGTTTATAAAGCAGTTAAACAAAAGTTGGGGCTATGAAACTCACTGTCTCGATCAAGACGGAGTGTAACGATATAATGTTTATCAACGGTAGAGTATGACAAGATCACGATCTTTAACGATTACCTACGAAAGCATAGTATTCGTGTTTCAGTATAGTGTACGATATAAGTGTACAAGTATATGTAGTATGTTTTTCAATATGATGTTGCACATGAATCCTTAAGTTAAAGTATCCCTTAAATGTTGTTTGGCTTATAGCCCTTTTATAAATAACCTCGTACCATCGTTCGTGCTATCAAAATCAAGAGGTCGTGTAGTGAACGTATGAGGAGCCAGGACACTTTAAATCGTAAATCCACAACTCGTCGATACAACACCCTGAAGAGGCCTCTTTATGATAATGAAATTCCCTACTATTATTGTACTTGTCATTTATAAGTAAAGTATTTGACGAGACAAATGTTATATAAAACATGTGTCGTGTTTCGTCAAAGACTATTGATTGACTTGTGTGACGATATGATGATATAAGTTGTTTAACATGTCATATGATCATTTTCTTAGTTTGTCAAAGTCTAACCCAATGAACCAATTTTTAAAACAAGAATCGACTATTAAATCCAAACTAGCCATGCGGCTAAATTATGTTTAAACAACTTGAGATGACATTCAAGGTCATGCCTATGGTTATGAATAAGTTTAAAGACCTTAAGGCAACAACCTCGGATTAACCGTGGCTTTGTTTTGGCCTCAAAGAATCAAAATACACTAAGGTTTCTTAGCCATGGTTGTTTTCCGGTATACAACAGGTCCGGTTAGTTTTTGTAGTTTTAAGGCTTTGTCGTTCACTTTCTGCCTATGTGCACCTGTATTTTTGAAGAAAATTTCATTCCAAGCAACTTTCGTGTTTTACACTTTTGCTGATTCGGACCAGAAAAGGGTTTAAATCTCCTTTTAAAATCGTATCAGCAACTTTTGATCCAACAACATATTCACCTCTAGTCATCTTCATTTGGCCATAACTTTTTAACCATAAGTCCTTAGATTCAAAAGCCCAAGTTTTAGTTTTTACTTCCTCCAACAGATTCTCAAGCTTAATCAAGTCCAAAGTCCAAAGTTTACTTATATCAATTGTCTGATAACAAGTAATTACCTATATTTCATTGCAGAAAGTTTGGTTGCACATTCAGCCCTGCCAAAACGACCATAAGTTGAGTTCTACAACTTTTTTTGACACGCGGATTTCGCCAAACTTCAAGTTTATGTCTTAGCTACATTTCATAAAACTGAGTCAACTTCCAGAAATGACCAAAACCATGGGCTTTTCCTAAATGAAGTATGGTGTGCAGATTTTGACATGTTTTGCCATTTTGGCTCTCATTTACTCATCGGGATGAGTTATGAGGTGCGCCACCTGGCGAAACGACCATAAGACATAGCTCTACAAGCATATCTTATTAAATTAACCTCAAAGTTTACTGAGATAATCAGTTTAATCAATCTTTGGGCCTGTTCCAGATTTCAACTTACAAAACCCACCTAAGGCTTGTTTTAGCTACTTTTCATGTTACAAACTTCATGTACAACATCAATCATGCCATATTTCATATACTACTTATATAAAATTACATCCAATAAATATTATTACAACCATATTGAATGTAAATGAAAAGTAACACAAATCTTACAATGATTTGGTTGAAAAGTTACAAGAATAATCAATCCTAAACCCTTTCTAATCTTCACCCTTGTCTTGAATCTTTTCACCACTTGATTCAAACCTTTATTAACCCAAGAATACTTGATCAAAATCCTGGAAGTATCACCAAGAAAATCCTTTCAAAACAACCCTTTGTCAAACCTTCCAAGAAGGACCCAAGAATGATGAGATTAATGAAGTCTAAGATGAAATGAACCAAGTACAAGCTATAGGGACTTATGATCTTCAATCCAAGATCAATATACTTGGTAAAATTTGAAAGAAAATGGTGTTGGGAGCTGTTGTGGGTCGTTCATAACAAGAGAGGGAGAGAAACTATGTGAAATTTGCATGTAGAATGATAGGATGATAATAACTATGTAGATAATGTATGTGTTGGTGTCAACACATAAGGCAAGAAGTAATATGACTTTGCCATGTGGCCTTTGTGGTTACATATGCACGCCACCTCCTACTTGAGGTGGTGTGGTGCTTGATTATTTTGATAACTTTTAGTTTACGGGGTATAGTTTGGTCCCGGTAATTACTAATGTTAAGCCTTTAATTCACGAAACTTAAAACCGGGTAACGTAAAAATGTAATACTTATGAAAATGTCAAAACTTATGAATATATTCCAACTAAGTATATTAAAGGTGTGATAAGTCTATTTGGTAGCGTCTATGTTGTTAATACCTAATAACGAGGTTTGAGCACGCCAGACACGTGAAAGAGTAAAATGTTTACGTAAAAATAATAAAGTGGCAATAGTTCATATAAAATATGACTATTGGTGAAAATAGAGTATTTTGAACACCTAGACTTATCGTAGTCTTGTGTTGACCGTGAGGAAAGTTTACACGATTAAACTTTCGTAATTATTAAAGTCACAACTTTAAATAATTATTTATAGCCAAAGGTGAACAAAAATGTTCGAGTGTAATAATCAAACAGTTGAATTATTTAACTTGGAAAATTCTTGGTTACTACCGATGATTTGCTTTTATGTTACGGTAAAAGTCAAATAGTAAAAGTCAAAGTCAAAGGGCAATTTAGTCATTTTTCCTTATGAAAATTTACGAGTTGCTACACCTCGGGTCTCCATTCCAAATTCTTGAGTTGAACCGTAAAGAACCTAAGAAATCGGTTAGCTTCTTGTAAACAAGGATGTTTTGAATGGATTGTAAATGATTCCACCGCTAGCGCTGCTCCATCTCATCCTCAATATCAAAGTATGGTGGAGCTAGTGGTCCATACATCGGTTTTCCTTGGACATCACGTCCTACTTCAAAACAAGTCAAGTCCTCGTCTGCTTCCATCAATTCTAAATCTTCCATGAATTCCACAGTTGGTCCCCTTGGTTTGGGATAATAGGTTTGTTTGAGATCCCATCACCGATAGTCATCGTACCTCTACCCATGTCTATGATTGCACCACATGTGCGTAGGAATGGTCTTCCTAATAGAAGTGGTAAACTCTTATCAACCGGAATGTCTAGGACTAGAAAATCAGCCAAGTATGGTTGGTAACCAATTTGAACTCTTACGTTTTTCACCTCCCCCATTGCTTTTGCTTGGGAATTATCCGCCATGGTAAGTTTCGAACGATTTGGTTGCGGCTTATTAAGACCCAACGTCTTAAACAATGGATAGGGCATAACATTAACACTCGAACCCCGTATCGGCTAAGGCATAAACTGGTGTAGTCCCATTCACTTTAATTGGCAAAACAAAATTTCCCGGATCTTTCTCCTTACGTGGCATACCTCTAAACAAAATCCTATCTCTATCCTCCTCCGATAGATCTTTATCCTCCAATCTTGCTCTTGCTAGCATCACCGCATCTAGTTTCTTACGGTAGAGAACGTAATCTTGTAGTACTTCAATCACCGGCTTTTCTCATTTAGCTCAAGAAACTTTTGTTCAAGGTTTTCCAAAATAGCTTCTTTTTGTTCTTTGGTTAAAGGCTTGAAAGTGTTTGTAGTAGGTGATGAAGGTGTGTAATCATTTTTGTTGGTGGATGTGGTAGGAGTTAATTTGTTGGATGAGGTTTTCTTCCTATTTGCCTTCCCCATCTTTACGACTTCCACATCTTCCTTTTCCATATTAGCACATAACTCCACAAGCATTTCGTTCACCCCTTTTCCTTCTTCCAAATCGGTGATATTGATCCTCATTTCCCCCAAAGCAAAATCCACTTGGCAAAATCCACTTGGCATTTGGTTGTTACAAGAAAATCTCACCCAAAACATACATTGGGCTCATCGGCGTTACCTTCTTCCAAGACAACAAAATCTGTTTAAAAAATGTGACCATGAATGTTAACCTTAAGATTCTTAACCATTCTTCTTCTGTATGCTTCGTAATCCAAACGTACATGACCAATTTGATCAAGAACTTTTCCACAATGTAATTTACCATAAGCCATGTTTAGTCTGCGTCCCAAGCACTCACCCTTCTACACTACAAGGTGTACCGAACCTCATAAGTGGCGAATCATACTCCGTTAAAGGTGCTTGTGTGAATACCACAACTCTTCCCTTCTTAGGAAGTTGAACTTTGTTTTCACCCGTCTCTTCCATACTAACCGTATCAATTCCCAAATCTTTCTTACTTCCTTCTAAGATATTTCCAATCTTCTCTAATGAACTTCCAGTGTCTTTGAACATCTCATCCAAGTTACGAAGGTATTCAGAAATTCCGCTTAAACTATCCATAATAACTATCTAATCAAGACAAAACAAAACCAAAAACAAAAATCCAAATCATTAGCGTTAGAGTTAGTAAAAACAAAAGCAAACTATAGAAACATATACTAAGCAAGTAAAGACACTTAACAAAACCGAAACACAAGTTAAAACTCAAAATCTAAAAGTAGAAATTTTTTACTGAGAGCTCCAACCGGATCGGTTGGCTCACCAACCGATTCGGTTGGTGGTAAACTTCTAACAAAATGTCCAACGGATCCGGTTATGGATTGCAACCGATCGGTTGGATCGATATAAATATATATATATATATATATATATATATATATATATATATATATATATATATATATATATATATATTTTAAAACCGGAAATTAATTAAAATTAAAAACTATTAAGTGTACTTAAACTCTAAAATAATTGAGACTCCTCAATACCCTTTATTAATTAATAAATTAATTAAGCTATTAAATGAAAAATATATTAAAAATGCTCGAGATCGTTGAATGCATCAAAATCGCAAAACGTTTAAAATGCTCTTAAATGAAAATATTCCAAAATTGCATTTTATATGTTTCGGATGCAAAATGTTTAAAATCGATGAAAAATGAGCTAAGTTTGCATAATTAGCGTTTCATCCCCCAAGTTTCAAAAATTGTCGAAATAGTCCCCGAGCACTAAATTTCAAAGAAAAATCACCAAAGGTCCTTTTAAAATCATAAGTTGTCAAAATTAGTCCTTTGGTGAAAAATATCAAAAGTTTTGAGAAATTACAAAATTGGTCCTTCAAGTTTCAAATTTGGCAAAATGGTCCTTGGAAATTTGAAAATGTCAAGTTTGGTCCTTGTACTATTAAAACTTGTCACTTTTGGTCCCTTGGAACAACTTTGCATAATTAAGATTGGTCCCTTGTTTTTAAATTACAAATTGAGTCCTATGATTATTAAAAGCCCTTGTAAAACCTTTTGGACCCTTGTCACAAACCAAATGGACCCCGCCATTAGCCCTTTGGACCCCTACCTTTTGGACCCTTGCTTATTAAAACCCGGTCAACAAACAAGTCAAATATTAAAACCCCTTTCCTCCTTTTCACTTTCTTCTTCACCTTCCCGCAAAACCTCGCATCTCCAACACCTCTAGCTCCCCTACTCCATGTTTTGTTCCTCCACCTCAACAACCCTTCCAAATAGCATTTAATGCACCTCCACCCCTGCACTCAACCCCATTGGCAAAAAAACCATTTTCCGCCAAAATCTTATCCTATGGCCAATATGCTATCTTGTCATCCAATGGTCTTGATGGAAGGTGGGAACACTCGAGAGAGAGAGAAGACCTATTGGAGTATAAAAGGGAATGAAGAAGAAGAAAAGAGAGTAGTTAGTTTTAATAATTTTTCTTAATGTCGTTTTTAAATAAATGTCTTAGTTTAATGCAAAATGTTGTAATTTCAAGTTCTATGTATCACATTTAAGTTAAAAGACCTTTGTAATGTGCTTTTGATTATCAATCCAAGTTTTTATATAAGTTCCAATTTTCAAGTTTATTGTTGAAAATTTCAATTTCATTGTCTTATGTACAAGCTTCTATTAGCTTCTTTTTAAGTTCAAACAAGTTCAGGTAAGCTTATTTTAGCTTTTGACAAGCTTATGAATCAGTTTCAAGCAATTTTCACTTATGGTCAACGAAAGTCAAACTGTGAGCTCAAATTGCAATGGAAATGGTCAATGGTTGATGCAGAGGTTGATTTGGGTTGGAATAGTCTCATTTAGTATAGTTATGGGTTTGGTTTTAGTGGCTAAGAAAGTTGGATTGCTGGTGAGTGTTTTCTCATTTTCAATATTAGTGTAATTTGCATAATCTTTATACTTCATATCTCGATAGCTTTAGTTTATATATGTTCCATTAGTTCATTAGGTTATATTAGTTCTTGGTATAAGTGGTATAATGAACCATTGCAAGAGTTTATTTAAGTAATTCCAAATCAGCTTTAGAAGTAATGTTTGGTCTGAGTGGGTGTTGTGTCTAAGGTTTGTTCGAAGTTGTAACTTGTTGCTTTAAGCTTGGTTAGCTCATATGCACTAATATTTAGGCATTATAACTTGTGCCTAAGCTCAAAAGTCAAAATTCACATGTAACTGTCTTAATTTGCTTCTTGTTGAGCTTTTATAAACCAAAAGCTCATTTTGTGTTTAAATATCATAGATAAAGCTTGATACAACTTGTAATTCATCTTAAAACATCATATTCAGTTGGTAAATCTAGATCAAATTTCATTTAAGTCAACATTTCATGTTTGCTTCAAAAGTCAATTTTGCAAAATTCGGTTTCATCCAACCTAGAAGGATTTTTCATGGACTCATTTCTTGGTGTAATTCAAGTGAAACTTGGGATTTTAAAACATCAACGGACTATTTACTTATCATCATTTTAGTATAATTTTGTCAAATTTTATAAGCTCCTAAATTGCTTGTCAACATGGGCTTAAATTTGCCTGTGCACCGACTCGATGAACACCGAGTCGCATGACAGGTTTTCTGAGGCTTGGGAAAAGCTCAATTGAGCTTATTAGAGTCTCATCCTTGGCTTAGAGGACCGACCAGGTCTAGTTTTAGTTCCTACTTTTGTTTTCCTTTCCAAACTTATCTAAGTGCTTAATTTTAATCTCCAAAGAAGCACCTCAAACTGCTTTTAGTACATTAACTCAATTTCATCAAATCTTGGTATTTAGCAATTCAGAGGTTAAGAATAGTTGTTATAAGTTGCTTTTGAGTTATTTTAGCTTATTGAAGCTTCGTATTGATTTGGTCCTCATTTGTGACCATTTGCTTATTCAAAAGTGCTTATTTATAAGCTTCTTGCTTGCACCTCATTTTCTTGCACACAACCCCTGTTTTTATATTTTCCCAGATTCCTAACATTATTTTAATCTTATCTTGAAATTTTCAGATTTTTCCAAGTCTGTTTGCTATTTTTCTACATTTTAATTACTTTTTAGCCTTTTTAATTAGCATTTAATACAAATAATTAAGAAAAGTTTCAAAAAATAATTTTTCATTTTTCTTAAGTTTAGATAAATATAAAAGACAAAAAATATATTTTTAGATTTTCTTAGTTAAATTAATATTTTTAAATAATTTAAGTAGTTTTAAATAGTTTTAATTCCTAGAAAATACAAAATAATCGAAAAATATAAAAATAGTTTTGAAAATTCTCTTTTGATATTTTAGATTTTTCTAAGTCATAATTTTATTTTTCTAGCTTTATTTCATATTTTCTTGTATTTTAGTCTAATATTAAATAGTTAAAAATAGTTTTTAATTAATAATAATTAGATAAATAGTTATAAAAATAATTTTCTTTTTCTAAATATTTTCTTTTATCATTAGGATTGTAAAAATATCATTTTCATATTTTTAGGACTAATACTGCTTCAGTTTCATATTTTCATTTGTACGTTACGTAGTTTTAAATTAAGTTTTATAAAAACATAAAAACAAAAACATCATTTTAAAAATAGTGATAGCGTTTATTTAATATTTTTTATCTTTTTAATTTTCTTTAATTTGCATTTAAGCTCCTTTAGTTTATGAGCTTTTCCTGTAGTTATAATAATTCAAATCCTTTTTCTGCTCAAATCTCTCGATCACTATTCGTTTGGTGATTCTTCGCATAGCTCATTGGGACATAACGACCGGGAAACACTATACTCCCCGATCTTCATTGCATTGGTGTTTAAACTGTTTTAAGTTTCTTACGGTCGGTCATTCACAAGTGGCGGCTTGAGTGAGAAAACTTGACGGTTTTACCATCGATCAAATTTTGGCGCCATTCTTGGGGAGTCTTGATTATCTTCCGTCTAGCGATTAGTGATTTGAATATTCACTCCTTGTTTATACCATCCGTATGTATTTATATTTTCTTATAAAATCAAAACCCAAAAGATTTTCATTCTTTGTTTTACATCATGTTTTCAAAATACCAAAATATTCCTCTTTACCCTCTTACCCTTTTGATTCTTTATCCCTTTACCCTCTATCCATTTGATTCTAACTTCTTCTATCCTCATGGAATCTCTCGAGGACTAATTCGGGACGAAGTTGAAAACTTTGACTTTATCACAAATGTCAAGAATTCGTGTTGTTCGTGATGATCCATTAATTCGCGTAGGGAAATGGAACGAGAAACCGGGTGACAAAGGACCATGTACTTCCTCCGATAATGGAGGTGCTAACACGTCCAACCTACGGTTATCCAAAGATCTAAATCCTCAATTGCTCCTAAGCCGCCTAGAATTGATCCTAAACTTTCACGATTTACGATTAAAAGCAAACATGCGTAATTTAAACCGGTGACTAGCAAGAATGACTTGCCTAATCTTCACGCTTCTCAAGAACCGTAACCGAGACCATAACGGAAGTGGTGGAAATTGCTAGCTCTCGAGCACACCACTTGTCCCACCTCCCGATTTTTCAAAATGTTCTTTGAGACTTGATAGTCATTCGATCACCATGTTGGTTTTGTTGATTCTTTGAATAAACCGATTCCTTCTCATAACTCTCAAATGAAATCGTTTATTCCTTGTGTCGGTTGTGGTAAGCCTCTTTTGGTTCACCCATCGTTGGTGTACGTGTGTACAATGTGGTAATGATATTCATAACGGAGTTGTTTGTTTTGTGGTTCGAGGAATTCATTTGATTATGATCCTAATCCGAACTCATTTAACGACCCTCAAACTTTTCCAATTACCCACCATAGCCCGACTTATCTTCATATAATCAACATACCTGCTGTGAGTTTTGTGGAGGTCCTCACCTAGAATTTGATTGTCAATCGGAAACACGTTTGTCTATGAACAGTTTTCGGTGATGCTCGAACTTTGGTTATGACCAATATCCATATAATTCACTGTCCTGACTCAGCACAGCTTGTTGTAGTCTAGTACGTGGAGGTCCCCACTTCACTCGATTGTCAAATAGGGAATCCATTTCCTTGTAACAATCATGACTCTCACAGTTTGACAATTTCCAACCTCCACAAAGACCATACGGTTCAAACTCCACCGAGCCGTTGTCTCAAGAAATATCCCAAGATTTTGAAACCGTAATGAAAACACTTGATGATATGATTAGTAACTTTAAGAATCAAGTGAGTAGTGAAAAGACCATGGGAGAATTGTCGGTCAAGAACGAGAAGAACGAGAGGCCCGCAAATCTAGGGAAGAATTATTAGTCCTAGAGCAAGCGGCTCTAATGCTCCCAATTTCTTAAGGCAGCTATGTATGATGATGATGAGGAGAGTATTTCCTTTTAAGGATATTATTTCTCAACTCCCTCGGCCGGTTGATATCCCAGCCAGTTGAGATTCCATCTCAAACAACTCGCTATCACACCCAAGCTCCCACTCACTCTCCGAGCATGGGGACGAGCATCTTGACACTGTTCTCGAAAAGGAATCGGACGAATTCATAAAGTCTAGTGTTGAGAACCTTGTCCCAATCCCAAGAGAGTCACAGGAATTCTTGATCATATGTGTGATATCCTCCTCCTCTTGTCTTCCAAAATGATCATGTTGAGATGTTCTCCGATTCTAATGATGACGATTCGTTATCTTGTGGAGACATCGTTTATGTGGAAGATTTACCTTCGAGCTTGTTAGCTTAGAAGAAGAGAATGATGAAGTTATCGACATCGAAATCAAAGATGAAGCTCTTCGTCTTACATTATTGAATGTCGGTCTTCTCATTTCTAAAATCGAGGCTTTCAAAGAGAAACCAATTTCATCTCCTACCCCCATTAAGGGTAGTGACATTCTTCCGATGATTCTAATCCGAAATGAAAGCCTCTGTTTTGATAATATGGGAGAGAAGATTAGTGGCGATTACCACTTTTCATTCTCATAATTCTCTCCCGATTATGAATCATTTACATTGGAGGAGTTCACCGGTGAACCCACTCATATCAATTCGAATATGATTCATTCACCTTCATGGAGTTCTTAGATGAACTCACTCATATCATATCTCCCGGAGTATGATAATTTCTACTTTGATCTAGACACTCCCATAATATGTCTTGATCAAGCAAGCTTAACTCGATGAGATTCATGAAACTATGAATTCTCCTATTGAGGACGAAGAGTTAGTCATGATTTCTATCATGATTTTCTTTCTTTTCTTCATATATTCTCGTCACTTCTCCTGCTCTTCACTCATTTGGGAATGAAGACATTATCTTTGACCCGGCATTTCCATGTACCATTATCTTGAGCCGGTTCTATGTATATCTCATCGGTGTGGAACTTTCGCGCTTCAAATGTTTGTCCAAACATCTTGAATGAAAGTCCGATGGAGATTGTCTCTTCCACTTACTTCCCATGAACCAATGAATTCGGGTCGAGTGAAGCTAGCGACTCGGGAATCAAAAACAAGAGCATAAACATGGGTTTTCACCCGTATTACGACTTCTTTATATCTTTCTACCACCCTAGCGTGGGGGTTGTATATATGTTTTTTATATTTTTTTTCAAAAAAAAAAAAAAAAAAAAAATCTTTCTAAATAATGGCCGTAGTATTTTCCTTTTACGTTCTATGTTTCGCATAACCGCCGGTACTTTGAATATTGAGGGCAATATTCATTTCTAAGTGTGGGGAATTCTCACGAATTTTATCATGTAATTATACCGCCTAATTCCCCATTTTGGCCAAAATTTTTTTTGGAGTAAGTGTTTTGCACTTACTCATTTGGTTATCATCCGCTTTGTCTAATAAACAAAAGGATTGGCTAATCCAGAGCAAACGGCTCTTGGTAAAGATATCTCAAATCCGTTGACGGCTTGCAATTTGCCCAAAATTGTATGGTATTCACTCACCATATCCTTAAAAGTGAAGAGTTGGCTAGCCCGCAAGTTTATGGCTTGTGGTAAAGGCATGGAAAAACCATAATTGGTAATCGACTCACCAAAGATAATATTGATAATTTATCTAAGAGTTGGCTAACGGCTCGGTAAAGACAAATCAAACCGTTGGAAGTCGGTGGTTTGCTCAAAATCACATGGTTATCGATGTACCATGGTTCTTACTTGAACTAAAACATTTGGCTACTCCAAGTAATGGCTTTTGGTAAAGAGATTCAAATCCATTAAGTTTTTCTCAAAAGATTGCTAGGGACTAGCAATAGTTTAGTGTGGGGATTGATGAGTGTGTAAATACTCATCATTTTGGTTAAATCTAAACCGCAAAACGCTTAAAATGCTCGAAATGCATCAAAATATCGAAAATATTCCAAAATTGCATTTTATATGTTTCGGATGCAAAATGTTTAAAATCGGATGAAAATGAGCTAAGTTTGCATAATTAGCGCTTCAGTCCCCCAAGTTTCAAAAATTGTCGAAATAGTCCCCGAGCACATAATTTCAAAGAAAAATCACCAAAGGTCCTTTTAAAATCATAAGTTGTCAAAATTAGTCCTTTGGTGAAAAATATCAAAAGTTTTGAGAAATTACAAAATTGGTCCTTCAAGTTTCAAAATTGGCAAAATGGTCCTTGGAAATTTGAAAATGTCAAGTTTGGTCCTTGTACTATTGGAGCTTGTCACTTTTAGCCCTTGGAACAACTTTGCATAATTGGCGATTGGTCCTTGAATTTCGAAATTACAAATTGAGTCCTATGATTATTAATAAACCTTTCAAACCTTTTGGACCCTTGTCACAAACCAAATGGACCCCGCCATTACCCTTTGGACCCTTACCTTTTGGACCCTTGCTTATTAAAAACACGGTCAACAAACAAGTCAAATATTAAACCCCCTTTCCTCCTTTCTCACTTTCTTCTTCACCTCTCGCAAAACCGAGACATCCCAACATTCTAGCTCCCCTACTCCATACCTTGTTCCTCCACCTCAACAACCCTTCCAAATAGCATTTAATGCCTCCTCCACCTCTGCACTCAACCCCACCGGCAAATAACCACTTTCCGCCAAAATCTAATCTATGGCCAATATGCTATCTTGTCATCCAATGGTCTCGATGGAAGGTGGGAAACACTAAGAGTAGAGAGAAGACCTATTGGAGTATAAAAGGGATGAAGAGAGAAGAAAAGAGTAGTAGTTAGTTTTATAATTTTTCTTAATGTCGTTTTTTTAAATAAATGTCTTAGTTTAATGCAAAATGTTGTAATTTCAAGTTCTATGTATCACATTTAAGTTAAAACCTCTTTGTAATGTGCTTTTGATTATCAATCCAAGTTTTTATATAAGTTCCAATTTTCAGGTTTACTGTTGAAAAATTCAATTTCATTGTCTTATGTACAAGATTTTAATAGCTTATTTTTAAGTTCAAACAAGTTTAGGTAAGCTTATTTATAGCTTTTGAAAAGCTTATGAATCGTTTCAAGCATTTTCACTTATGGTCAACGAAAGTCAAACGTGAGCTCAAATTGCAATGGAAATGGTCAATGGTTGATGCAGAGGTGGATTTGGGTTGGATTAGTCTCATTTAGTATAGTTATGGGTTTGGTTTTAGTGGCAAAGAAGTCGGATTGCTTGTGAGTGTTTTACTCATTTTCAATTTTCAAGTCATTTTGCATAATCTTGATCTTGTCTTCATTAGTAGTTAAATTTGTTTATTTATGTTCCATTAGGGTAATTAGACTTGGTATTAGTTGGTATAATAAGCTAGTGCAGAGTTTCACATTATTTAAGTTAATTCCATCCAATAAGGGTGTTTGGTTTAGAAGTAATGTTTGGATTTGGGTTTGTTTCTGTCTAAGGTTTGTTCGAAGTTGTTAACTTGTTGCTTTAAGCTTAGTAGTCATATGCACTAATATCTATCTTTAATTCATTAAAAGCTCAAAGTCAAAATGTAATATGTCTTAATTTGCTTAACTGTTGAGCTTTTTGCAAATCAAAAGTTTCATTTGTGTTAGGAATATCATAGAGTAGCTTGATACAACTTCTAATTCATCTTAAAACATCATATTCAGTTGGTAAATCAAGATCAAATTTCATTTAAGTCAACATTTCATGTTTGCTTCAAAAGTCAATTTAGTGAAAATTCGGTTTGAGCCTAACTAGAAGATTTTCATGGACTCATTTATGGGCCAATTCAAGTGAAATTTGGGTTTTAAAACATCAATGGTCTATTTACTTATCATCATTTTAGTAAATTTTGTCAAATTTTATAAGCTCCTAAATTGCTTGTCAACATGGGTTTATTTGCCTGTGCATTGACTCGATGATGAGTCGAGTCTGCGTGGGTTTGCAGGTCTTGGGAAAAGCTCAATTGAGCTCATTAGAGTCTCATCTTTGGCTTAGAGATAGTCGACCTGGTCTAGTTTTAGTTCCTACTTTTGTTTTCTAGGTCCAACTTATCTAAGTGCTTAATTTTAATCTCCAAAGTAGCCCTCAAATCGCTTTTAGTACATTAACTCAAATCACCAAATCTTGGTATTTAGCAATTCAGAGGTTAAGAGCAGTTGTTATAAGTTGCTTTTGAGTTATTTTAGCTTATCCTAGCTTCGTATTGATTTGGTCCTCATTTGTGACCTTTTTGCTTATTTAAAGTGCTTATTCATAAGCACTTTGCTTGCGCTTCAATTTCCTACACACAACCCCTGTTTTTCCATTTTCCTAGATTCCTAATATTATTTTAGACTTTTCTTGAAATTTTCAGATTTTTCCAAGTCTGTTTGCTATTTTTCTACATTTAAATTACTTTTAGCACTTTTTAATTAGCATTTAATACAATTAATTAAGAAAAGTTTCAAAAAATAATTTTCAATTTTCTTAAGTTTAGATAAATATAAAAGACAAAAAATATTTTTCCAGATTTTTCTTAGTTAAATTTGTATTTTTAAATAATTTAAGTAGTTTTAAATAGTTTTAATTCCTAGAAAATACAAAATAATCGAAAAATACAAAAATAGTTTTGAAAATTCTCTTTGTTATTTTAGATTTTCTAAGTCATAATTTTATTTTTCTAGCTTTATTTCATATTTTCTTGTATTTTAGTCTAATATTAAATAGTTAAAATAGTTTTAATTAATAATAATTAATTAAATAGTTATAAAAATAATTTTCTTTTTCTAAAAATTTTCTTTTATCATTAGGTTTGTAAAATATCATTTTCATATTTTTAGGATTAATATTGTGTAAGTTTCATATTTTCATTTCAGACGTTACGTAGTTTTAAATTAAGTTTTATAAAAACATAAAACAAAAACATCATTTTGAAAATAGTGATAGCGTTTATTTAATATTTTTATCTTTTAATTTTCTTTAATTTGCATTTAAGCCCTTGTAGTTTATGAGCTTTTTCGTAGTTATAATAATTCAAATCCTTTTTCTGCTCAAATTTCTCGATCACTATTCGTTTGGTGATCCTTGCATAGCTCATTGGGACATAACGACCGGGAAACATAACGATCTTCATTGCATTGGTGTTTAAACTGTTTGAAACACTATACTTCCCATCGATCTTCATTGCATTTTGTGTTTGTGTTTAAAATATTTTAAGTTTCTTCCAAAAAACTACTCCATGATAATAATAACAAAACACAAGAAATAACAAAGTAATTCTAATAACTCAAGAGAATAGAAATCCATAACAAAGTTCATAGAATACCTAAACTTTTGCGATTACAAGAACTAGAAATCGTGGCTTATAGCAACCACACGCCCAATCACCTAGCTTAACCGTATATCTCCGAATAACCAAAACAATGGATGAGAATGGCTCTCTCCAACCTCCTGGACGTTTTACAGTGAATACTAAACTTTTGGGATGAATAAAATGGTTGGTAATAGTTTTGGTGTAAACTATTACACTTTGGGTTGTGTCACACATAGTAAACTAAGTCTAGGTTCAATATATAGCCAAAGAAACTTGTCTAACTGGCCAAAAACGTTCCCAACAAGTTAATATCAAGAAATGACCGACCTCCAATGATTATGGGGAGTTAAGGCAACATTAAATGCATCTTTATGTAACTCCAGTCCATGCAACCGGATCGGTTACACTGGCAACCGGATCGGTTGCCTCTTGACCATTACCCAGCCGGATCCGGTTACGGGTCACGACCGAACGCTGGATGCTGCATTTTTGACTTTTGTTGACTTTCTTGATTCATGCCTCACTCTTTGCTCTGATGATTTCCAAGGCGAAACTTGATCTTTCCTTGCTGTAGATACTTAGAAATCATTGCGCTTCCTAATCATTGAGTCCAAAAGCTTCCTTGCTCGACTTCCTTCCTTGGAATCTTCCAAATGTGCATAAAACTTCATTTCTTCATCATTTGTGATACCTGGCTACATATACATACACAATACACATCTTTTGCACTTTTGCAACAGTTATGAGTAAATATAGCCGATTATCATGCACAAAACCAACACTAACGCTACTAAAAACATGTTCATTTTAGGCGTTATCAAAGTTGATATCACGAAAACCCTAAAAAATTCTAAACCTTATACCTCCTTCTGCAGTCATATTTGACAGCCTGTATCTTATTCATAAAAGCTCCAATTGACGATCCCTCCGGTGAAAAGCTAGCCACATATATAGAGAACGTCCACCAAATCTTTCGTCTCGATCCAATAGTTAACGAAAAAGTTACGTTTGTTTGAAAACAGCCTTGCAGAAAGATATGAAAATAATTTTCAGATTCGAATTTTCACCATCTTCATCAAAAAACCTTGTAGATCCTAGATATCGAGAGCCACCCGCTCTGATACCAATTGTGAAAGATCATTTAAGCCATCTAGGATATAGTAACAATGATTTGCACAACGGAATAATAAACAAGAACATCAATGTTACTTCAAGGTTTTCTATAATCACCATGATAAACTAACTCAAACCCTAGGCGTTTACAAAGACCTCACGCCTAGGAACACACATGTGATTTGGTGTTTACATTTTGTTGACACACTTAAAACTCGCGTCCCTATCCTCTTTATATATTAGAGGATTTGGGTTACAAGCTAACTAACATGAAAAACAAATAAATCTTCTAAATGGATAATAATATTTCTGTAATCTTCATTTAAATGAAGAATCTTCATTTGTCACTTCGATCCTCATATTTCATACCTTTTGTCTTATCAACTCAAATTATAAATCCCAACAGTTTTCATATATATTCGTCCATTTTCTTACGTTTTGTCCGTTTCATACGTTTTCGTCCGTCTTCATACTTGTTTTACGCTTTCACGCTTTCATACATATCCGTCCATTTTCTTACGCCAGACGTTTCGTCCGCTTTTAAATGTTTTCACCGCTTTTATCGTTTCTGAATATCACAAGTGATATTCTGTGTTATTTAGAATATCACAAGTGATATTATGTGATATTCTGATGATCAAAAGTGATATTATATTATATTCTAAATATCACAAGTGATTTTCAAACTAATGTTTTGTAACATGAAAATCACAATTGATATTCAGAATATCACAAACTGATATCTAGAAAATCATAAGTGATATTCAAAAAATCACAAGTGATATTCAGAATATCACAAATATATAATTTGAATAGGAACAGCATAGTTTAGGGGTATTTGTTTAACCTTATATTATTTGCTTATGAGTTTATGTGATTTCGGTTTGTGTTTCACAAGCTTAATTTGCTTATTTTAAAACTTATAAAAATATGTAAGTTTACATTTACCACGTATAAAGAGAAAATGGTCAAATTTTGGTTTAGAGTTCATACATATTCGTCCATTTTCATACTTTTCGTCCGTTTTTAAATGTTTTCGGCCGTTTTCATATGTTTCTGAATATCACAAGTGATATTCTGTGATATTCAGATGATCACAAGTGGTATTTTGTGATATTCGAAAATCACTTGTGATATTCTTCGAATATCACAAGTGATTTTCTGAATATTACAAGTGATTTCAACTAATGTTTTTGTAACATGAAAATCACAAGTGATATTCAGAATACCACAAAGTGATATTCAGAATACCACAAAGTGATATCCAGAAAATCACAAATGATATTCATAATATCACAAAGTGATATTCAGAATATCACAAAGTAATATTCAGAAAATCACAAGTGATATTCACAATATCACAAAGTGATATTCGAATATCACAAAGTGAATATCACAGTGATATTCGTAAAATCAAGTGATATTCTCAATATCACGAATATCACTGTGATAGTCGAAACGATGAAAGCGGACGAAAACGTAAGAAAATGGACGAATACGTATGAAAACGGACAAAACGTATGAAACGAACGAAAACGTATGAAAACGGACGAAAACATATGAAAACGGACGAAAACGTATGAAAACGAAGAAAAAATGCGAATTAAAAAAACGTTAATTAATTTAAAAAACGTGAATTTAAACAGGTCAAATTAAACAGGGTCAACCCACCGGGTTTGAAGCGTCCCGGGTCAACCTGGTTTTCGATATGTATTAATAGTTTCAATTTTTCACTTTTTACTTTTTGGTTTTTCCTTTATATATTGTATAGTGGTACCCGGCTATGGCGTGGTACCTGTGACGATTAACCGGAGAAATAGATCTCGATGAGACCTGATTCACCAGTTTGTATCGGTTTCAACGGGTCCTATCTAGTTCGTTTTCGGATGATTGTTATTGGTTAGCCGAACTGGCGGCGACACCGGTTTCCGGTTGAACCCGTTGGTCCGGTCCGATTTTCAAAACTATATGTACCATTAACTTGTTAGCTTGTACGAAGCTTTGTGTGTTTTATTAATTTGTATAATATTCATTTTAGGGTGTTTTAAAAATAACATTAGTTAGTGTGTTTAATTATGTTATATTTAGAATTATGTTGTAGCTTGTTTAAATTGTATATTATGAAAATTTTATTGTACTTTTAGCAAGGAGTGTTTTAATTGATTGTTTTAATTTGGTAAATATGTTTTTAACTAGTTGTACAATGTGAATAAATTATTGTACTTTTAAGTAATGAGGTATTTTAATAAGAGTATTTATTACACAATATTTTCTCTCACATTTGACTTTCAACTTTTCACTTTTCAAAGTTTCACCATTTTTCTATTATATGTAGTATATAGATATAGATAGGCAGTATAGAATATATGGTATAGATATACATAAACGATCTGACATTGGGTATGTTTGGTGAAATAAATTTGAGCTTGCACCTGACCTGGGGCTTGAAATTTGGGCACTGGGTTGGGACTTATACTATGTTCGAAATTAAATTTTCTATTTTATAAACTTGTTTGCAAATAAATTTGGGTTTATTATTGCAAAATTACTAAAAAGACATAATTAAATGAGTTTTGTATATATGTTAGATATTATTGTGGGTAAATAAGTAATTTATTTTCATAAGCCCCGGCTAAAGTTTTAGCCCTTTTATGGGGCTAAAGTTTTTATAAACTTTATTTAATAAGCCCTTTCATAAGCCCTATGACAAATGAGACTTATTTTATTAATAGAACTTTATTTTATGCCCAAGCCCCTATAAGCCCCATTTAAGCCCCGCCAAACATAGCAATTGTATGTAAATATAAACAATGCCTATTTTAAGGGTGTACATATCGCTTCTCGGGTTATTAGATTAACTAGACGAGCACCAAGACAAGAACGGGATTTTATAATGACCGATTGTTTTGTGTTAAAAAAGTTTATGGATTATAAACGAAAATAATACTCCTCCGTCCTTAAATAAATGTCCACTATTGACTTTTTTTTTTTTTTTTTTTTTTTTTTTTTTTTTAACTTTGACCTTAAATTATTTTATTTATGTTATGTATTACTTGATGCAATACATATGAATAGATTGAGTTTTAAATGTACTTTCACTGGTATAATTTTCATCAAGTATTACATAACAAAAATGAAATAATTTAAGGTCAAAATTGGGATAAAAAGACTTCAGAAGTCAATAATGGACATTTATTTAGGGACGGAGGAGTAAAAGTTTGAAGATTTGGAGATTAAACATAATGTTTTGAAACCCGGTTCGACCTGTGGTTCAACCGTTAAACCGTTCCGGTCAAAAAGCGGTCGATTAAACCAAGTCAACCCGACGGGTTGGGTCAAAATAGGTCAATTAAACAGGTCAACCCACGGGTTTAGCGTCCGGTCAACCCGGTTTCGATATGTATTAAGTAGGGTGTCCAAAAACCGAGGAACCAAAGAACCGAAGAACTGCACTGCACCTGGGCCGAACGGATCGTATATTAGAACCATGGTACGGTTCTTGGTTCCTAAAATTCTAAAATTTCGGTTCTCGGGACGGTTCGGGTCGGAACCGTCCGGTTCCGGTACTTTCCCGAAAGAACCGAATTTTATGAAATATGTTATTTTATAGGCTTTGTTTGGGACATTGTGTACATGCAGTATTTGGCCTTTTAAGAAAGGCATAATTTCATATATATCCTTCCCTAGATGAATAATTACATGTATATCCTTTGTACCAGTTTTTTATGCATAAAAGACAATGCATTTAATGCATCAAAAGGATATATATGTAATTTCCGAAATTTCCAAGGATATATATGTAAAAGGCCCTTTAAGAAAATAGAAAAAACCCTACCTAAACCTAAAAATCCATAAACCTTAACCTTTAATCCATTGATTTCATTCAAAGATTCAAACATCATTTATCAACATGAAAGGAAGTTTTTTTTAAGCGGAATATCTAGTATGCACATAGCCGCATATTGAACAATTTTATGTTTTCAATAACAACTAACAAGAAGTTGTAGTTAAGCTGTTGGTATTTATTGTTCATTAAATGTAATGATAAAATTAGAAACAATTAACGATTATGGCCACCGCATGATATATTGTCACCACGTAAGTTATTGTAATTTAGTCACCGTGATTGATATATAATATTCTCAATGAGTTTGTAATTATTTTCGTGGATAATGAGTTTCTTATTACGGATATATTTTTGTTTGTTTATTTGTAAGTCAAGTTATGGAATATTATTAAGCCTGTCAACTTCTTTCGAAGTTCTACGAATCGAGTACCATAATTTCACATCCGTCCAAACATATTTTTTTTACACTTCGGTACTCATGGGAATTATCGAAAATTCCTCAGACGAACCGAACCGAAAAACTTGGGACAGTTCTTGGTTCCACTTTTTCCTTATTTTGGTTCAAAATTGACACCCGGTTTTTATATGTATTGAAGCGTCACGGTCAACCGGATCCCGGTCAACCCGGTTCTCGATATGTATTGAAGCGTCCCGGTCAACCAGCGTTGCGGTGGCGGGTACTGCGTGACGATTAACCTGAGAAATAGATCTCGACGAGACCGATTCACCGGTTGTATCGGCTTCAACGGTCCTATATGGTTCGTTTGGATGGCTTTTATTGGTTACCCTGAATCGGTGACGACACGGTTCCGGTTAAACCCGTTGGTCCGTCCGGTTTTAAAACTATATGTACCATCAACTTGTTAACTGTATGAAACTTTGTGCTTTATTAATTTGTATAATGTATATAGTAACGTACTTTTCATTTTAGGTTGTTTTAAAATAACATTAATTAGTGTGTTTAATTATTTTATATTATGGATTAAGTTGTAGCTTGTTAAAATTGTATATTGTGAAAATTTTATTGTAATTTTTAGTATGTGTGTTTTAATTGTTTGTATTTAATTTAATAGACATTTTTTTGTATAATATGAATAAATTACTGTACTTTTAAGTAATTGGTTGTTTTAATAAAAATATTAATTACATTATACATTTCTCTCACCTTTGATTTTTAATATTTTACATTTTAAGGTTTGAACGTTTTTCTCGACTTATCTTAATTTTGATAAGAGTAGTGATTGGGAGACCTAAATCATGTGCCTAAAGATATGACTAACCATATGTGACATCATCCTCGATACACAAAGAATGATAATCCACTTTTTATAAACCGGATCACGACACACATTTTTTAGAGCATAATTACTCTTCCTATCATTTTCCTTTTGATAAACCTATTTTCTTTACATTAGATTTTAAAAAAGTTGTCATCTGCCAAAAATTGCTTCCATTTTATGATTTTATATTTTTATCCAAAACCAAAACACATCCTGCAAAACCCATGGATAGATAATTCACACATCTTCATCTTCACTCTCACAATCACAATCACAATGAACAACAATGGTCTACTCCTTAAACCAAACACACTCTTCCAAACACCCCCTTTTCCTCACCTCTCCAAAACCCATAACTCATTCTTCTCACCCAAACACTCTTTCAAACCAGTCTCATCATTTCATCTCAAATTCCCATGTTGCTCCCCTGTTTTCGCCTCCACAAGAGCTGAAACAACCACCACCCCCGAAACCGATGAATTCGCCTTCGAAGACTCCGAATTCGACTTCGAAGAGTTCGAAGAAGAAGAAGAAGAAGAAGAAGAAGAGGAGGAAGATGAGGATGAGGATGTTATAGTGCCATTGAGAAACATGAGGCAATGGACACAGAATAAACCAAGAGGGTTTGGTGAAGGAAGGTTTATGATACAAGTGTGGAAGATAAGCTGCTTGAGGAGCTGGAGCAGAGTAGAGCTGCTCAGAATGCTAATGTTGAGAATCTTAAGAAGAATCCGCAAGATGGGAACCCGAAAGAAAAGGTTTCGAAGCAAAAAGGTTGTTGCTTTATACTATGTTTATTGTGTTTTTAGCTGTATTTGATATACTTTTGTTTTGTACTGTTTTAGACTTTTAGTATGGCGAAACTCGGGTGACTAGAGTTTAGGGGTGAGATAGTTATGGAGTGTTTGTCTTAGCTTATTTGATGGGCTTAAGCTCATAAGTAATTATTTGGGCGTAAGTCTATCAAATAAGCTTATGACAAACACCCCTTAGTTTAGGATAATGGACATTTGGAAGTTGGGATTTCAAGTGATAGTTTTGGTATAAGGTAAACTTATTCTGATTATTATGGGCCTTTTTTTATGTAAAGGCTTAGATTGTAAGATAATGTGAAACACACCAAAAACTGATTATCTGGTTAATCGCAACTCCAATCAGCATAAGCACGTCCTGACAGTATCTTTTGCAGTCTATTTTGGTAGAACCAATTGTCTTTGTGATATTTTAATATTCTATATTGACTTTGAAAAGCATTGCAAAACACCCCTTAATTGCTTGGAAACTGAATTATGTAATGTTCAAGTTAAGTACATAAGTTCTTCATTATAAGATATACGCTTGAATTTAATAATCTAATTGTTTAGTTTCAAATTTCAAAGTTGAGGTGAGAACTTTTGGAGGAGCATATGATGACTAAAATGATGTTCATAGCACAATATATAAACGGGCCAATGTTTGTTTTAATGTTGTTTCTGCTATGCAAATGGAATTTGTGCATGTTTGGGTTTAATTCATCTTCCTTTCTTTGTGATTATTAGATGTCGATATTGACTTTCAAAACTCAATGCCAAACACACCTTTATCCGTTGTGTAACCGAATGCCATATTTTGATAGTCAAAATTATTAGTTTTATGTCTCAATATTGATGTGATATCTGAATTCTGAAGTTTTAGAGGAGCATATGACTGTTTTTAGCTTCATAAGACAAAATATGAATGGTTTACTGCTGTACGCGATGTGTATATTTTTCTTTGTAGAAAGTAGTTAGTTTGACCTTGAATGTGTAGAACGGAGTAAGTATGCTTGGTGGCGACTGGTAAAATGTGACAAAATAGTGTCATTTTACTCTAGAAAGATTCATCAATCAATTTGGAAAAAAAGGTATTCTTGAACAAAGTGAAATTTGAATATGTTTGGTTAATTCATCTTTCCTTTTTTTATTTTAGTTTCTGAAGTGGCTCCAAATGGGACACGTGTACGTTTGGTTCACCTTCCTAAGAAAAAGAACATCCACAGAGACCTACAAGCAGCTTTTAAACCCTTTACTGGAATTACCAACATAATTCCAGCCGTTATTGGGAACGAAAAGACTAGGGACCCGGTTTGCAAAGGGTTTGCCTTTGTCGATTTCAAGTCTGAGAAGGAGGCAATCAGGTACCTCAACTTTCAACTTATCAATTTACCATTATCATCATCAGTCAGTTGATCATATTTTCGGGATTCACAAGATTCTTTAGTTATGCCAATGTTTAAGGTTATTTTAGGCATTTGTATATGTTTATTAAAATTATAAACATCTTAAATAACATTTGAGTTGAAAACTACTCATGATGACCTCAAGTCTCGAACCTTTGCTATCCATCATTCTGAATACTAAAAACAAGTATTTTGGCAGATTTGTGAATACGTTTTCAACACAGCCCATGACATTTGGTAAGGTTCAGAAGCAGATCAAATGTGAAATAATGACGCCGTCTTCTCCAATTCCAGCTGTTAAACCGTCTGTTCATAGAACAAAAACCTCTCTTCCAATTACAGATCCTAGTGTGTTAGTCATCTCAACACCTGTTACCGAAACACCACTTGACTCATATGAGGAGGATGCTGCTTTAGATAGGTCTCAGGATGATGATGATGACTACAATGACGACAGTATTGCAAAAATTGATATTGTGGTTCAAGAGAAACAAGAACCTGAAGTCGGTTCAGAGCCAGTAAAGAAACCGAAGAAAGTAAAAGAAAAGGGGAAGAAAATGACGAGTAAAAAGAAAGTAGAGACTACACCGAAACTGAACATTCCTGGATCTGCTAACAGGTTAATATTACATGTTATTATTTTCTAATGTTTAAGGTAAAGATATACACGTCTTTAATTACATGGTGTTAAGACTATATTGATGGTGCAGGTTGAAGATGAAGGAAAAGGATATGCTTTCTGGTGTTTTTCAAAATATAGTGGCAAATCCACGATGGCTGGCAAAGGGACAGAGGTGATCGCTGATTGACTTCAATGAGAAACAAATTTTGTTCTTATGTTCTTGTAGAAGAGAATGTTGGTAATGTAGTAAAGTTAAATAGTTTGATCTTCCATGATTCAAAACTTTCAATTGATTTTGACCTTAGTGTTTAATATACGCTGACGAAAGTCAAACTTAAGTCAAGTAGTGCTTCCGATAAAAGGGTAAGGTAGGGGTTAAAGGTCAATTTGCATGTTGTGTCTATTTTATGTTGTGTGCAAATGTGGTTAGATTGGTGTTTTCAATCTGAATATAGCTGTAAGTTGACATCTCGCAACCTTTAAGTGTAGTGTTAAATGGATATTCATCCCTAAAACAGAAATATGGAAGTTTCTTGTTACACTAATTGCAGGATTGTCTTGTTAATTCTAGTAATAGAATTGGAAGGCTTGCCACTTGCCAGAAAGGTACTATGATCCTTTTTTCAACCATTTGATAGCATCCAAGATGTCATTTAAATAGTTTTTATTCAAATCTACGTAATGACTATGGATTGTGTTGAGCTTTTATAGAAAGTTCCTAACCGCTTGACATTATATGGTCCTTGAACTCTTTGTGTAGCCTTTGACAGTCAATATCACTTTTGGTCATTCACTTGTGGTTCCTCATTAAGTATTTGCACAGATTGTTTTTTCTCCCTAAACGAGTCCAGGCACTGTCAGTTTATAAATCATGAGGAGTATTGATTGATTTCAAAAAACGAAAACAAGCTACTACTGAGCTCAATTTGTAGTGAATCGCTCACATAATCAACTAAGAAGAGTATATCATTAGAACACACACAGAATGCAACAGACTTTTTCCATTTCACATTTATAATAAATTGCTCAAAAGGAAGAGATTCATGCATAAATGCATGATCAAGTCATGGGCTCAAAGTCTCCACATGCAGCGATATGTAAATGTATAGAACCCAACCCGAACAAGGTAAACATCACTGAAAATTTGATGCAGCATGCTCTGCTCAAAAAGGAAAACTTGAAGTTTCCAAAAGCTTGATTACAGCAAAACCAGCATATATGAACTCCATAACAAGATCTACGAATCTTAATGCTCGATGTTGTATGGATACGACGACAATAACAAGAAGTCAAGTTAAATAGAACAAATTTGTTGATGATATCAAACAAGTACATGTGTATATCTTATTATCATATTGTTCCTGCAACAAGAACTGGAAACGTAAAATTCCCAGTTGGCAAATATCACGGATTTCCACCATCTGCGTGCTTTTGGCATTCTGTTGTCTTCTCTCATTACATGCTTTGAGGTCTTGAACCTCTGTTGACACATACAGTGAAACGATTATATACTTTTATATTTTGTTTACACAATCCATAGTAAATGAATGCACATCAAATGGGCAGAAACAAGGATCATACCTTTCTGCACGCCTTCAATTTCTATTAGAATTAACAAGACAGTCCTGCGAATTGTAAACATAAACTTTGTTATTTTTCTGATTTAGGATTCTGCAATGAATAGCATATAAAAACGTTAACCACATGTTTCATATACCTGTAATGATAAATAGAAAACGAGCATTGTTGGAGCTGCTTCACACTCTCATCTTCTTCATCTGCATCGTCATTGTGAACCGATGATGGTGGCGGTGGATTCATTATGCCTAAGTGAATGAAGGTTTTAGGTTAAAACAGAACCCAGTAAATCTTCCTAGTTCCTAATACACACTTGCTGGTCATGGTTTGGTTTCGCAATGTAGCCAGTATTCTACTGCTATTGTAAATGATCGTCCCACATCGGTATCTGATGAGACATTTACATGTTCCTATTTAGCTAACGTTGCGGTCATCTATTTCTGAATAATAGAAGATTTCATTGAGGCATTTCATCAAACACTTTATGAGCATGTAAAGTTAGAAATTTGTTCTAGCTAATGAAATGCAGATAATCTCTGACGAGGCTAGTCTTGTGAAATGTTAAAGTATAATATAATTGAGAGATGAACAAAGAAGTACCTCTGAAGTGATGCAACTTCGGATTGACGATCAACACTTTTCTCTGTTGCGGATTGATGATTGTCAAATATATGGGCTGGGTCCAAATTTGGATCTATTCATGTACTTATTTACTACTTTTACCTTGACAATTTAGAATTTTTCTACTTATGTTACAGTAAGATCCGTGAATCTAAACGCGTCCAAATGTTTGTAACCATACTTCCCGAGATCTTTTAACCGACTAATTCACGGGATTTGAGTCATTTGTTTTTAGACAGAAATTGAATTGAAACATTTCATACATAATGATATTCACAAGCTTTTTACCACTAGCGCACCCCTAAGTGGTTATAAATGACTCGAAATGTCCGTGAGCTACTTCAATAAAAGCTCGAAATGACCTGAGCCTTAACGAGCTCGAGTTTAGATTGGAGCTAATTAAATAAACGAGTTAGAGCTTAGTATGAAACTTAATGAATGAACAAGTATGAGCTTCGTATACGAAAATTGATTAGGCTCATAAAAGCCCAAACACGATTTTTATATTTTATATTTAAAATGCAAATTTTATAGTAATTCATAAGAGAAACTGATAAAAGAGTCAAGTTCGAGCTTTAGAAATACAACTCGAGCTCCGGCGTCTCTAATTCAACTAGCCCCTAGTCAAACTCAAGCTCTGCTCGAGTTGTTTACACCCTTACTTTCTTTAAACAAGCTATGGTCACGGTGTCACCTAATTTTAAGTTACTTTAGCTTAAAATATCCAAAATCCCAAACAACCCTCAAAGTAAAACCCCAAAAATCCTGAAGATTGGGCTCTCTCACTCTCAAAACCACAATCAATTTGAAGAAGAAGAAATGGAACAATTTTAACACAAGTGACCCACAATGAACTCCTTACTATTTTCAAGAACTCTTGTAAGTAGGCTTTCATTTGCTCGTGCGGCACTTCAATTTACAAACAACAATCCTTTAACGAGGTTTAATGTTCCTCTTCATCCTCGTTATTATTCCTCTTCTAGTCTTAAACATCACCCAGTAGTAGGAAACCCAAAACTAAACCTACGGTGGTGGCGGCTATAATGACAGAAAAGACCCAAAACCAATCAAGAAAAAAGGTTTCTTTGTTGTACGGAAAGGAGACATTGTTGGTGTCTATAACAACCTTATTGATTGTCAAGCTCAAGTTGCTTCTTCGGTTAGTTATCTTATTATTATACATTTATACCTTTTTTTAGTTTTAGTTTTATAAAATGAAATGCCAAACACCCCCCATGAGTTACTTTCCTGTGATAGGTATGTGATCCTGCTGTCAGTGTCTATAAATCAAGTGACCCCATGTCTAAAGAAGCCGAGGCGTATTTGCTTTCCCGTGGTCTTAGAAACGCGCTTTTTTCTATTAATGCCGTGGATTTGACTGAGGATCTTTTCGGGACTCTTGTGCCATGTCCTTTCCAGGTTGTTAACATATGGTCAACTGGCTTTGTTGGTGAGTTTAATTTTGGGGAAATGTTTTTAATTTAAAGGGATTGTTGTGTTTTCTGTGCAGCTTCCACATGTTGTCGAGCCTGATATAATGTTGTTTCACCAAGTTTTGGAGTCACAACCTGGTGTGAGTGATCGTTTTGGATCTATTAGAATGCTAGTTATTTGAGATACTAGTATATAATTATAAACATGATTGATGATGTTGATGCTACTTAATTGACAGCGTGGTTGTATTCTTGAATTTGATGGTGCGTGTAAAGGAAATCCAGGAGTATGCGGTGGAGGAGCTGTTATACGAAGTCCTGATGGAAAATTGGTACGACTTTTTGGGATTTTGTTGTTGCTTCATTGTTTGTGATTATTGATTGCCGTATATGTGTTTTTGTAGTTATATAAAGTGCGTGAAGGTTTAGGTATAGCAACTAATAATGTTGCAGAGTATAGAGCTATGATTTTGGGGTTGAGATATGCTCTTAGCAAAGGGTTCACAAGTATAAGTGTTATCGGCGACTCCAAACTTGTCTGCATGCAGGTGTCCGCCCTATTTTTGGTTATCTTGTTGCAGTATTTAATTTTTCTTTTGGATGGTTACACTAAAAAGAATATTTTGGTTAATACAGATTCAAGGTTTATGGAGGGTAAGAAATGAGAATTTAAGCAAATGGTATGAAGAAGCAAAGAAACTAAAGGACGAGTTTCTGTATTTCCAGATTAATCATGTCTTAAGGGTAAGCTTATTTGGTTAATTTTGCTTAATTTATCTGACATGTGTTTTTATACTCAATAATCAATTTTTTGAACATCTTATTCTATGTCATTCACTCTTCATATTAGTTTATTACAGCTGTTTATATCTAATAAAATCTTCTTTTATACATTTCCATAGCACAAAAACTCGGATGCTGATGCCCAAGCAAATTTAGGTGCCGTTCTTGAAGGTTGTCGTTTGTCACTTTGCTTGTGTTTTCTTTTCTCTGAAATGCCTAATATATCCATTTATTCGTATAGTGATAAAACTACTGAACTTTGACTTCGAGTTGGTCAAATATATCGACTAATAAAAACTTGGGCATACAGTATAACATAGCAGAATGTACTTCTATCCATGAAAATTTTAATGTTATTGTTTCCTTTGAAAAAAGTAATGTTAGACTATTGAGTGGTTGACATCCTGCACATTTTATTGTTTTGTTTCGAACAACCCAAATTCTCACCAAAATGCAAAAGAGAAACACCATAGATAACAACAGAAAGTATTGTGTATGATGTGTCTTATTGTTGCCTATCTGCTCATTATCATCAACATAAATACACCGATGATATTGATGTAGGTCCAAGTTTCTTTTACTGAACTTGTTAAAAGATTGTATAGATATTTGACATCTGCTTATACTTTATGCCATTAAGAAGGGACATACAGGTTTTTGTCAATGCTACGTAAGATATCTGTTTTACTTTTACAGTTGGGCAGGTAGAGGAGGAGGAGGTTGACACAGGCAAAACAGAAAGTTAAAGTCTACATTCAATGGCGTATTAGAGCTAACAGACTTAGCCTCAAGTGTCAATAGAATCAAGAAAGAATACGTGACCCCGTTTCTTTTGATTATTTACAAATTAAAAGCTTGTTCCCAAACCGACATTATTAGAAAGCTTGTATGAACAACATATCTACTACCATTGTTTGTGTATATTCTTATGCTTGAGCTATACATGATGCAATATCAGTTGATCTATTGTTGTGTATATTCTTTTCTAAATGGTATTCACTTGTAAGAAACACAAAACAAGCGTCATTAAAGTTGGTTTTAAATGGGTTGGGGTCTAAAAGATTGACCCATTTAATAAACGGGTTGTTTAGTAAATAAGTATAAGCACTTAAGCAGCTTGGGTTGTTTATGATCAGATTAAGAAAGTAAAAACTTTGAATTAGACCTGCCATCTAATACAATTTGTTCTGCATATCAACCTAGTTACCAACCCGAACGCAGCAAGATTTGTCACCCTATTCTTTTATCAATGGTTTTCATTTTCATGCAATAAAAGAAACTTGTCTATTTGCAGAATCAACAACTCAAAAGGCTTTGCGGAGAGATACCTCCTTAGAACTTGCAAATATTGAAAGGTCACACAAAACCCCTAAACATAATCTCATTCAGAAGTATATGCAAGAAATGAAGTGATACCTCTCTTTGTATTTTTGAATACTGGTGGTTACAGGATGCAATTATATGATCTATTGTCAACAGTAAGTATAACCAGCAAAATAACAAAAGGATACAACAAATGAACATCCGTACTTGGCACAAGCAAAGATAACAGTGCTAGCAAGAAACCAAATTAACACAAAAGAAGATGCTCAAGATACAAAAACTAGGAGAATTCTATTTCGCTACTGGAGATGCTCGATGGAGTTTCAACAACCTCTTAGCAAGCATCATCTGTCCACCAAACACTTTTGAACTGGAATAAACAGTCATCTTCTTTAATAACGGAGAACAAGCAAGTAAAGACTTAATCAAACACAATTCATTCTCTAAACCCCTAAGATTTGTCACCTCCACATTTTGAAGCTGCAGCTGCCCCATTCTGCCGAAATCTACCTCTACTGCAGGCAGTAGGACATCATCCTTATATTTACCCTACAAATTTAAATAGTAGTATTCTGATGTTACATAATGACATCATCAACATTAAGGTGATATGATAATATGCATTCCACTCACCCAGAACACCAAGGTCTCCAAATATGGGGAGCCACAAATCAGTTCAACAGCAAATGATACCATAATAGCACTACTAAAATCTACATTGCCTAAACTAAGTTTCTTGAGGCATGGTAAGAGGGTTGGGACCCTCTTTTCAGCATCATCTGCCAATAACTACAATAAAAGCGAAAGTCAATTTAATTAGTGACCACTCATAGAGCCTTGTTTGATATTCTATAAAATTCATTTCAAAGATCCTACCTAAACTTACCTTGTAGTTATGAAAATCTAGATAAAGATCTCGCAGTTGTGGGAAACCCCGATAAGTTGAAGGATACTTGAAGTTGTCATAACATCAAGTTCACACAATGTCAAATGTAACACTTTGATATTTTCAAGTGTTGCAATCTCAACGTGTTTTATGGTGTAGAGAGTAAGTTTAAGATCCTCCAATAATGGAGACTGAGTGACAAATTCCCCACACGTAGCTTTCAAATACTACCTTAGACAAATCTAAACTCAATAGATTTGGAAAACCAAGAAAACTTGACATGGTACGAAAACAACAGTTATTAAGAGTCAAATGTTTCAACTCTAGACAAGCAAATATACGGGTAGACAACTCAAGTGGTGTTTCACCAAAGTTAATAAGAGTAAAGTCCTGAATTCCATTTCGGACAAGAAAACAACCCAATTGTTAATATCCTCAATTTCCAATGTGGAGCAACTCTCCTCGTTTACGTTTAAGACAAACTTTGTTATGGGGCCTTTAAGATGAAGAAGAAGCCTGCTTATAATCCTCAAATAATATCTTTCAATTCCTTTCTCTTTCTCGTCTAAAAAGTCATAGAACTCGTAACCAAAGTCAAGTTGGGTAAGCATAGTCCACTTAGACCTCCAGTAGGGTGACAAGATACTAGTCCTAACTGCCTCGTGTATCGGCAAACGATTTAGAATATTCGTTATGATTATATCTGGCATGCTGCTGATGAAATCTTCCTCTGGGGATGCTTTATGCTTCCATTAACCCGCTCCATGATTCTACTAAGAAGTATATAAAAGTAAAAAAACATTCAAATCCCATCTTTTGTACATAAATGTATCTATTTTTAATTAAATTCCATATTCTGCCTTATTGCTTAATCTGAACTTAGTAACATAAGAAAGTTAAAACTGCTTATAAAATATGTTATTTGAAGCAGGGGCAGTGCTAGTACTAGTAGGGTGAGGTGCTGAGCCACCCTTAATTAACCCACTTCATTCATTAGTTACTTATATTACAAGTGCTTTTCTGCTAGTTTTTACATTCAGGCCCCTTATTCTATAGACGTGTCTACACAATTCATAAACGATTAACTTAAACAATAAAAGACAACACTACAGATTAGTTATTAAAGCGATAATTATCACTATGACCTTTTGCGTTAAGCACGCCGCCCCTTAACTAAAAATCCCGGCTCCGCCCCTAATTTGAAGAAGCATGTGCAAACAAGTGGAAATGATTAATGTTGTTTAAGTTGAATAGTATAATTATCAGTTTCATTAACAGTTCGTGTCGAAAAGAGCCTCATTAGAATTTCATCAAACACATGGTGCACGTGTGTTGATGAAAGTATAACAACAACAGCAGTTGGTTAGTTGGTTGGTGTTGAATTATCAAACACTAGTATTATACAGTACTACATTAATTGATGATAACAAAATTTAAATAAAAGAGCATACGTACCAACCAGCAGAAGGAGGGTAATGAGTAGGTTTTGGCCCTTTTTCCTTTTTCCATTTAGTCCGCTCTATGCTCGACTCATCATTTTATGACATGTGTGCTCGCAAGTACAAGAGTTTAGATAGGGTCGACCAATTTACTAGTTGAGCATGACCAAAATGATTTATTCGAGCCGTTCAACAATTGAGCAGTCGTACTTGCAAGGACACATATCATAAAAAATAATGAAATCGAGCAGTTGAACATTCGAAATGACTAAAATGAAAAATAGGGTAAAAATGACCAAATCATGCATATATTTTAGCGTTTTCTTAATGAAATAATAGATGAACATGTTTAAACCTTAACCTTAATACCCATTTTTGGGAATGTTTGTCTAATGCTAAATTGACTTATATTTGAAGAAAAATTATAAAACTACCCATATTAATAATTTTTCACCAAACGCTTATATAACCAAAATACTTATCTTTTATATAATAAAAAAATTACATCATTTCGAAATGTTTTTGTAAAACCCTTCTCATTAAAAAAAAATGGGCCAATAGAAAAGCTTGATTTTGTCACGTAGGTGATCGAGCGACGTAAGTAGAAATCCGTTTTCTATAAAGTTAGCTAAAAAAATATATGTGTCAAAATTAAAAGAAACAAAACTTAGAAGAAGTGGGCATAAAAACTAAAGAAAAAGGGTCTCTCAACTTTAGTTCCATTCCCTTTTTTCATCGATATAACAAATAAACCCTACTCAAAACACCCCAGCTTACACAATCAACATCAACTAAATACCCGACATAGTAGATCAATGCATTAACAATATACAAACCTTAAAACTCAAAGCATTCAACCTCTCAAATTGTCCTTCATTAACCATAAATCAAAATCGTTTGAGATAACCCTAATTATATCATTCGAAATCAAGTTGAAAACTCGATTGAAGAAGGTGTTTTGACGAGGTATATTTTCCGATTAAATTCTTTTAAAATTTTAATTGGCATCTTCAAGGTTTTAGTTTTATCAAATGGATGATAAAGTTTGGGATGTGTTACATAAGGGTATCGAGATGGACATGGTTGCATGGTTTGTATGTTTAAGTCAAATAAGTTTTCGTAGTTCTTATTTCTAATTTGAACATTTTAGATAATATAAAACACTTGTACATAATTTTCTTATGGTTATTATACACCCAAAGTGTGAATGCCCGATAATCTCATTGGTTTTAAGTAACCTGACAACTTTCTTTAAGATTCGGTGATACTATTAGTGTTAAAGTCGTGTATTTTGATGTTACGGTCAATCGATCCATATTCAAGTACTTACATTTAACTAATTAGCTTCATAGTTTCATTATAGGTAGCAATTGTAATGTAGTCGCATGATAATGAGTCGATTTGGGTTATGTTCAATCTTAAACCGCAATAAATGGTTTAAGCTAAAATTGGAATGGGTCAAATGGATGTGTTGGTTTCAGTTTAATGAGTTGATTTGAATGGATTAGAGATCTTTCCCAAGATCAAAATCTACCACCAGTAACTTTATATAAGTTTAGTTTTTCCTGTTTGATCTGTTAGGCATGATAAATTTACGAAATTGACCCATTTTTTATATGTTAATTGTACCTTTTATAAATTTTTTTATTTATTTATTACGTTTTACTCTCAATTGTACCCGTTAGACAAGATAAATTCATAAAATGAACAACAATGGTGGTGCTTAAAATTTATAGTGTCATGGTAACCCTACTAAAACGGCCTTTTAGTTGCTTAATATTATAATTTTATATAGAGTTTATTTATTATTGTGACATGGTCCTTAGAGCAATGTTAGGCCTATTAGTACTTTGTGCCGTGATCTTTTATTTATGGCTTTGCAGCCCTTGCTCTCTATCAAAAGGGATAATAATGTCGCTCTGCAATGTTGATGCTTACATTCTAGAATGTACATACTATTGTGTTTAAATTTAGATGCTCGAGATTGAGAAAGGTGCCAAAGAGCTTAATATTCCTATATTTGAAGATAATAGGAGCGAAACAGATTTCGTCAGATGAGCTTACCGGGATATTTCTGAAGAGACTAAAAGGTAACTTTGCAAGAAAGATGTTTTTTATTTCTTTTATGTGATTTTGCAAAGAAGATGTTCTTTTTTTGCAATGGTTTCTTTGATAATACCACGTGTACAAACACATGTTGAAGCGGTGATCACCGTCACCGAGGATCTTGCCTACAAGCAAGCAAAACATGCGAGATCAACTACTAGCACAATGGGTCGACTTCTTGAAATGCATTAGTTGAGATGTCATTGAGGTGGAAAATGGTATATTAGCATGTTGAGTAAAGAGTCAATACTGAGGTTCACCTCTAAGTCAAAACATAAGATTTCTTTTGTAGCTTTATTATTAATTGGAATTTATGGAAATGATAGTTCCACTTCATTGAATACCATATGGGTTGAAGGACATTTTGTGGTTTCGAATAGAAAAACCACTGGGGTTCAACTACATTCAAAGATCAAGTTCTCGACACCGAGGTTTGGGTTTACAAGATGTATGAACACAAGATCGTATGACATTATCTCGGTCAATGTTGTTGCACATGGTCCGAAACTCGAATGGTGAAAAACATGTCAAAACAAGTATTCTATTTATACGGGTTAAATTAGGAAGGTTGACCCGTAATACCCTTTCTTGAAAAAACTATTGTGTATACTCGTAAATAGTTAACATGTTGACTATGATTACAAATATATCTTTTCGAATAATAAATATTTAGTAAAGCGATTCTGGAAGTTCTATGCATTAAAGAAACACTTAAGAGACACGTTCAACTTCTTTTCCTGTATCATATTCTTAAAATACCCATAGATATAGAACATAACCCGACTTGACCCATTCATAAGTTAACGAGTTGAGTTGGTAAAGTTGACACTTATCTCTTAACACAAGTTGAAGTCCGTAGTGGCGGTTGGTTCTTGGATCATCGCATATGATGATATTGTGTTTGATGGTTGAACAAGAAACCCATGAAACATTGAGGAGTACATTACTGTGTTCATCTGCTGGGCCCGCTGCCTCGCACTTCTTGTTGGTATGGTTCCTTTTGCAATGGGGTCCGAAACCCGGTTCAATAACTTACCTTGTTGTTCGGTGTGGGGTGACCGCATTAAAGCCAACTTTTGGTGCGGTTGGTCGAACCGTGTGTTGAGCTTGTCGAGAGCTCGGTAATAATGATACGCCCTTTTATTTTGTTAATTTTATTGTATTATGTTTTTTTAAAGGATAAAATTACCCTTTGTGTAAAAGTGCCATTTATTGTGCGATTATTCTAGATGCCATTCGGGTATAGATCCCGATAACTTTTCGTCAAGAAAGATTTTCTTGATGACCCGTTTCCGTAGACATCACGAAGCTTGTCATTGGGTATCTCAAGGATCTTGACGATTGGGGTTGATGTTTGGTGGTGTGCAAGAATTAAGTCACACATCGTTCAACATGAGACCGTGCATTTCACTATTGTTATATTTTCGTAACATGATATAAGCATATATGGTAGATTTGTTGAGGCAGGAGGAGCGTGAAATAACTATTGTTCAATAATAATGAACATGCAATTTAAAATGAAATTGCTACTATTTATGGACATTTGAAAAAATAAATGAAGAACTGCACTTCCTTAATGTAAATGACAATGAAACTCTTGAACTCGTCAAATAAAATATATGAACTTTAAAGTAGCTTTGAGTGAAAAAAAGTTTCTTTGTGTGTTTTAAGAGACATATTATATTGTCAAGAACTCTTTTGTATTAAGTTCTACTTTTGTGCTCTTTTGTGGTTTGATTAATTGGTAGCCATTGTCGTAAGTTAAAGTTTGGTTATTGTGGGATCAAGAAATAACAATAATATGTCAAGAACATGAGTTAAATATGTATTCTAGTTGATAGGTGGTACGATTAGTTGGGTTTTGTTTACACTTATTATAGTTATTATTTGAAGTTTGAACCATTTTAACATGCTTAAGGTTTGACGTGTATAAACAGTCTACAATAATCAATCTCAACCATTAGAATTTATTATTATTATTTTATTTTATTTTATTTAAATAGGTTTATGACAACAGATGTGTTAACGTCAAAATATACCTGACAAAAATACATCACATTATACAAACATACCCCACATCAGAAATAATAATAAAAATTTGAACCCTTACTCCCTTTTTCCTTTTTTTTTTTGTTAGTTGAAGGAGACCATCTAACCAACCCAAAACAACCCTTCGCGTGCCAATCTTGTCCCTCCGTTATGGGCTTCATGTGCTTCACGTGTGGTGATATACCATAACACCTCGCCTTAATAACATCTCATACACGTTAAAAATATCATCTTCAAAATATCAACGAATGCTCTTTTCTAAAATACCAATTATAACACAATTAGAAATTATTACTACATGTCATTTTGCTTGAATAATAAAAGATAATTTCCAATCAAATCTCAATCTAAAAATAACAAATATTCTTTCTGTCACATATTTATAGTCCACATTTCCTTTTTGCGTTATCCTAAATTAATTTTTCACTTCCAAAAATATATAAGGAATATAGATCAAGTTTACAATATTAACCTCACTTAAGGTTATTATTACAAGCCGATTTTGTTTACAAAAATATATATTGTTACCGCCGATTTTGTTTTCTTCAAGTGTGCATGTTTAATTTACCAATAAGAAGATACATAAGATGAGAAGAAGCTTTTAACGCAAACATTCTTCTTGAAGAAAGATGTAACCACCACTTCACACGGATCCTACCGAGCTAATCAGGAGAGTATTAGTTTCTTTCATCTTTTATTACCTTCCATTATCATAACTTTGATACTTTCGGGGAACATTGGGGACAATTTTCAGTTTAAGTGTAGGGAGGGAAATTAAAACGGGAACTTTGAAACTATGCTTATCCTTGATTATTTGCTTTGTCCAATTGCATTTGTGTAATAAACCATGAGAAATATCGGTTAGGGTAATTTTGGCACCAAATTTAAATTTTTCATGACATATAGGGTGGGCCATTAGTCTTAATAAAGCGTCTCATGGATAGGAAATTATATGACTAGCACAAAAACCCTTTACCACTTAAATTCCACCCAAAATGTGAGGATCGCCCTTAGATTTGTAGGAATTAAAGCATTCATCTTTAATGCTTAGAGTGTGAACCGGTAGTATAATAGATTCTAGAACTTGTTTTGTGATGCATTCGAGATCGCTAGTAAGACTACACTTGTGTAGTTAGGAATAACTAAATGATAAGAGGCATTAGGATAACCCTTGTTTGATACACGTAATATAATTACTTCTTCCACATCGGTTGAGTAATTCCCCACACCCTTGTGTTGTACTCATCTTTAGTACACGATAACCCTAGTTAACCCCTCATAGCCTATCCTTTTCGCGGTTCTCGTGATGTTTTGGTTTTCCGGAATATCAATGAAGAGCATTGTTTACAATCCACCCTCAAATTTACACCCAAATCGCCTTAGCCTACCTTGTATGCACTCACTTTTAGTGCATTATTGTTATCACACTAAACCCTTAGTTCAATTATCTAGTTGGTTGCATAAGTTGCTAAGTCGAGTCATATCCTTTGTACACAGTTTTGGGACGATTGGGACTCATGGGAAAAGTTAAATTTTATGAAATGACGGGAAGGGAACGTTAAATTCAAATTCTCTTTATTTGCGTAATAATGTGCTCCAAGTGTTTTGATATTTTCAATTCGGGTCAAATTAGTGTTAGAGTAATAAAAACTCAAGTGTAGGGATGTTCCTATAAATCCGTATCATTTTGATGTTATCGTAGAAGATGGTAGAGTAAAAGTGTATGAAAAAAAGAAAAAGAAAAAATAGAGTGTTGAAAAATAAACAAAAATGAAAAATAAAATAACATACGGCTACCATCGTACATCTATCTTTAAATTTAAGTTTGTTTATTTCGCTTATCTAGAGTTTAGAGTGTCGAGTCTTGGGTTATAACGCCATTATTCGCATGCTTGTAACATAAAGATTTTGACTTGCCACCACTAAATCGCCTATCCCACCAAACCCTTTGTTTCCCTATTTGTAAGCCTAACGTTACAACCCTTTAAAAGACCTTTTGGATAGTCTTTCCTAGGTGCTTACGCCAAAGCGATGAAAGTTTGATCTAGTCTCAAGCCTATGGTAATCTATGTACTAGGACGGTTAATGAGTGTTTATCTTCCATTTCAACTTGTTATATTTCATATACACCGAGAGATGTGAGTATCCAAACACCCCATGTGAGGTGCTAGTATGTATTCCGTGTTTGTTATGACTTTTGGGGCTTATATGTGTTGTGGATCGTTCTAAACTAATGCTTCATGACCCCTAACTTGTAAATCAATTGGCTAAAAGCACATTTGCTTGAGGACAAGCAAATACCAAGTGTAGGGATATTTGATAAGGTTTTAAATGTACCTTTTGAGGGTCATTTAAGCCCTTATTTGATCACTTTTGTACCGTTATTACTTAATATCGTTCCTTTTTCACTTTTAGGTATCTTGAAGTCAAATTCTTTGGAATGACACTTATTCGGACGAAAAGCGCGAATATCTGAAGAAAATGGCCAAAGTCAAGAATCGAGACACTCAAGTCTTTGAACCAAGGGGACGTCGGGTTCTATTTGTGACGCCGTCGAACAAGTTTTGTGACGACTCATTAGCCAAATTGCTTATTTACAAGTGGCGACATTAGGTTTTAAAATAGTAGGGCGTCGCATCTCGACGGCCTAGATTTGATCCAGACGGCGTCGAGACTCAAGCGACGACGTCATGGACATAAGGTGACGTCGTCACAATGATAACGTGGCCAAGACGAAACCCTAATGACGGCGACCCGATGGCATCACAAACTAAAGGGTGGCCGTCGCGCTTGTAATCATATATATAGAAACCGAATTTTTAGTTTTCGGTGTGTAGTTTTGTGGAGTAAAACCTAAACCGAACCAAGGTCTGTATTATACAAGATTTTAGGGTTTCATACCTATCTTACATCAAGATAAGTGTTTTACTTCATTAATTTAATTATGTATTCAATTGATTGTGTGTATGCTTGCATGTTCTCCATGTCCGGCTAATTTACTTGTGTGTTTGCTTAGGTAATATGAAACTTAGTTATTGAATATTGATTGGTTGTCTCTTATCTTAATTATGATTGACCTAGTATTGCGATAGGTCATTCGTTGTGTTGTTAATGCCTGATTAATCTTTGTTGAACCTTAGTTTATAATCACCTAGAGTAATTGTAGGCTATACATCCAAAGAATACCTTAGAGTTAAAGTTTATAAATCATAGAGATTTTGTAGTCATTAACCTTTGGTAGCTTCAAAGAGTTAGGGATAAACGCATACCCTACAACCTTAGAGACACAACGCGATTAAGAATAAGGACGTGACAATTCAACCATCAATAGGAGATAACTAGGGAGTAATAAAGCCTAAGCAAATACATTTTTAAATCATCATACGAGCATACTGTTGGTTTTATGAATATAAATTAGTAGACGTGAGTTAGGATCGAACTCGAGACCACGAGATTGCACACTTTACGTATGAGAATTAAAGTTAATAATTAAATATAAATGTTGTATTTATTTATTAATTAAACAAAATAACTAACGGACGTTAAGTTATTAATGTAATGGACTAACGGGCATTAAATGTATTTGGAAAAGGACTAGATTGCAAAAGTTAGGAAGGTTCCGAAATCCCCTTAGGGATGTGTGAACCGATCGGCCAAGGAGGACCCAAACCCAACCCACATCAAACTCAAAGTTGTTCACCAAGTTTAGTTTAGTATATATACAAGGCTAGGGGTCTTGTGTTTTGCATCTCTTTTACTCGTAAGCTAAAACCTAAATTGTTTGTGTGTGTTTTTGCTCTCAAAACTGGTCGACACCCTCTAGGGGATCGATTCATTTCTTTTTTCAAAACAAAGTTATTTGTTTAATCAAAACTAGCATTACTTTAATTCGGTTTAGTACGTGTGTACAAGAAAATGGTACTAACAAATTATTGTTAGTATTCTTGGATTGAATTACAAAATGGTAAGGGGTAATTCACATAATCCTAATTAAATCAAATTAGGTTCTTCCTAATTGCTAGTTTGTGGATTTGATTCTTGTTCGCTAGAATCAAGTAAAGCAATATATTCTTCTTATGTTAATTAATTATTCATTAATAAATCCTATACGCTTCCATGTTTACTTTGATGTTTTGTGATTATTTATTGATTGTCATGTTATATAATTCCAACGGTGGCATCACGAGTCATTGGTTTTAATGAGTAATTAATTACATAAACGCTTAATAAAACAAATAATTGTATGTTGTTTGATATGGTTAATCTAGGGTTTATGTTTTTTGGGTCGATTTATCTTTTAATGGGCGCACCCTTTATTTTTAGTCGACTCATAAAAATTTTAGGGTTTTGGAAATTGTTTGCTAACCTTATCGAAACCTTGAATTAATATATATGTTACGTGATTAATTCATGAATAATTTGTTATGTGACATGGAATTTTGATATGCGATCTTGTGACTATTTGTATAATTGTTATGATATATCCATGATAATACATGCATGTTTGTCATGGATAGTTGCTTTGATATTGTTTAATTGTTAAGATATATTTATCACATGTTTATTTACGATAAATCTTGAATTGGGGAAGACTCCAATTATATACATTAATGAATCAATTATGTGCAATTTGGTATATCATTAATTATGGGTTTACGCAATCGATTCATCGATGTATGTGCTCACTTTCAATTGGGAGAGTGAAAGCCCTAATTAATATATACATTAATTTAACGAGACATTGATTATTAATAGGGTTTTATCGAATAAGTTGCATGTGGCTACTTGTTTACACATATAAATTGTTTATTATGTGCGCATTGTTTATTAGTTGTTTATTTTTATTTGTTTACTTGTTTGTTTATTATGTATGACAGTTTTAAGCAAAGTGTAATTTTGAATAGAAAAATAATACGGACTTGTTGTTCCCGTTCACTATCGTTTAAAAGCAGTTTAAGTTTATAAAACAAGTTAATAGTGAACTATGACCGAAATTAACATAAGGAAAACACACTAAGTAATTTTCAACATCATATTCTTATTAGAAATAAATCAACAAAGAATCGTTACCCAAGTACTTGCGAATAGTACTTGGGATTGAAATAACAAAGTTGGGTGACTCCTCTCTAAGCTCGTGCTAAGTCTCGAGCACAACTCTTAGAGCTCACTGAGCTATCTCGGGAACTAAGTTGTATTTGGAGGTGAAAGGATGGCTTGCGTGTGTGTGTTTTTACAATTCATAAGCTTAACCTTTTCACTCCATCTCTTATGCTATTTATACATGTATGATATTTGACTCTTTCTTAAGTGACAATCGACATCATCTGAAGACAAAATCTTGGCGTATTTTGTCTCATTTCTAAAGACTATTCTAGGTAAGAGACAAGACTACTTTCCTAAGTTCGGTGATGACGAGCCCGATCTTTGCCATTCGGGGAAAGTTGACTTTGGTTGATAAGGACTTCGTCTTATCGATTCAACCTTTTCCGCCTTGTCCCGCTCTTTCTTGATCTTTACATCCTTGGTCTTCTACTTGATCTGTCTTGATGTAAGAAGTTAGAGAGGAATCTTAGGGATTCGGTGAGTTATTGTCATCACCTTTGAATCCATCATCTTCTTCTTGACTCCGTCTTCACCTTTTAAGTTCCGCCTTCGAGTGGAGAGACTTCTTCTTTGCCTCATCTTGAGTATCACGAAGACGACTCACCGAGAGACTATGCACTCATTGACTGTTTGTGTTAACGGATTAAACACTTGGGCTATTTTCTATTCAAATCCTAGATTAAGGGTTTTGGGTATTTATCGAACCCAGGTCTCCCTATTTGGATATACAAATAGCCTAAGTGGTTGATCGATGTAAGTGAGCTAGAGGCTTCTTCTTGCACCGAATGTACTAATGAATACAATAAGGAACCTTGAGTAAATGAATAAAACATACATCGTTTATTGATCGATTACATAGTTCCTATCACTAGTACAAAAGATAAAACAAAATGATGTCAATCCGGATGGATTCCCAATGCTTCAAGCTTGACCTTTTTGGTGATGAGTGTTTCTCCGTCGGGATGGTCTCTTATCTTGGCATTCGGTCTTGGCGTAACACGATGTTTGTTGGGGTTTGAATTTGAGAGGCCATTGGTATGTAGCTCGACATTGCAGCCACACCGGCTGATCAATATCACTCCATCTTTGAAAAGCGAGGTTTCCATAGACATCAATGTGGAATAAACCTCTTCGAGCTTCTCAATCACTAGGCAGTTCACAAATTTAACCCCTTCGGTAGCTCCTGTTACACTCCAGTCCGTGCACTTTAATCTCGGTTGGAACTTAACTCTCTTCCTTTTGCGGTGGATGATTGTGGTTGAGATCCTTGAGGTGCGATTAAGCGGCCTGAATTCCAGTTAGGATGGACAATCTCGAGTCTTTCATATCTTTATCGAGCATTTTCATCGGTCCTTAACCACCGCATTCTTCTTCTTTCAATGATTGGACCAAGCTCATCAAGTTGATGATCCCAAAGTCGGTGAATTTGAGGATCATGGACCTCGAAGTGTCTTTATCAACCCCTCATAGGCGTTCATGGCGGTGGTTTGGTATTGGGGATGATTCGACATCTGTGATTTTTTAGAAGCCTTGACTTGTCATTGTCGGTTGTACTCCTCAATTACCTTTGCACGAGAGCTTGCTTTTCTTCTTCTTTTCTTCGGTGATTTTCATTGCGACCATCCGAGCCACCTGAGCTTCCTTGAACTTTGCCCTGCGACCCTTTTGAAGTTTTCTTGGATTTAATCCCATGTTTTCGACTTCTTGGCGACAACCTTTTCGGTGCTTTTCTGTTCCTTTTCTTTCTCGACTTGTTTCAACCTTTTTCTTCTTTAGCAAGGTGTTTACTCAATTCTTGTGGTGTGAGGTATTCAAATGTCGCCGATTTTATAAGGAATCTTCTCGAGGCTCGAAGTTTCCATCTTGCCTTTTCCTTTGTCTGCCCGAGGAAGATGAAGTTGCTACCATGGGTGGTGGTGGTGTTGTTATTGGAGTGATTCTTGTTAGTGTTGTTGTTGTTGATGTTGTAGGTGGGATTGATGAGATCGGTGTTCTTTGAGGCTGGTGGGGATGATGAGATTTGAGCCAGCGATATTGTTGGTGTTGGCTCCCCTCGGTGTGAGAAGGAGTTTCTTGACAATATTCTCCCCTCAATTGTTGGGAGCCTCGGTGAGGGGCAAGAGTGGGAGTGGGTCTTTGAAGGGGTGAGCGACTTGACCTTGAAGGCTGATAAATTTCGAGATCATAGCCTTGATGTCTAAAGTGTCGATTGAATACCGGTGACTTTAGTTTCCAAATTAGCTGAGAAACCTCCGTGGTGTCATTCTGGGCCCAAGATTCCGAGGCCGAGATGAGATGCACGAGCCAAAGTAGCCACTGCGTATTCAAAGAGTCCAATGTAGTTTGAAGAGGCTGGTGAGGATGGAAGACCACGAACATTTGCGAGAGTTGAGCATATTGAGCGGTTTAGTGAGGTTTGAGGATTGTTTCAAGTGCTCCTCGGTAGCCTCCAAAGCACTTTAGAGTTGAGTCTTTGGGTCTTTTTGACAAACTCCCCGATTTCATCTATCGTGGTACCTACACCTCAAGATGCCACGAGGAATTTAGCCATGTTTTCATCCGGTCGGTGAATGTTGTCATACATCGATCCACGTGCTCATGAACATTTTCATCAAAGCCATGTACCTCGGCCTTTAGATCGGCATTACCGCAGCGACCTCGGTGTGTTGCTCCCACAATGTGTCGATGACCCCGAATATAACCTTCTTGAAGCTTTGGTGATCCATCGAACTATCATCTTTCGGTGAGTGGGAGAACATTATCAAATCTTTCAAATTCATCGATGGATGAAGAGGAATCATTATTGTCGAGCTTGACCGGTGGTTGATATGCTCCTCATGGATCGGTGAGGCTCTTGTTAAACGAACCTTAATGTCCATTTCTTCTCCGGTGATAAGATTTCATCATCGGTCTCGGCAAGCTCATCTTCGAGAATAATATCCAGTGACATCGCAACAGATTAACGGGGGTTGGTGTTGGGTTCCATATCGGTGGTATGTTTCCTACGAGTCTTTGTCCCCGTTGACCCCTCGGACATTGGTGGGCGTTTCCCAGTGTCTTCACTGGAGTCGGGATTGGTTGTGGGTTCCGTATCGGCGGGTTGTTCCTTTCCTCCGAGTCTTTGTCCCGAGTGACCCACGAGACACCGGTGGGCATTTCCCAATGCCTTTATGAGTCGGTGATAGTTGTATCCCTATCGTGCAGTTGTTTGATTCCATCCGAGTCTTTGGGAGAGATCGGTGTGCCTCGAGACAAAGGCTTGGATTTGCTAATGTCATCACTGGCGTTGTGGAAGCGCTCCCCTACCAGTGAGTTGTTTGTTTCCTACGGATCTTGGGAGTAGTAGGTGTGACCAAGGGCACTTGGCGTGATGTATCGGTGTCATTCGTTGTCACTAGGGTGGTTATTTCACGGTCGGTGGGTGTCTTTTTGGTCTCGGGCTTTTTGTGCCTCTTAGGTTGCTCTCTCAAGCCTCGGGCCCCGAGACTTTGGTTTAGTCTTAGTCCCGATCCGAGACTTCCCTTTTTCTTTTAGGAGCGGGGTTTGGAACACCGATCCACTTTGATGTTCTGACAATAATGTGGTAGTCAATTCAATGGGAGTGACGAGGATGGGTCCTTTGAAAATTTGAAGGGCTCGGGATGCCGGGTAAGTTTCAAATTTTTCATCCCGAGTATAATTTGAACCCGAGAGCGATTGCGAGCACAAGAGACAAACCTAGGATACGAAGCGTGCCGTCACGGTTTTCTCTCAGTAGCTTTATTACGAGATCACCGTAAATGATCTCCCCTATGTCGACAGTGACCCCATTCATCGAGCGGTATGCCTTCATCAAGCGAATAGAGTTAACTTGTTCGGTGGATGAGTGGTTCCCGCCGAGGACTCGAATCACAAAAGTGAAGAGGATCCTCCAAGCCACGGGAATGAGCTTTTATTGGTTGGGGTCTTGTCCAAAAAGTTGGATCTAAAACGATTTGTTTTAACCCATCCTTCATTGTGGAGGGTTCGGGATGGCGACATAAACACCTTTGTTATAATCTAACCTGTTGTAGTGCAAAATGTTTTGTAATCCGGTGTATTGTTTCCCATTTAGACCGAACGATGAGATACTCCACGAGAGGTCTAAGGTTATTCTCATCGGTAGAAGGTGTCGGGTCAAAGGCTCTCTAGTAGCCCAAAACTCCACGAGGTAGTTTGGGTACACTCTTGAGGACATTTACAAAGGCCGTTTTGAGTGGCGGTTGAATAAAAATTTTATAATATCTTTATAGGTTGGGACATTTTCAGGATATTCAAAATTTCCTATGACATTATTTGTTTTAAATTCAACGTTAGTAAGATCCCCTACCTACTGAGAAGGAAACTGGAGAGATTGTGTTCTAGCCATTTCCATATGAAATATTTTAGGGTTTTGAAAATATTTTGACTAGAATAATCAAAGTTGTTTTTGATCTCTCAAGTTTGTGATGAAAAACTTTTGTAAATGTTTACAATAAGGGTTTTCCAAAAGAGGTTTTAAGAGTTTTTTTTTTGAGCACACACAAATGTTTTTTTTTTTTTGGAATTTTAGAAATGATTTTGACAGAGTTTTGTTGCAGAAAAGATTTGTGTGTGATTCTTTGTGTTGGAAGAGGGTATTTCTAGAGTGATAAGAGGGGTGTTTTGTGCAACAAATGGGAATATTAAGAGTCGGTTTTGAAAGGCGTTTGAATTTCCACATTTAATGCTACCACTCCATTACCATGATAAAATCCCGTTTTCAAGGAGCGATTGCGATTACAAGAAAAGTGCTCATTTGCGAGATAAAATATCAAATTGATATTTTGTAGAGGCATTAAATGCCAAGTGGGATGACAATAAGACAAAGAGACATATATTCCTTTATTAAATTGGCATAGTTACCAACCTAGGACATTTAAATAAGCGATACTTGGATCATTTAGTTACTCATTCAATGCTCTTTGTCGGGGACCCCGAATGAGTCTTACTTATTCGGTGAGAGGCTGGTTTGGATGTTCGAGAGGATGGGCCATTTCGGAGAACTTATCGAGATTGGTTTCGGATACTTGACTTTCAATGTCAAGCATTCCTAATTAAACTTTCGATCTCACGAAGGTAGGTTCATCAAGGGTTTGGTGAAGATATCGGCCAGTTGATATTCAAGTAGGGATGAAATGAAGTTCTATGTCTCCTTTCATTATGTGATCCACGATGAAGTGATATCCGATATCAATGTGTTTGGTTCTTTGGTGGAGGACATGGTTGTTGGAGATTGCAATTGCACTAGTGTTATCACGGAAGATGGGCACCATTTTGTAATGGATGTCGTAGTCATTTGAGTTAACTTTTCATCCATAATACATTGGCACAACATCCTGTCATGACTACATATTGACTTCGGTGAGGACATAGCCACCGATTGTTGCTTCTTTGCACTCCAACACACCGTTTTCCTCCAAGAAATTGAGGACCACGAGGTACTTTTTTCATCCATGTTGCGGCCAACATAATCGTAATCGAGTAACCTCGAGATCAAACCCCGATCATTTTGGATAATAGAGTCTAAGGCTTGGGGTTCCCTTCGTGCACTGAGTATTCTTTTGGCTGCGGTGAGGTGAGATTCTTTGGGATTGGATCGATATCTTGCTATTAAACAGTGAAAATTGTATATACGGTCTAGTAGCGGTTAGATACATCGATGAGCCAACAATCCTCTGTAATGGGTTTGATTGACTGACTTTCCAGCAAGATCGTGTCCAAGGTTGTTAGGTGGGACCATTGGTGTCTTCACCGAGGCACGTCGGATATCTCATATTTCTTCAAGAGATTTCTAGCGTATTTCTCTTGGTCGATGGATATTCCTTTATCGGTTTGCACGATTTGTAGTCAAGAAAGTATGTGAGTTCTCCCATCATGCTCATCTCAAACTTCTTTGTCATCAGTTTTTCAAGCTGTTTGCAAAGTTGTAGTTTGTTGAGCCAAAGATGATATCATCAACATACACTGGACTAGAATCACATCCTGTTGAGTTCTATAGACAAACGATTGTGTTGTCTATCTTCCTCCTCGACAAACTTGTTTTGTATCGGGAAGGCGAGAGAGTCTCATACCATGCTTTGGGAGCTTGTTTAAGTCCATAAAGGGCTTTGTCAAGCTTCGAGACATAGTCGAGAATTCACTATTCTCAAAGCACGGAGGTTCTTGAACATACACATCTTCCTTGAGATCACCATTTAAGAATGCACTTTTAACATCCATTTGGTAGACCACGAAGTTCATGTATGTTGCATATGCAAGGAAGATCCGATGGCTTCCATTCTTGCAATGAGAGCAAATGTCTCATCATAGTCAATTCCTTCTTGTTGTTGTAACCTTTGGCTACAAGTCGGCTTTGTTTTAATGCCCGCGTCCGTTTTCATCAGTTTTGTTTCGAAACCCACTTCATTCCTATGACTACTACATCACGAGGACATTTGATCAAGGTCATGACCTTGTTTTATCAAACATTGAGTTCTTCTTGCATAGCTTTGAACCCGGACTTGGGTATTTTAGAGCCTCGGTGACACTTTTGGGTTCTATTTCGATAGTGTCGGCATATAGACATTCATTGGTGAAGCTGCGGTTAGACTATGACCATGCTTCTAGTGAGCATGCCTCGGTGGGTTCACCAATGATGTTTACAAGCTCAATGTCCCGAGATCTTGTCCACTTACTTTGTGGCACAGGATGCGAGATTGAAGATGTCCTTTGGGAGTTCGGATGTGAGTTCGGTGCAAGGCCACATAATCATTTAGAACATCCATGAGAGATGTCTTGATCGAGTTGAGGATCATGAGTTACGAGTTCACGATCATTTGGATCATTGTTACTTATCCGGCGAGGATAGGCGATTATCAATGAATTCATTGATGGTTGGTTGGGGTAGGTTGTGGTAAGACATAATATGAGATGTCGACATCGACTTGATATGAGGAATTGAGTTCGGTGTTGTACTCATCGGGAGGATATCTTGACGAGTTATCAATTCCTATTTCTTCCTTTGAAGTGTTGGTGAACACGATGCTTTCTATACTTTCATCAATAGTGACATGAAAGGTTTCCTCAACTTGTTGTCTCCTTGTGTTAAAAACCTGAAGGATTTGGAGATCGTGAGTAGCCTAAGAAGTATCCATCATCGACTTTTGCATCAAACTTGCCTAGATGATCCTTGTGGTTATGAATAAACACGGGACATCCAAACACATGAAAATAGGTGATGTCGTGAAGTCTACCTTTGAAGATCTCATACGGGGTTTTATTATGTCTTTGACAATGATTGACTGCTTTTGAGTGTAACGAGCAATTTTGACCGCTTGATCCGAAATGCTAGAGAGGTGAGCCATTTAACATAGTTCTATGACCTCAATGAGAGTTACTTTTTCCTTTCAAAGAACCCATTTTGTTCGGGGTATATGGAGCGAGAAATTTTGAGAAATTCCTTTTCATCACGAAACTCTCAAGCTCTTGATTTTTGAACTCGGTACCATTGTCGATTCGATTTGTTTAACGATAATGTCATTATGGTTTTCAATCTTCCCGATGAATGACATTATTGTATCAACTTCGACTCTTTTGGAAAGAAAGTATACCCAAGTGTATCTTGAGAACTCATCAACAATGACAAGTGTATACTTCTCATGTTGGATTGATGGGACCGCGGGTCCAAAGAGATCCATGTGCGGGGAGGTGAAGGTAGCTTTTGATGGAGAAATTTTGTTTGGTTTTGAATGATGCTCGTGGTGTTTACCCTTTTCACAGGCGAGCATGGTTTGTCTTTGCAAAACCAAAGGATGGTAAGCCAATGACCTTGTTTTGTTTTGCCAAGTTGTTGAGGTTTACAAGTTTAAGTGTGAAAGTCTCTTATGCCATGACCAATTGATAGTTTCAATGGCTTTAGCAAAAGACACGTTCCATCTTGGGAGAGTCTTGACATGTCTAACACATAAACATCATCTCTCTAGGAGCTATCAACACAACTTTCTTGTTGGCATTAAAATGGTACCTTGTTTATCATTGAATTGTACAATGTATTTAGCATCACATAGTTGTGACAATCGATGAGATTGTATTTGAGACCGTTGACATAGGCTATTCTAGAGAAAACTATTCCATTGCGACCATCGAACCATAACCTTGATGGGACATGATGAGTTATCACCAAATACTACCTTGGGCCTGGTTCCTTTACATACTTGTGTAGATATTCCTTCACACCGCCATGCTTCGAGCATCCACTTGTCTAGATGCCAAATATGCTGGCATGTCTACACTCGCAAGTAGTAAGCGAATTAGTTTCTTCTTCGTGACCCACTTACTAGTGGGCTTGGATCTCAAGGTCTCTTTGAAATTTGCAATCGACTCATGGTCGGAGTTGTGTGCATGGTGCTACCACATGTTTTGCATTTAGAGGTGAGGATGATTTCAATGACTCGGGTTGTTTGGAATTTCTCCTTGCATGAATGACTTTGTCATGTTGGGATGTCTCATGAGTGGATTACCGCATATATCACAAAGATGTATTCATGAGACAATCATCCCGATGATGATCGTTAAACCCACGGTGAGGCGCGAGAGGAAAAGGTTTTGCTTTATTCTTTGAGCGACTTTGGAGGATGAAGCATCCGATGACCAACTTTGGTTATAGTTTGCTTGGTCGACATCTTGTAGATGATCTGCAGTCTGTGATCATCCTTTTGCGGATCATGCAAAAAGGATTCTATATCGATTGTCGGTGGTATGGGTGGTGTAATGACATTTCATACTTTTGTTTGTTTTGGAGGTTGACTTAGACTTTAAGGAACTAGAGGCGACTTTGTCTCCTTGATTGGTTCGGGGACCTTTCAATGGATTCCATTTTTAAGAAGCTTCCTGCAAGTTCGATCGATTCTTTGGATTGGTCGGCTTGATTGGGGACAAAGGATGTTGAAGTCTCGATAGGAGTAGACTCTTGTTGGATTAGTTTTGCTTGTCTTTGTAGGATGGTTCTACCAAGTCGGACCTTTCTTTTGGTGAATGAGGATTGAATTGTAGTGGAGTAAGCTGAGGCTTGGGCAAGACCACAAGAGGTTTCGGTGGTGGAAGCGGTGTTTGAGATTCTACTTCGGACTCGAGATATGTTCAAAGATACTCGGGCGCATCGTGAGTCAAGCATGCTCTTTAGAGCTTGACTTTCGTGCTCTAAAATCCTTCCGAATCGAAATTTGAAGTCGACCTCGGGATTAACTTGTTCAATCCAATCACCGAATTGGGATCACCAACATATTTGTAATCATGCCACCGACACAAATGGCTTAGAAGGCGGTCTTTGTTGAGAGAGTCGTGAGATGATCTTCACCTATGACTCTCTTCTTGCTCTGGGGCTCCCACAATATCAAAGACCACGATTCTTAGCGATCTACTATTAAGAATATCATTTGCCTTTTTAAGTTCATCTTGAAGATTACGATTTCTTTTAACTAGTTCGATGTTTTGAATTTGCAAAGTGATAGCCTCGAGCTTAGATTGTTTTAAAATAAGCAATTCATCCCTACACTTATTCAATTCAAAACTTAACTTGTTGTACTTAGAAAAAGATTCATCTTTGCTCTTCTAAAAACTTAAGGTCTACATTTAGATAATTCATATAAGATCGCTAATCGAGTCATCATCCATAGAAAGTAAAGTGTTTACCTTCTTCATTGTGATGTTGACCCATTCCCCATTCCTAGCATGATTCTTCCCAATGCCTAGATTGTCTTCTTCCGAGAGAGCCATCGAGTAATCGACATGTACCATTTCATCATCCGATGAGATTGACTCTTCATCCGGTCAAAGGTTTCAAAGAACGAGGCCTTTGTTCTTACCCGCATGATTGAACATTTTTGTTGTTTACGAGGGATCGCCTCAAGCAATGCAAGCTTAGCTCTTGCTTTCTTATACTTAGCTTCATAATCAATGGTTTTGTTAAGATCGATTTTTGAACATTTGGTGAGACCGATAGATTTTTGGTTGAAATTTGCTAAAGCTCAAGACCGATTAGATCCCGATGGTTTGTAAGAGGGTTCGAAGTTGTTTTGAAACGACCTTTTGCAAAATGGCCTCTTTTATGACACTTATAGCATTCGGTGTCTTGATTGCTTTAGATTGAAAACCTTTGTTTCTTTTATAAACCTTCGAGAGTTAGCAAGAGTGCCCTTTCCTAAAATTGAGATTCGTGTCATTTAGGTACTCCTCACTTGATCTCTCATCGTGCTCATTGATAAGGTTTTAAAAGGTACCATTTTGAGGGTCGTTTTAGTCCTTATTTGATCACTTTTGTATCCGTTATTGCTTAATATAGTTCCTTTTCACTTTTAGGTCTCTTGAAGGCAAAATCTTGGAATGGCACTTATTTGGACGAAAAGCGAATATATGAAGAAAATGGCCAAAGTCAAAATCGAGACACTCACATTCTTGAAAATAGAAGGCGGCGTCAAAAGCTAATGGCGACGCCGTCCCAAAATTGTTGTGACGGTCCGTAACCCAAAACTCGTGTTTTCAAGCGCGGCGTCCGGTTGTAAAAGAGTAGGCCGTCGCTACTCGGGACGGCCTAGATGCAATCCAGACGACATCGAGTCAAGAGGACGGCGTCACGGACATAGGTGGCGCCCGTCCCAAGGTTAACGTGGCCAAGACGAAACCCTAATGAGCGGCGACGACGGCGTCACAAAACATAAGGTGCACGTCGCATATGTAATCTTATATATAGAATCCGAATTTTTCGGTCTTGTGTGGAGAGTCTTTGGAGAAAAACCTAAAACCGAACCTAAGGTGTCTTGTACAGTATTTTAGGTTTTAAACCCTATCTTATATAAAGATAAGTCTTTACTTCATTAATTCAATTATGTCTTTGATTATTTGTGTGTATGCTTGCATGTTCTCCATGTCAAGCTAATTTATTTGTGTGTTTGCTTAGAAGTATAAAACTTAACTATTGAATATTGATTGGTTGTTTCTTATCTTAGTTGATTAATGATCTAGTAATGTGATAGGTCATTCGTTGTGTACTTAATGCTTGATTCATCTTTGTGAACCTTAGAATATAATTACTGAGTAGTTGTAGGCTAAACCATCCAAAGAGCGCCTTAGAGTAGGAGTTTATCATCCCTAGTGGGTTTGTAGACGAGACCCTTTGGTAAGTTCAAAGAGTTAGGGAGAAAGCATACCCTAAAACTTTAGACACACAACGCAACTAGGAATAAGGACGTGACAACTCAACCATCAATAGGAGATAATTAAGGAGTAATACAACCTAAGTGAACACATCTTTAAACTATCATACGAGCACACATTAATTAGACATAGACTCCCTGACCTTAGTTTAGATAATTAGATATTAGTAGAGTAATCGGTAGAAATACCAAAACCCCCAATCCAATACCCGAGATTCAGTACCTTTCCATTTCATAAAACATAAAAGATAAAAACAATCTTCCTCAACCTTAACCTTAGCGTAGTAACTCCTTACTAGCATTCCTATTCCCAGAGAACGATATCAATACCCGTGGCTTACCCTAATTACTACACTACAACGATTAGGTTCATCGCCTGGGGTGTTATAAAACTTGCTCAAGAAAAGGAAGTTTCCTTGACCCCCGAACAACGCGTGTGGCGTTATCAAGTTTTGGCGCGTTGCGGGAATAGAATAGCTAGTTAGTAGTCCACCTCGTTTCGGTTCTTTGCTTGATTCCTATCAAGTAAACTTTTCTCATTTTTAGCTTTCTCTTAGTCTATCCCCTTCTTCGTGACCTTTGTTCGTAATCTTATCACTTTTCATCATGGAAGGTGATAACCAACCACCACTTGATAACCCAACACAAAAATTTCAATGTCACTCAAAACCCAACCCAATAACCAACATAACCGAAAGCCGCTATGTGAGTAGAAACACCGACCTTCGAGATTTGAGTAAAATATTTGATAGTACAATTAGGGAAGTTGTTGAGAAAGTAGTCGTATTGCTATAGTTGGCTCTATGATTAGCGATAATTGGAAAATGGCATGATAAACAACAACGTGGATGTGGAAAATAGTGCTTACTTCAATCTTTACCCCACTAAGGAAGAGATTGTGTACATCAATACATAATCGATAATCCACGATCACCTATCATTAGGATATGCCCAAAGATTAGAGGGAAATCCTCGAACCTAAAAATCCCTTGTATGATCGGATATAGGAGTGTCACCACGCTTACATAGATACGGAATCCCCATCAATGTAATGTCATCTAGCATCTACAATGACATTATGAATGAGCGACTCAATATTAGGAGAGACCCTAAGTATCAGGAGGAGTTTGCAACTTTGTGGGAAGAGTCGAGGACGTGCATGTCTTTATAGGAAATTTCACCTACCTAGTTGATTTTATGGTCCTAGAAGATGTAGGGTGCGTCATTGACTATAGTTTATCCCAAGTAGTGCTAGGAAACCGTTTGTTGAAACATCTAGAATGAGCCATAACAAGCATGATGGAGCAGTTGGGTTCAAGGAAGGAACCGATGAGATCACCTATAGGATGCCTTGGAAAACAAGCGAGTATGGCCACTTGTCCATTTATGATCGAGACAACATCAAAGCTTTTGAGGACAAAAGCAAGGAAGATGTTGAAAAGGTTATAAATTCATGTGGGAAGAAGGAGGCATTATTATAAGGATTGCTTAACTCTAGGGCCTAGGTATAGAGTCGATGAAGATTTTGTCAACATGATAGAATTCTCATTGAGGATGCGTGAGGAAAGCGAGGAACACGACTATGAGTCTAGCTACAAGACTCTTAAATAAAGAAAAGCGCTTAGTGGGAGGCAACCCATGCTTAATTGTTTGCTTGTCGGTGTCATATATCTTTTATTAATTGTTTATCCTCATGTTTAAATTTGTTAAAATGCTTTATTTTGTTTTTAACCTCGTCTTAATTGCATGTAAAGGTATTTTACATAAGGGATAAGTGTAGGAGGATTACACACGTTTTCAAAAGAAATGTAAACATGAGAATAACAATTAACTAAAAGATATTTATGTTTGTTTGTTCGAGTCAAATGCTTGTATCGAGTCATAATGGATGTTTTGCGAAATTTTTCCGATTCTAAAGATGTAAATTTTCCGAAATTTTTCCGAAAATCGCGGACATCAGCCGTCAGATAACTCGACGGCGTCAGATTGCAACTGACGCGTCAAGAAAGAGTAAAACATCGATTACTTTTTCTCGTTTTACGAGCTACTTAATAATTTTTGGAATTTTCGGTCTCAATTTTCTTAGAAATTTCGTAAACATCCATTCACAAGCATTATATCCTAGTTTAAATCGAGTCTTATATATATTATTACCGCCGATTTTACTGTGAAGGTTTCGTTTGTTTTCTTCAAGTGTGCAAGTTTAGTTTATCAAGAAGAAGTTACATAAGATTGGAAGGAGCTTTTCACGCAATAATTCTTCTTGAAAAGGATTTAACCACCACTTTATACGGATCCTACCGAGCTAATCAGGGGAGTATTAGTTTCTTTAGTTTTTAATTACCTTCTATTATCATAACTTTGATACTTTCTGGGAACATTGGGGACAATGTTCAGTTTAAGTGTAGGGAGGGAAAATAAAACGGGAACTTTAAACTATGCTTATCCTTGACTATTTGCTTTGTCCAATTGTATTTGTGTAATAAACCATGAGAAAATGTCGGTTAGGGTAATGTTGGCACCAAATTTAAAATTTTTCATGACATGTAAGAGTGGGCCATTAGTCTTAACAAAAGCGTCTCATGGATAGGAAGTTGCATAACTAGCACAAAAACCCTTTACCACCCAAATTCCACCAAAATGTTTGATAAGGTTTTAAAAGGTACCATTTTGAGGGGTCGTTTTAGTCCTTATTTGATCACTTTTGTATCCGTTATTGCTTAATATCGTTCCTTTTCACTTTTAGGTCTCTTGAAGGCAAAATCTGGAATGGTACTTATTTGGACGAAAAGGCGCGAATATATGAAGAAAATGGCCAAAGCCAAAATCGAGACACTCACAAATGCTTGAAAATAGAAGGCGACGTTGTCGGTGCTAATGGCGCCGTCCCAAAATTATTGTGACGGCCCGTAACCCAAAACTCAGATTTTCAAGCGACGACGATCTAGTTGTGAAAGAGTGAGGCCGTCGCTACTCGCACGGCCTAGATGCAATCCAGACGACGCCACAAGTCGAAGAGGACGGCGTCACGGACATAAGGTGCGCCGCCGCAAGGTTAACGTGGCCAAGACGAAACCCTAATGACGGCGACACGGCGGCGTCATGAAACATAAGGTGACGCCGTCGCATATGTAATCTTATATATAGAATCCGATTTTTAGGTCTTTGGTGGAGAGTCTTTGGGTAAAACCTAAAACCGAACCTAAGGTGTCTTGTACAGATTTTAGGTTTTAAACCCTATCTTACATCAAGATAAGTCTTTACTTCATTAATTCAATTATGTCTTTGATTATTTGTGTGTATGCTTGCATGTTCTCCATGTCCCGCTAATTTATTTGTGTGTTTGCTTAGGAAGTATGAAACTTAACTATTGAATATTGATTGGTTGTTTCTTATCTTAGTTGATTAATGATCTAGTAATGAGATAGGTCATTCGTTGTGTACTTAATGCTTGATTCATCTTTGTGAACCTTAGAATATAATTACGAGTAGTTGTAGGCTAAACCATCCAAAGAGCGCCTTAGAGTAGGAGTTTATCATCCCTAGTGGGTTTGTAGGCGAGACCCTTTGGTAAGTTCAAAGAGTTAGGAGAAACGCATACCCTACAACTTTAGACACACAACGCAACTAGGAATAAGGACGTGACAACTCAACCATCAATAGGAGATAATTAAGGAGTAATACAACCTAAGTGAACACATCTTTAAACTATCATACGAGCACACATTAATTAGACATAGACTCACAACCTTAGTTTAGATAATTAGATAATAGTAGAGTAATCGGTAGAAATACCAACCCCCAATCCAATACCCGAGATTCGTACCTTTCCATTTTCATAAAACATAAAAAGATAAAAATAATCTTCCTCAACCTTAACCTTAGCGTAGTAACTCCTTACTAACATTCCTATTCCCTAGAGAACGATATCAATACCCGTGGCTTACCCTAATTACTACACTACAACGATTAGGTTCACTTGCCTAGGGTGTTATAAAACTTGCTCGAAGAAAAGGAAGTTTCCTTGACCCCGAACGACGTGTAGCGTTATCAAGTTTTTGGCGCCACTGCCGGGAATAGAATAGCTAGTTAGTAGTCCACCTTGTTTAGGTTCTTTGCTAGATTCCTATCAAGTAAACTTTTTCTCATTTTTAGCTTTCTCTTAGTCTATCCCCTTCTTCGTGACCTTTCTTTGTAATCTTATCACTTTTCATCATGGAAGGTGATAACCAACCACCACTTGATAACCCAACACAAAAATTTCAATGTCACTCAAACCCAACCCAATAACCAACATAACCGTCGGAAGCCGCTATGTGAGTAGAAACACCGACCTTCATGATTTGCGAAAATATTCGATAGTACAATTAGGAAGTTGTTGAGAAAGTAGTCGGTCACTGCTATAGTTGGCTCTATGATTAGCATAATTTGGAAAATGGCATGATAAACAACAACGTGGATGTGGAAAATAGTGCTTACTTCAATCTTTACCCACTAACGAAGAGATTGCGCACCATCATACATAATCGATAATCCACGATCACCTATCATTAGGATATGCCCAAAGATTAGGAGGAAATCCTAGAACCTAAAAATCCTTTGTATGATCGGATATAGGAGTGTCGACCACACTTACATAGATACGAATCCCCATCAATGTAATGTCATCTGCTCTACAATGACATTATGAATGAGCGACTCAATATTAGGAGAGACCCTAAGTATCCGGGAGGAGTTTGCAACTTTGTGGGAAGAGTCAAGGACGTGCATGTCTTTATAGGAAATTTCACCTACCTAGTTGATTTTATGGTCCTAGAAGATGTGGGTGCGTCATTGACTATAGTTTATCCCAAGTAGTGCTAGGAAACCGTTTGTTGAAACATCTAGAATGAGCCATAACAAGCATGATGGAACGGTTAGGTTCAAGGAAGGAACCATGAGATCACCTATAGGATGCCTTGAAAACAACCGAGTATGGCCACTTGTCCATTTATGATCGAGACAACATCAAAGCTTTTGAGGACAAAAGCAAGGAAGATGTTGAAAAAGGTTATAAATTCATGTGGAAAGAAGGAGGCATTATTATAAGGATTGCTTAACTCTAGGGCCTAGGTATAGAGTCGATGAAGATTTTGTCAACATGATAGAATTCTCATTGAGGATGCGTGAGGAAACGTAGGAGCACGACTATGAGTCTAGCTATAAGACTCTTAAATAAATAAAAGCGCTTCGTGGGAGGCAACCCATGCTTAATTGTTTGCTTGTTAGTGTCATATATCTTTTATTAATTGTTTATCCTCATGTTTAAATTTGTAAAAATGCTTTATTTTGTTTTTAACCTCGTCTTAATTGCATGTAAAGGTATTTTACATAAGGGATAAGTGTTGGGAGGATTACACACGTTTTCAAAAGAAATGTAAACATGAGAATAACAATTAACTAAAAGATATTTATGTTTGTTTGTTCGAGTCAAATGCTTGTATCGAGTCATAATGGATGTTTTGCGACATTTTCCGATTCTAAAGATGTAAATTTTCCGTAATTTTTTCCGTAAAATCGCAGACCGGTTTTGTCGGGATAACCGACGCGCCAGATTGCAACTGACGGCGTCCAGAAGGAGTAAAACATCGATTATTTTTTCTCGTTTTACGAGCTACTTATAAATTTTGGAATTTTCTGTGTCTTAATTTTCTTAGAAATTCGTAAACATCCATTCCACAAGCATTATATCCTAGTTTAAATCGAGTCTTATATATATTATTACCACGATTTTACGCGAAGGTTTCGTTTGTTTTCTTCAAGTGTGCAGTTTAGTTTGTCAAGAGAAAATTACATAGGATTGGAAGGAGCTTTTCATAATAGTTCTTCTTGAAAAGGATTTAACCACCACTTCACGGATCCTACCGAGCTAATCGGGAGTATTAGTTTCTTTCGTTTTAATTACCTTCTATTATCATAACTTTGATACTTTCGGGAACATTGGGGACAATGTTCGGTTTAAATGTAGGGAGGGAAAATAAAGCGGAACTTTGAAACTATGCTTATCCTTGACTATTTGCTTTGTCCAATTGTGATTGTGTAATAAACCATGAGAAAATGTCGGTTAGGGTAATTTTGGCACCAAATTTAAAATTTTCATGACATATAGGAGTGGGCCATTAGTCTTAACAAAAGTGTCTCATGGATAGGAAGTTGCATGACTAGCACAAAACCCTTTACCACCCAAATTCCACCAAATGTGAGGATCGCCCTTAGATTAGTAGGAATTAAAAGCATTCATCTTCAATGCTTAGAGTGTGAACCGGTAGTATATTAGATTCTAGAACTTGTTTTGTGATGCATTCCGAGATCGCAAGTGAGGCTACACTTGTGTAGTTAGAAATAACTAAATGATAAGAGGAATTAGGATAACCTTTGTTTGATACCGTAATATAATTACTTCTTCCATATCGGTTGAGTAATTCCCCACACCCTGCGTTGTACTCATCTTTAGTACACGATACCCTAGTTAACCCCTCGAGCCTATCCTTTCGCGGTTCTCGTGATGTTTGGTTTTCCGAATATCAATGAAGAGCATTGTTTACACCCCACCCCCAAATATACACCCAAATCGCCTTAGCCTACCCCTTATGCACTCACTTTTAGTGCAAATGTTTGTTATCACCCTAAACCCTTAGTTCAATTATCCGTTGCTTGCATAAGTTGCTAAGTCGAGTTATATCCTTTGTATACGATTTTGGGACGATTGGGATTCATGGAAAAGTTAAAGTTTATGAAATGACGGAAGGGAACGTTAAATTCAAATTCTCTTTGTTTGCGTAATAATGTACCCCAAGTGTTTTGATCTTTTCAATTCGGGTCAAATTAGTGTTAGAGTAATAAAAAACTCAAGTGTAGGGATGTGCCTATAAATCCCTATCATTTGATGTTACTGTAGAGGATGGTAGAGTAAAAGTGTATGAAAAAAAAAAAAAAAAACATACAGGCTACCATCCTACATCTATCTTTAAATTTATGTTTGTTTATTTCAGTTATCTAGAGTTTAGAGTGTCTAGTCTTGGCTTAGCAACCATTCTTCATATGCATTTAACATAGAGATTTTGACTTGCCACCACTAAATAGCCTATCCCACCAAACCCTTGTTTCCTTACCGTAGCCTAACATTACAACCCTTTAAAGACCTCTTTGATAGTCTTTCCTAGGTGCCACGCCAGCGATGGAGGTTTGATCTATTCTCAAGCCTATGGTAATCTATGTACTAGTACGGTTAATGAGTGTTTATCTTCCATTTCCTATTTGTTATATTTCATATATACCGAGAGAGATGTGAGTATCCAAACACCCCATGTGAGGTGCTAGTATGTAATTTCGTGCTTGTTATGACTTTCTTGGGCTTATATGTGTTGTGGACCGTTTTAATTAATGCTTCATGACCCCAACTTATAAATTAATTGGCTAAAAGCACATTTGCTTGAGGACAAGCAAATAACAAGTGTAGGATATTTGATAAGGTTTTAAAGGTACCATTTGAGGGTCGTTTTAGTCCTTATTTGATCACTTTGTATCCGTTATTGCTTAATATCGTTCCTTTCACTTTTAGGTCTCTTGAAGGCAAAATGCTAGAATGGCACTTATTTGGACGAAAAGGCGCGAATATATGAAGAAAATGGCCAAAGTCAAAATCGAGACACTCACATTGCTTGAAAATAGAAGGCGACGTCGGTGCTAATGGCGACGCCGTCCCAAAATTATTGTGACGGTCGGAACCCAAACTTCGTATTTTCAGCGACGACGTCTAGTTGTGAAAGAATAGGCCGTCGCTACTCGAGACGGCCTAGATGCAATCCGAGACGGCGTCACAAGTTGAAGAAGAGGACGGCGTCACGGACATAAGGTGACGCCGTCGCAAGGTTAACGTGGCCAAGGCGAAACCTACGAGCGGCGACACGGCGTCGGCGCGAAACATAAGTGACGCCGTCGCATATGTAATCTTATATATAGAATCCTATTTTTAGGTCTTTGGTGGAGAGTCTTTTGGGTAAAACCTAAACCGAACCTAAGGTGTCTTGTACAAGTATTTTAGGGTTTTAAACCTATCTTACATCAAGATAAGTCTTTACTTCATTAATTCAATTATGTCTTTGATTATTTGTGTGTATGCTTGCATGTTCTCCATGTCCGGCTAATTTATTTGTGTGTTTGCTTAGGAAGTATGAAACTTAACTATTGAATATTGATTGGTTGTTTCTTATCTTAGTTGATTAATGATCTAGTAATGAGATAGGTCATTCGTTGTGTACTTAATGCTTAATTCATCTTTGTGAACCTTAGAATATAATTACGAGTAGTTGTAGGCTAAACCATCCAAAGCGCCTTAGAGTAGGAGTTTATCATCCCTAGTGGGTTTGTAGGCGAGACCCTTTGGTAAGTTCAAAGAGTTAGGAGAAGCATACCCTACAACTTTAGACACACAACGCAACTAGGAATAAGGGCGTGACAACTCAACCATCAATAGGAGATAATTAGGGTAATACAACCTTAGTTTAGATAATTAGATAATAGTAGAGTAATCGGTGAAATACAACCCCAAATGCAATACCGAGATTCGTACCTTTCCATTTCATAAAACATAAAAGATAAAAATAATCTTCCTCGACCTTAACCTTAGCGTAGTAACTCCTTACTAACATTCCTATTCCCTAGAGAACGATATCAATACGGTGACACCTAATTACTACACTACAACGATTAGGTTCACTTGCCTGGGGTGTTATAAAACTTGCTCGAAGAAAAGGAAGTTCCTTTGACCCCGAACGAGCGCGTGTGGCGTTATCAAGTTTTGGCGCGCTGGGAAACTTCCTTTTCTTCGAGCAGGTTTATAACACCCCAGGCGTTGAACCTAATCGTTTAGTGTAGTAATTAGGTAAGCCACGGGTGATATCGTTCTCTGGGGAATAGGAATGCTAGTAAAGGAGTTACTACAGGTTATGAGGTTGAGGAAGATTATTTTATCTTTATGTTTTATGAAATGGAAAGGTACTAATCTCTGGGTATTGGATTCGGGGTTGGTATTTCACTGATTACTATACTATTATCTAATTATATAAACTAAGGTTGTGGGAGTCTATGTCTAATTAATGTGTGCTCGTATGATCGTTTAAAGATGTGTTCACTTAGGTTGTATTACTCCTTAATTATCTCCTATTGATGGTTGAGTTGTCACGTCCTTATTCCTAGTAGCATTGTGTGTCTAAAGTTGTAGGGTATTGCTTTCTCCTAACTCTTTGAACTTACCAAAGGGTCTCGTCACAAACCCACTGGGATGATAAACTCCTACTCTAAGGCGCTTTGGAAGGTTTAGCCTACAACTACTCGGGTAATTATATTCTAAAGTTCACAAAGATGAATCAGCATTAAGTACACAACGAATGACCTATCGCATTACTAGATCATTAATCAACTAAGATAAGAAACAACCAATCAATATTCAATAATTAAGTTTCATACTTCCTAAGCAAACACACAAATAAATTAGCCGGACATGGAGAACATGCAAGCATACACACAAATAATCAAAGACATAATTGAATTAATGAAGTAAAGACTTATCTTGATGTAAGATAGGGTTTAAAACCCTAAAATCAGGCCAAGACACCTTAGGTTCGGTTTTAGGTTTTACTCAAAGACTCTCTACAAAAGATTGAAAATTCGGATTCTATATATAAGATTACATATGCGACGGCGTCACCTTATGTTTCGTGACGCCGCCGTGTCGCCGTCATTAGGGTTTCGCCTTGGCCACGTTAACCTTGCGACGGTGTCACCTTATGTCCGTGACGCCATCCTTCGACTTCGACGCCGTCGGATTGCATCTAGGCCGTCGAGTAGCGACGACTCACTCTTTCACAACTAGGCGTCGTCGCTTGTAAATATGAGTTTTGGGTTACGGGACCGTCACAATAATTTTGCGACGGCGTCGCCATTAGCACTGACGGCCGCCGCCTTCTATTTTCGAATTGTGAGTATCTCGATTTTGACTTTGGCCATTTTCTTCATATATTCGCGCTTTTCGTCAAATAAGTGCCATTCCGATTTTGCCTTCAAGAGACCTAAAAAGTGAAAAGGAACGATATTAAGCAATAACGGATACAAAAGTGATCAAATAAGGACTAAACGACCCTCAAAATGGTACCTTTTAAACCTTATCAAATATCCCTACACTTGTTATTTGCTTGTCCTCAAGCAAATGTGCTTTAGCCAATTAATTTATAAGTTGGGGTCATGAAGCATTAATTCAAAACGGTCCACAACACATATAAGCCCCAGTAAAGTCATAACAAGAACGAATTACATACTAGCACCTCACATGGGGTGTTTGGATACTCACATCTCTCGGTGTATATATGAAATATAACAAATAGGAAATGGAAGATAAACACTCATTAACCGGTCCTAGTACATAGATTACCATAGGCTTGAGAATAGATCAAACCTCCATCGCTTGGCGTGAAGCACCTAGGAAAGACTATCAAAGAGGTCTTTAAAGGGTTGTAATGTTAGGCTTACTGTAGGGAAACAAAGGGTTTGGTGGGATAGGCTATTTAGTGGTGGCAAGTCAAAAATCTCTATGTTAAATGCATATGAAGAATGGCGTGCTAAGCCAAGACTCGACACTCTAAACTCTAGATAACCTGAAATAAACAAACATAAATTTAAAGATAGATGTAGGATGGTAGCTCGATGTTTTTTTTTTTTTTTTTTTTTTTTTTTTTTTCACTCTATATTTTTTTTTTTCTTTTTCTTTTCTAATTTTTTTTCGATTTTTTTTTTTTTTTTTTTTTTTTTTTTTTATATTTATACACTTTTACTCTACCATCCTCTATGGTAACATCAAAATGATAGGGATTTATAGGCACATCCCTACACTTGAGTTTTTACTACTCTAACACTAATTTGACCCGATTTGAAAAGATCAAAACACTTGGGGTACATTATTATGCAAACAAAGGGAATTTGAATTTTTAACGTTCCTTCCGTCATTTCATAAACTTTAACTTTTCCCATGAATCCCAATCGTCCCAAAAGCGTATACAAAGGATATGACTCGACTTAGCAACTTATGCAAGCAACTAGATAATTGAACTAAGGGTTTGGGGTGATAACAAAATTCGCACTAAAAGTGAGTGCATAAGGGGTAGGCTAAGGCGATTTGGGTGTATATTTGGGGTGGGTGTAAACAATGTTTCATTGATATTCGGAAAACCGAAACATCACGAGAACATGAAAAGGATAGGCTCGAGGGTTAACTAGGGGTATCGTGTATTAAAGATGAGTACAACGCAAAGTGTGTGGGGAATTACTCGGCCGATATGGAAGAAGTAATTATATTACGGTGTCAAACAAGGGTTATCCTAATGCCTCTTATCATTTAGTTATTCCTAACTACACAAGTGTAGTCTCACTTGCGATCTCGAATGCATCACAAAACAAGTTCTAGAATCTATTATACTAATGGTTCACTCTAAGCATTAAAGATGAATGCTTTAATTCCTACTAATCTAAGGCGATCCTCACATTTGGGTGGAATTTAGGTGGTAAAGGGTTTTGTGCTAGTCATGCGACTTCCTATCCATGAGACGCTTTTGTTAAGACTAATGGCCCACTCCTATATGTCATGAAAAATTTTAAATTTTGTGCCAAAATTACCCTAACCGACATTTTCTCATGGTTTATTACACAATCACAATTGGACAAAGCAAATAGTCGAGGATAAGCATAGTTTCAAAGTTCCGTTTTATTTTCCTCCCCACACTTAAAGCGAACATTGTCCCCAATGTTCCCGAAGTATCAAAGTTATGATAATAGAAGGTAATTAAAACGAAAGAAACTAATACTCCCCGATTAGCTCGGTAGGATCCGTGTAAAGTGGTGGTTAAATCCTTTTCAAGAAGAACTATTTCATGAAAAGCTCCTTCCAATCTTATGTAATTTCTTCTTGACAAACTTGTGACAATCCGTACTTTCGTGTCATTTCTTTCTACGCACAATTCATGTCTCATTATTTCAACATTTATAGTAAACTTGGTTTACTTGTTTCAAATTGCGTAACCTTGGAGGTTTAGCGGCGAATTCATGATCATGACATCACGTACATTTCATATGGACTATGATTAGTCTACATTTCATTGACATCATGTGCATCTCATTAGTACATTCACGACATTTCATTTCATATTCAACGCGTAATTTTTATATTTAATAATCTTTATCGCGTGAGTTATTATTTTAAATATTTAATCCGTTACTTTCAAAAATGATCCCGAGGTATTTTTAAACTTACATTTAGTTCATAAAACTATATTTTTAGTTTTCCTAGTGTTTCAAATTTATTTGGTACTTAAATCGTTAAAGTTTAATTATTACGTCGCTTTCTTAAAAATTATACGATAATTATTTTATCACTCAATTTTCACAAGGAAAGTATTTTTACAATTTTATTACCTCAATACATTCTATTTTGACCTATTAAAACTTACTTGTACCAAAAATCTACCATTTACCTTTAACTTTACATTTTCTACTACAATTCCTTAATTACACAATCTTACAAATATACAAGTAAAGCTTTACATTTTAAAAAAAAAAAAAAATATATTTGGTGAGACATGATCCCACAAATCCGCCCTAGGGAGGGGGAGGTCATTAAATGAAGTAAGGTCTTTGTTGTTAAATTTCTTACATTATACAAAAGTCTTACCACTTCAATAATTTCACTTCATTCATATCATTAGTATCAAGGTGTTAAAAAAAATTTTCTCTCTTCTTCTTGCTTCTCAAGAACCGCCACCTCAAAGCTCAAAAGGGATCAAGAGTTTTGCAAGATCAAGTGTGTTTTACAACCTAGTTTATATCCTTTATATGGTTTTGAAATAAAACCAAGGATATTTAAGTTAATCCTTGTTACCTACACCTCTTCACTTTCACTAGTAAGCATATTCTTATCATTTTTATGTTTCCTTATCATTTTCATATGTTTCTTTTCATTTTGGAGCTTATATGCATGTTATGTGATTTATACCATTTATTTCATGATTTTAGAAGTTATATATATTTATGGTCATCCTATAATTACTCCCATGGTATTCTTGGGTCTTGATGGTGATTAGGAACCCATGACACCCTAAGAAGGTGTATGGTAGGATTAGATTAGCTTTGGAGTTGATTTGAAGGGATTAGAATAGGTTTTGTCCGAGAAAAACTATTTTCGTAAACTATATTTTACGTTCTGTCCTTAAATCGAATTTCTGGAAAAACCTACTGTTGGTACGACATTTTGGCCTTGATATTTAGAAAATATACTTTAAAACGAATCCGTGGCCGCTTGAACGGATAAAAACGGAGTTATAACGAAGCCGTGGTGAATTTTTAAAGTTTGACGATTAAACGTATATTTTTCGGAAAATCAGCTTGCTGTTTTACATATTCGGGTCAAAACGAGCCTTAAGCTTCACAAATTATTTCGACTTCTCAAAAATATATTAGTTTACTTGATACGAAGCTAAGGACATATTTTACGAGAAAACGGATTTAAAACGACAAAGATATGGCCTTTTTCATAAAGTTGCCGTAAATATTATTTTTCGAAAAACTATATTATTTCTACGTTACAAGTATTTCATTAGCTATATCGGCCATGTTTTGCGCTTTTAACTATGATGCAAAACTTTTATAACGAAGTGTCTTCTAGTAAAATCAAGTTCATCGGCCATATTTTTCAAAACAAAAAGCCGTTTGTCAAGCGGAGTCATAGTGAATTAATTACGGATGTTCAAACATTGGCGAAACTCATTTTTCGCACACAATTAGCAAAACCACCATCTTTAGCCTTTGATATCTTTATGATCGAGACCTTTTGAACGAAAACTCCTGAACTGAAACTTTTAGATATCGATACAAACTTTCCAAAACCGTCGAGTTCGTTCTCTAACGATCGACGACACCATTTTACGACTACTTTTCCGAGCCATTTTGTTAATTTCATGATTTTTCCGACGACATTGTTTTGCGATTTAAAAGTGGTAATTTCACCAAAATCATTATAAAACCATTGTAGGATGACATTTTGACGTAAAAACATGTAAAGTCATTTTGATTGGTCAAGACGTCAAAAGAGTATTTTTCGACGACGAGTAATATTTTCAAAACCCGTAAATGGTATAAATAACATAAGTGCATGCATAACATTACATTGCAACTCATGACATATCATATCATTCGTAATAGGTCCCGTTGACGATTACATTATAAACCTCGATGTACTCACTTTTGCCATTATTCCGGTTTATCCAGTGAGTTTTCATAGCCCCTACTTTTACTTGCTTTCATAACTGCTTTGGGGAGATACATGCTCAAACTGTTTTCATTCACTTGCACAAGTACTTTAAACTCTTACATATTATCGTGAATTCATAGCCCCACTTTTACTCTATTAACTGCTTTACAATCTCTTGGGGAGATACATGCTACATTTTAATCGAACACAAATGCTTTGAATCAGATGCTATATCCGATGTTTTATTGTCACTAAGTATTTTGCCATGTTCAAGTCCCTACATCATGAACCATTAGTCACTTTCGAGTGAGCGAGTATAGTGAATAGGCCTATTGAATTAACACTCCCGCTCCTATTGACCCATTTAGGGAAATCGAGCGCTATATTTGAATCATAGAGGTAAATTGGCAAATTACCTATTAGGGCGGCGATGAAACGATGATTACCAATTTTTATTGGTGCGATGTTTACGCTTTGGTGTCATGAACTTAGTGAAATAAATACGATGTTGATTTTAACGATGAGTGTGAAATCATTTAACTCACACTACGATTATGGTGTTCGAACGAATTACATAAACTCTATATACATTCTGGCAATGGGTTGTGAACACACAGGTTGCAAGTTTTGTATGGGCGGGACTTGGAACTGAGTGGATTTACGATGCCTTTGCTGCATAAACGATTTCGAAAGTCTTTACATTTCAACGATTTACAATGCCTTTGCGGCATAAACGATTTTTAAAGGCTTTACATTTTAACTCAAACTCTATGAACTCACTCAACCTTTGTGTTGACACTTTTAGCATGTTTTTATCTCAGGTATCTAAGGCATTCACTTCATGGCATGCATTTGGACACATCATGGAGTCGCGATGACGACGCGTCTCACTTGGGTTTTACATACTTTAAAACATCGTTTGAATTGTAACAAACTTATTTCCGCACGAGATGATTTTCATTTGGGACCTACTTTGTAAACTCTGATTGTTTTATTAAATCAAACGATGTATTTTCCAAACGACACTTTAGGTCGTTCAATATAACTGTGATTGTGATGCTATGACAACAATCCCGTGAATTCCATTCACCGCAAAAGCAGTAATTTGGGGTGTGACAGATTGGCATCGAGCTTGATTATAGAGAACTAGGTTGCATCATTGACCCTAGACTATAACTACATTATCATAGCATCTCATCATTTCATCACAAGTGCATGTTCACTTTACATGCGATTTATACGTACATTTTCGAGTTATTTACTTTCATTTCAAAACGATTGTCACATGGATGCCCTTAAATGCCCATCCCATTATCTTTTTCCCCATACTCTAACGTGGAGAATTCCTTGTCATTCCCTATCACAATTTTATATCAGCTGATTCATCATCGACAACGACGAATGCCGAGATAAACCTTTATATAGGGCGAAGTCACTCTCACTCCTTTGTTTCACCACTAACATGTCGAGTTACACGTTATTCACACATTAAGCCACTAAACCACCATACATTTGAAGCATTTACAACATCTCATAACCCATCTTTTCGGAACCCGTCGATTATTTTGAAAAATAACCTCAAACTTACCATTTCTTATCACATCTCTTTGGAGCGTTTATTATTAACATCGGATTTTTGCTATGTCTCACATTTCCTCTTGTTTTGAAGAAGATATGGCACCGAAGAAAGCTACAGTTGAAATGACCCAAGCAGCAATTCAAAAGTTGGTGAATGATAGCATTGCTAATGCTTTAAGAACTGAAAGGGAAGCGGTGGGCTGCCGCCGCCGCCGAGGTCATGATCGTCAGCCGTCAGAGCCGCAAGGCTTGCTATCTACTATCGGAAATGCCGGAGGATCCGGAGTTAAGAAATGTTCGTACAAGGACTTCAAAAGTGGTGAGCCCACGAAATTTAGAGGTACCGAGGAGCTACAACAATGGTTCGATGGTTGAAAAATTGAGTCGTGTTTTGCTTTGCAACTGTCCGGATGATAGTAAGGTTAAATTTGCTACGAGCACATTACTCGATGGAGCCTTATCGTGGTGGAATTCTTATGCTCAACCGATTGGAATGGAAAATGCTTACAAGCTTACTTGGGAGCAATTCAAGGGTTTGGTGACTAAGAAGTTTTGTCCTCGTACGGAAATCAAAAAGTTGGAGACGGAGTTCTATGAATTAGTAACCATTGGGTACGATATTGACACTTACATTCGGAGATTTCAAGAATTGGCTGTGTTATGCCCGTCCATGGTTTCTGATAATGAGAAGTTGCTAGAGGCTTTCATCGGGGGACTTCCCGAAGTAATTCAAGGAGATGTGACTTCGTTTGATCCACAAACAATGGAGGAAGCTATTCGAGTGACTCAGAGGTTGATGGCACAAGTGGTGAAGAGGGGCAAGTACACCAACACCAACCGAAACAACAACAACCCCAACAATCATACCAACTACAACAATAACCAAAACAACAACAACGACGATAACCCAATCAACCACAACAAAAGGAAATGGGAAAACGACCAAGGAGATGGTAACAACAACAACCAAAACCGCAACACCAACCGTCATCAACAACAAAATAGAAGGCAAGAAGCGGGAATGGTTTATGTCATTGCACCAATGAGAGGTAGAGGGTATCTTTGGAACACACCCACTATGTAATCGATGTAATTTTCATCACTGGTCCTTGCCCCGCCAAGTGCCACAAATGCAAAACACCGGACATCTAGCCGTGGATTGTAAAGGTAAAGCCGTAGTCACATGCTTCGGATGTGGGGAACAAGGACACTATCGGAATCAATGTCCTCAAAACCAAGGTCAACCAGTTGAAGGTGTTCATGGGAATGTATATATGTTGGAAGGAGGAGGAGGAGCTCGTCAAGGTATCAACGACGGAAGACCAAGAAGTTCGAAACTAATGCTTTATTTCTCCTTATGTACTATGTCGTACTAAGTTTATGTTTTCCATCGTATCCGAATCTTTATAACCTAAGATGTACTACTTTTGCTAAACTACCCGTTGTAAAATATTCTCATCTATCGTACTTTATTTTCTTTCCGATTTGTTATCATTTACGAGGATTTTAATTCTTTTTACTTTAACTATCATTTTAACGACACTTCTCCATGTCTTCTCTCCTCGATGTTCATCACAATTTTAACATCGTTGACTCAACACCAAACATCATATGAGTCGATTAGTCCAAGCATTGCATAGTTACTCCTAAATTATACATAGCCCGATCACCTATGTCTAATTCGGGAAGAATCATGCAATGAAGGAGTAGTAGGCTTATATGTGTAAGCAATTCCGTAATCGAGCCAAATTTTCAAAAGATTTTCTTCAAACCACTTGTTTCCGCTTGATCCGCGTGGCAGTTCTTGTTTGATGAGTTGCAAAGATCGAGCTAGAAACAAGTTGTTACCTAAACCGATTTAGCCTAATCTCATGACAGTTCTTGTTTGATGAGTTGTGAGATTAAGTAAAATCGGTTACCAAAAGTCTTTTGAGGGTTTTGCTCGGGAATGGAAAGTTTGCCACATCAAACCCTAAACCCGTTAGACCTAATAACGATTGAATTCGTGGACTGAATTCCTTTTGATGGGCGAATGTGACAATCCGTACTTTCGTGTCATTTCTCGACACAATTCATGTCTCATTATTTCAACATTTATAGTAAACTTGGTTTACTTGTTTCAAATTCGCGTAACCTTGAGGTTTAGCGGCGAATTCATGATCATGACATCACGTACATTTCATATGGACTATGATTAGTCTACATTTCATTGACATCATGTGCATCTCATTAGTTCATTCACGACATTTCATTTCATATTCAACGCGTAATTTTTATATTTAATAATCTTTATCGCGTGAGTTATTATTTTAAATATTTAATCCGTTACTTTCAAAAATGATCCCGAGGTATTTTTAAACTTACATTTAGTTCATAAAACTATATTTTTAGTTTTCCTAGTGTTTCAAATTTATTTGGTACTTAAATCGTTAAAGTTTAATTATTACGTCGTTTTCTTAAAAATTATACGATAATTATTTTATCACTCAATTTTCACAAGGAAAGTATTTTTACAATTTTTATTACCTCAATACATTCTATTTTGACCTATTAAAACTTACTTGTACCAAAAATCTACCATTTACCTTTAACTTACACTTTTTCTACAATTACACATTTTACACAAATCTTACAATACATACAATACATGCTTATACATTTTAAAAAAAAAAAAAATATATATATTGGGGAGACATGATCCCACAAAATCCGCCCTAGGGAGGGTGTCATTAAATGAAGTTAAGGTCTGCATGTGTTAAATTTCTTACATTATATAAAAGTCTTACCACTTCAATAATTTTCACATTCATTCTTCACAAGTCTCACATAGTTAAAAATTTTTTCTCTCTTCTTCTTGGCTCTCAAAACCGCCACCTCAAAGAACAAAGGGATCAAGATTTTTTGCAAGATCAAGTGTTATTACAACCTAGTTTATATCCTTTATATGGTTTTGAAATAAAACCAAGGATATTTAAGTTAATCCTTGTTACTACACCTCTTCACTTTCACTAGTAAGCATATTCTTATCATTTTTATGTTTCCTCTTCATTTTCATATGTTTCTTTTCATTTTGGAGCTTATATGCATGTTATGTGATTTATACCATTTATTTCATGATTTTAGAAGTTATATATATTTATGGTCATCCTATAATTATTCCCATGGTATTCTTTGGTCTTGATGGTGATTAGGAACCCATGACACCCTAAGAAGGTGTATGGTAGGATTAGATTAGCTTTGGAGTTGATTTGAAGGGATTAGAATAGGTTTTGTCCGAGAAAACTATTTTCGTAAACTATATTTTACGTTCTGTCCTTAAATCGAATTTCTGGAAAACCCACTGTTGGTACGACATTTTGGCCTTGATATTTAGAAAATATACTTTAAAACGAATCCGTGGCCTTTTGAACGGATAAAACGGAGTTATAACGAAGCCGTGGTGAATTTTTAAAGTTTGACGATTTAAACGTATATTTTTTAAATTTTCAGCTTGCTGTTTTACATATTTCGGTCAAAACGAGCCTTAAGCTTCACAAATTATTTCGACTTCTCAAAAATATATTAGTTTACTTCGATACGGCTAAGGACATATTTTACGAGAAAACGGATTTAAAACGACAAAGATATGGCACTTTTCATAAAGTTGCCGTAAATATTATTTTCAAAAACTATATTATTTTTACGTTACAAGTATTTCATTAGCTATATCGGCTATGTTTGCGGCGCTTTTAACTATGATGTGAAACTTTTATAACGAAGTGTCTTCTAGTAAAATCAAGTTCATCGGCCATATTTTTCAAAACAAAAGCCGTTTGTCAAGCGGAGTCATAGTGAATTAATTACGGATGTTCAAACATTGGTCGAAACTCATTTTCTCGCACACAATTAGCAAAACCACCATCTTTAGCCTTTGATATCTTTATGATCGAGACCTTTTGAACGAAAACTCCTGAACTGAAACTTTTAGATATCGATACAAACTTTCCAAAACCGTCGAGTTCGTTCTCTAACGATCGACGTACACCATTTTACGACTACTTTTCCCGAGCCATTTTGTTAATTTCATGATTTTTCCGACGACATTGTTTTGCGACGAAAAGTGGTAATTTCACCAAAATCATTATAAAACCATTGTAGGATGACATTTTGACGTAAAACATGTAAAGTCATTTTGAAGGGTCAAGACGTCAAAAGAGTATTTTTCGAATCGACGAGTAATATTTTCAAAACCCGTAAATGGTATAAATAACATCTGAAGTGCATGCATAACATTACATTGCAACTCATGACATATCATATCATTCGTAATAGGTCCCGTTGACGATTACATTATAAACCTCGGTGTACTCACTTTTGCCATTATTCCGTTTATCCAAGTGAGTTTTCATAGCCCCTACTTTTACTTGCTTTCATAACTGCTTTGGGGAGATACATGCTCAAACTGTTTTCATTCACTTGCACAAGTACTTTAAACTCTTACATATTATCGTGAATTCATAGCCCCACTTTTACTCTATTAACTGCTTTTACAATCTCTTGGGGAGATACATGCTACATTTTTAATCGAACACAAATGCTTTGAATCGTATGCTATATCCGATGTTTTATTGTCACTAAGTATTTTGCCATGTTCAAGTCCCTACATCATGAACCATTAGTCACTTTCGGTGAGCGAGTATAGTGAATAGGCCTATTGAATTAACACTCCCGCTCCTATTGACCCATTTAGGGAAATCGAGCGCTATATTTGAATCATAGAGGTAAATTGGCAAATTACCTATTAGGCGGCGATGAAACGATGATTACCAATTTTATTGGTGCGATGTTTACGCTTTGGTGTCATGAACTTAGTGAAATAAATACGATGTTGATTTTAACGATGAGTGTGAAATCATTTAACTCACACTACGATTATGGTGTTCGAACGAATTACATAAACTCTATATACATTCGGCAATGGGTTGTGAACACACAAAGTTGCAAGTTTTGTATGGGCGGGACTTGGAACCGAGTGGATTTACGATGCCTTTCTTTGCATAAACGATTTTGAAAGTCTTTACATTTCAACGATTTACAATGCCTTTGCGGCATAAACGATTTTTAAAGGCTTTACATTTTAACTCAAACTCTATGAACTCACTCAACCTTTGTGTTGACACTTTTAGCATGTTTTTATCTCGTATCTAAGGCATTCACTTCATGGCATGCATTTGGACACATCATGGAGTCGCGATGACGACGCGCCTCACTTGGGTTTTATATACTTTAAAACATCGTTTGAATTGTAACAAACTTATTTCCGCACGAGATGATTTTCATTTGGGACCTACTTTGTAAACTCGATTGTTTTATTAAATCAAACGATGTATTTTCCAAACGACACTTTAGGTCGCTCAATATAACTGTGATTGTGATGCTATGACAATCAATCCCGTGAATTCCATTCACGCAAAAGCAGTAATTTGGGGTGTGACATAAGTTTAAAGGTAAGAATGAATTCAAATAAGCATCGAACCCTTCTAGTCCTATTTTGCAAGGGAATTGCATGTTAAAGGGGCCATCTTTCTCAATCCTACACCTAGGGTCAAAACATTGGGAGGGGTCTTCCTCAATTTCATTAATGACCTCTCCGCTATCAAGTGCCTCACTATAATCAAATTCCTCATCAGAATCAAAGTAATAGAAAGGACTTTGTTGTTGCCAATTTATCTCATTATGCCCTAGGTGATTACCAAAATGGTGAGTGGGTGAAGGGTTTTGTGGGATTGCGTTCTCAATCTCGGGATTGGGAGCGGGTAGAGTGAAGAATCTTCGATGGAAGATACGGATCATGGTGAGTGATGGTTTTACGAACGAGGTCACGAAGAAGGGGATAGACTAATAGAAATCTAAAATGAGAAAAAGTTTACTTGATAGGAATCAAGCAAAGAACCTAAATGAGGTGGACTACTAACTAGCTATTCTATTCTCCGTGCGCGCAAAAACTTGATAACGCTACACGCGTCGTTCGGGGTCAAGAAACTTCCTTTTCTTCAAGCAAGTTTTATAACACCCAGGCGGTGAACCTAATCGTTGTAGTGTAGTAATTAGGGTAAGCCACGGGTATTGATATCATTCTCTGGGAATAGGAATGCTAGTAAGGAGTTACTACGCTAAGGTTAAGGTTGAGGAAGATTATTTTGTATCTTTTATGTTTTATGAAATGGAAAGGTACGAATCTCGGTATTGGATTTGGGGGTTGGTATTTCTACCGATTACTCTACTATTATCTAATTATCTAAACTAAGGTTGTGGGAGTCTATGTCTAATTAATGTGTGCTCGTATGATAGTTTAAAGATGTGTTCACTTAGGTTGTATTACTCCTTAATTATCTCCTATTGATGGTTGAGTTGTCACGTCCTTATTCTAGTAGCATTGTGTGTCTAAAGTTGTAGGGTATCGTTTCTCCCAACTCTTTGAACTTACCAAAGGGTCTCGTCTACAAACCCACTGGGATGATAAACTCCTACTCTAAGGTGCTCTTTGGATGGTTTAGCCTACAACTACTCGGTAATTATATTCTAAGGTTCACAAAGATGAATCAAGCATTAAGTACACAACGAATGACCTATCGCATTACTAGATCATTAATCAACTAAGATAAGAAACAACCAATCAATATTCAATAATTAAGTTTCATACTTCCTAAGCAAACACACAAATAAATTAGCGGACATGGAGAACATGCAAGCATACACAAATAATCAAAGACATAATTGAATTAATGAAGTAAAGACTTATCTTGATGTAAGATAGGGTTTAAAACCCTAAAATCTTGTACAAGACACCTTAGGTTCGGTTTTAGGTTTTACTCCAAAGACTCTCTACAAAGAGGCGAAAAATTCGGATTCTATATATAAGATTACATATGCGACGGCCACCTTATGTTTCGTGGCGCCGTCGTGTCGCCGTCATTAGGGTTTCGTCTTGGCTTGGCGTTAACCTTGCGCGACGTCACCTTATGTCCGTGACGCCGTCCTCTTGACCGGCGTCGTCGGATTGCATCTAGGCCGTCCCGAGTAGCGGCGGCCTACTCTTTCACAACTAGGCGTCGTCGCTTGAAAATCGAGTTTTGGGTTCGGACCAGTCACAATAATTTTGGGACGGCGTCGCCATTAGCACCCGACGCCGTCGCCTTCTATTTTCGGCATTGTGAGTGTCTCGATTTTGACTTTGGCCATTTTCTTCATATATTCACGCCTTTTCGTCCAAATAAGTGCCATTCCATTTTGCCTTCAAGAGACCTAAAAGTGAAAAGGAGCGATATTAAGCAATAACGGATACAAAAGTGATCAAATAAGGACTAAAACGACCCCTCAAAATGGTACCTTTTAAAACCTTATCAAATATAGAGTGAAAAAAAATTAGGGTAATGTTGGCATAGGATTGGATTAACAAACAAAACATTACACGATGTTTATAGAGTGTTTGAAACCCTTTAAGTTGCTGGAAAAAAACATACCTAAATAAATTAGGGTAATGTTGGCACCAAATTTAAAATTGTAATGACATGTAAGAGTGGGCCATTAGTCTTAACAAAAGCGTCTCATGGATAGGAAGTTGCATGACTAGCACAAAAACCCTTTACCACCCAAATTCCACCAAAATGTGAGGATCGCCCTTAGATTAGTAGGAATTAAAGCATTCATCTTCAATGCTTAGAGTGTGAACCGGTAGTATATTAGATTCTAGAACTTGTTTTGTGATGCATTCCGAGATCGCAAGTGAGGCTACACTTGTGTAGTTAGGAACAACTAAATGATAAGAGGCATTAGGATAACCCTTGTTTGATACACTGTAATATAATTACTTCTTCCACATCGGTTGAGTAATTCCTCACACCCTTTGCGTTGTACTCATCTTTAGTACACGATACCCCTAGTTAACCCTCGAGCCTATCCTTTTCGCGGTTCTCGTGATGTTTCGGTTTTTAGAATATCAATGAAGAGCATTGTTTACACCACCCCAAATATACACCCAAATCGCCTTAGCCTACCCCTTTTGCACTCACTTTTAGTGCAAATTTTTGTTATCACCCCAAACCCTTAGTTAAATTATCTAGTTGCTTGCATAAGTTGCTAAGTCGAGTCATATCCTTTGTATACAGTTTTGGGACGATTGGGATTCATGGGAAAAGTTAAAGTTTATGAAATGACAGGAAGGAACGTTAAATTCAAATTCCCTTTATTTGCGTAATAATGTACCCCAAGTGTTTTGATCTTTTCAATTCGGGTCAAATTAGTGTTAGAGTAATAAAAAACTCAAGTGTAGGGATGTGCCTATAAATCCCTATCATTTTGATGTTACTGTAGAGAATGGTAGAGTAAAAGTGTATGAAAAAAAAAAAAAAAAAAACATATGGGCTACCATCCTACATCTATCTTTAAATTTATGTTTGTTTATTTCAGTTATCTAGAGTTTAGAGTGTCGAGTCTTGGCTTAGCAACGCCATTCTTCATATGCATTTAACATAGAGATTTTTGACTTGCCACCACTAAATAGCCTATCCCACCAAACCCTTTGTTTCCCTACTAGTAAGCCTAACATTACAACCCTTTAAAGACCTCTTTGATAGTCTTTCCTAGGTGCTTACGCCAAAGCGATGGAGGTTTGATCTATTCTCAAGCCTATGGTAATCTATGTACTAGGACCGGTTAATGAGTGTTTATCTTTCATTTCCTATTTGTTATATTTCATATATACACGAGAGAGATGTGAGTATCCAAACACCCCATGTGAGGTGCTAGTATGTAATTCGTGCTTGTTATGACTTTTATGGGCTTATATGTGTTGTGGACCGTTTTGAATTAATGCTTCATGACCCCTAACTTATAAATTAATTGGCTAAAAGCACATTTGCTTGAGGACAAGCAAATAACAAGTGTAAGGATATTTGATAAGGTTTTAAAAGGTACCATTTTGAGGGTCGTTTTAGTCCTTATTTGATCACTTTTGTATCCGTTATTGCTTAATATCGTTCCTTTTCACTTTTAGGTCTCTTGAAGGCAAAATCTTGGAATGGCACTTATTTGGACGAAAAGCGAATATATGAAGAAAATGGCCAAAGTCAAAATCGAGACACTCACATTTGCTGAAAATAGAAGCGGCGGCGTCGGTGCTAATGGCGACGCCGTCCCAAAATTGTTGTGACGGTCCGAAACCCAAACTCGTGTTTTCAAGCGACGACGTCCGGTTGTAAAAGAGTAGTCCGTCGCTACTCGGGACGGCCTAGATGCAATCCAGACGACGTCGAAGTCGAAGAGGACGGCGTCACGGACATAAGGTGACGCCCGTCGCAAGGTTAACGTGGCCAAGACGAAACCTTAATGAGCGGCGACACGACGGCGTCACAAAACATAAGGTGGCGATCGTCGCATATGTAATCATATATATAGAATCCAATTTTTAGGTCTTGTGTGGAGAGTCTTTGGAGTAAAAACCTAAAACCGAACCTAAGGTGTCTTGTACAAGATTTTAGGGTTTTAAACCCTATCTTACATCAAGATAAGTCTTTACTTCATTAATTCAATTATGTCTTTGATTATTTGTGTGTATGCTTGCATGTTCTCCATGTCCAAGCTAATTTTATTTGTGTGTTTGCTTAGGAAGTATGAAACTTAACTATTGAATATTGATTGGTTGTTTCTTATCTTAGTTGATTAATGATCTAGTAATGCGATAGGTCATTCGTTGTGTACTTAATGCTTGATTCATCTTTGTGAACCTTAGAATATAATTACGAGTAGTTGTAGGCTAAACCATCCAAAGAGCGCCTTAGGTAGGAGTTTATCATCCCTAGTGGGTTTGTAGGCGAGACCCTTTGGTAAGTTCAAAGAGTTAGGAGAAACGCATACCCTACAACTTTAGACACACAACGCAACTAGGAATAAGGACGTGACAACTCAACCATCAATAGGAGATAATTAAGGAGTAATACAACCTAAGTGAACACATCTTTAAACTATCATACGAGCACACATTTATTAGACATAGATTCCCACAACCTTAGTTTTGATAATTAGATATTAGTAGCGTAATCGGTAGAAATACCAAAACCCCCCAATCCAATACCCGAGATTCGTACCTTTCCATTTCATAAATCATAAAAAGATAAAAAACAATCTTCCTCAACCTTAACCTTAGCGTAGTAACTCCTTACTAGCATTCCTATTCCCCAGAGAAGCGATATCAATACCCGTGGCTTACCCTAATTACTACACTACAATGATTAGGTTTCCGCCTAGGGTGTTATAAAACTTGCTCGAAGAAAAGGAAGTTTCCTTGACCCCGAACGACGCGTGTGGCGTTATCACTCATCATCCGAGTTTTCTTGGAAATCTTGAACCACATTGTTAGAAAAGAAAGTAGTTGATATTGGTGATGAGGTAGTGGTCGGGGACTTTTGACTTCCCGAGACTTCTTTAAGTCGGTATCGTCTGCATTGATGAGGTTTTCCTCATAGACAAATTTCCCATAAATTTCGGGAAGCTCAAGATTTTGGATATGATTAGCATTCCTAAGTCCACGAGAGAAATTCAACCACTTCTCGGTGAGACATTTACAAAACCAACATTGATTTCATGCTTGGACAACTTAACACCATCATTTGAAAGTTCATTTAAAGAGTTTTGTATATGGTGTAAGTTTGAGAGAGATTTTCGAGTCCTTAGCCACGAAGGTGTTATACTCAAGTTTCGTGTCCATTATCCTGTTTTCCTTGGTATCGAGATGGTCCTTCATGACTATGAACTAGGTCATCCGGGTTTGCTTAGCGATACTACGACTTATAACGAGACTCCATAATATCGTCGGGAAGACAAGATATTATGATACTTTTGAGTCTTTGGTCTGGTTGACCATTCTCCTTTCATCCTGGGTCCACTGAGCTTGTGTTTGGGCAACCCTTCAATGATCTTTGGGACAAATGGACCTTCATTTATACACTTGATATAATAAGGTTCCATCCCGATCAAATAGCAAAGCATTCGCTTTTTCCATTTGTTGAATTTGCCAACTTCAAGTCTAGGGCAACAATGGTGAATAAGCTCCACCCTTTTATCGACTAGTTGGGGTACATCAATTTCACCATTTAGGATCCTAATTTAAAAACTTTTAGAGGCCTAAAAGCGAGTTTTATAATTAGCCTTGCTCGATACCACTTGTTGTTCCCGTTCACTATCGTTTAAAGCAGTTTAAGTTTATAAAACAAGTTAATAGTGAACTATGGTGAAATTAACATAAGGAAAACACACTAAGTAATTTTCAACATCATATTCTTATTAGAAATAAATCAACAAAGAATCGTTACCCAAGTACTTGCGGAATAGTACTTGGGATTGAAACAACAAAGTTGGGTGACTCTCTCTAAGCTCGAGCTAAGTCCGAGCACAACTCTCGAGCTCACTAAGCTATCTCGGGAACTAAGTTGTATTTGGAGGTGAAAGGATGGCTTGCGTGTGTGTGTTTTACAATTCACAAGCTTAACCTTTTCACTCCATCTCTTATGCTATTTATACATGTATGATATTTGACTCTTTCCTAAGTGAAAAAGCGACATCATACAAAAGACAAATCTTGATGTATTTTGTCTCATTCTAAAGACTATTCTAGGTAAGAGACAAGACTACTTTCCTAAGTTCGGTGATGACGAGGCACGATCTTTGCCATTCGGGAAAGTTGATTTTGGTTGATAAGGACTTCGTCTTATACGATTCAACCTTTTCCGCCTTGTCCGCTCTTTCTTGATCTTTACATCCTTGATCTTCTACTTGATCTGTCTTGATGTAAGAAGTTAGAGAGGAATCTTAGGATTGGTGAGTTATTGTCATCACTTCATGAATCCATCATCTTCTTCTTGACTCGGTCTTCACCCTTTAAGTTCCGCCTTGCGAGTGGAGACTTCTTCTTTGCCTCATCTTGAGTATCACGAAGATGACTCACCGAGAGACTATGCATCGTTGACTGTTTGTGTTAACGGATTAAACACTTGGGTTATTTTCTATTCAAATCCTAGATTAAGGGGTTTGGGTATTCTTGAACCCACGAGGACTAAACAATGGTGAAATTTGATTTGTTTTTTTGAAGAGTTAAGTTTTCTATAGTTTAATTGATTGATGATTTTGGTACAAATGGTGCGAGCAGCTCACCCAATTTGACGGATTTGTGTGGGAAGTATTAGGAGGGGCGCATTAATATTGTGACCCTAAAGAGGAGGTTATTGCTTGATGACCAAACTCTCCGCTTGCTTGCGAGTCAAATTGGAGCTACTAAGTAAGCCATAAATGTACAAAATCATCTTAAGGCGAATTAGTTTTAATTCCATGCGCCACTTGGTGGTAATTACGAAACACTAAGTGTTTACACTTATGCAAAAGTGCGGTATAATGGACGATAATTAACGCTAAATTCCTTCATTGGTGAACCGAATACCTCAATCAAAACTTTGATAATTTGATCTTTATGAATTGGTAATAAAAAGTTTTTATTAAATTTATGCTACAAGATGAATGCATGACATCTTTGTACATATTTGATTTGACCACATAAAATCAAAACTAGTACCCTTTAAATTAAGTTATATGCCATCTAATTAAAGGGACACTTGAAGTTGCAATTGCGTCATGGCGGTGCTTGGCTAGATTATGATGGAGAGGTAAATCTCTATGTAAAGTCGGACCTTACATGGACATATTTGCGGTTCTTTAAGTTAGACACTTAAGTTGAGTAGGAAGTGAGCTGGACTCAAGGCATAAGATGGGATGAAACATGTTTATATTTGAAATAGCGTTGGAAAATATAAATCCCATAATGATCTAGGAGTTGGAAATTGTTTGCCAATTAATGTTTGATGATTACCTTATTATATGCTTTAGTTACTAGCGGATCAAGCGATGTAATGAACCTATGATAATTTGGATCCTATTTTTCGAGAAAATTATATGGTTATATGTTTATATTACCGTTGGGTATATTTTATTTTCTTGAAAAATTGTATTATCGAAAATACTAATACTTGAACTTTTTACGTAGAAATGGCTCAAAACAACGATAACACTAACCTTTGCACTAAGTTCTGCGTTCAAAAGTTTTTGATCGAGAAAAGTTGTTAGCTCTAAGAATTTCAATGATTGGCACCGCTCTTTGAGAATTGTCTGTAGAGTTCTTGACCGGTTGAAATATCTTTATGAACCTAGTCTGCTTGAACCAACCGGACTGAAGCTACTCAAGTGAAAAGGACACTTGGAAAATTGAGTATAAGCGTCATAATGATATGGCTTGTCTTATGTTGGGAGCGATGGAATCGCTCTTCAAAAGCGATTCGAAAACTATTTCCCATATAACATGCTCAATGAACTTGAACTATGTTAGAAACCATTCTTTGTCGAGATTTATGACTTGACCGGCGCATTACACATTTGTGGGGGGAGAGGGTAAACCCGTAAGTGCTCATGTCTTTGGAAATGAAAGGTTACATGAACCAATTAAGGGCACTTGTCAAAACTTATGATGATGACATAGGCGTGAATCGATTAATCGATCCCTTAACAAGGATTTTAATGGTTTTGTTCGAAACTTCAATATGCGCTGCGTGGGAAGATAATTCTTGACTACACGCATTGCTTATTGATTATGAAATAGGGTTACCTCAAAGGTTCCTACTCCCGGTACTTGCTATTCAATGTGGAAGGATAAATAAGCCAAAACCGCGTGCGAACAACAAAAGGTGAAGGGCAAAGGGAAAGTTGATAAGGGTAAACAAGTTATGGCCTATCAACCACAACCCACGTACCACTACTCCTAGGAAGGAAAATCCTAAAATGATCAAGCATGCCACCACTTGCAAGGCGTTGGGCATTGAAAGAGAAACTGCTCTCTATCTTGATGAATTATGGGCAAATAAAATGAAATCTGAAAGGTCCTTGGGCGCGGTTCTTGGTAATTTATTTGTCATTGAATTATTTACTCTAAATCATAAAAATTCACGGGTATATGATCTTTGGATGTGGTATTCACATTTGTAATACAACGCAGGGGTTTATAGTGGAAAGAAAGCTAGCCTATGGGGAATAATATACTTGCGTGGGAAATGGCGCACATGCGTTGTTGAAGCCATAGGAGCGTTTAGTTTAGTATTGCCTTGGGCTTAATCATTATTGAACAATTGTCATTACGCACCTTCTATAATTAGAGGTGTTGTTTCCATTCGATTTTGTTGGATGATGGTTTTACTCATACTATTTCACGTAATGGAATTTTGTTTCTTTAAATAGTGTATTTTATTTTAATGCGATTCTTGTGAATGGTGTGTTTGAAATTGATGTGATTGGAAATGAATCTAACAAATATAATAATTCGATGTTTAGCATCAATAAGAAAATGAAGTTGGACTTGAATTCTTCTTATCTTTGGCATTGTAGACTTGCTCATATAGGCAAGGCTGGCATGCATAAGCTGCAATAAGAAGGGCTTTTGCAAAATATCAATGATGAATCATTTGATAAATGTGAGTCATGCATATCGGGAAGATGACGAAGAAACCTTTTCATAGCAATATGGAGAGGGCTTCGATCTACTTGGTCTTATTCATCTTGATGTGTGTGGACCACTTAGGCATGTGTCAAAGAGAGGTGCTAGCTACTTTTAACCTTTCTTGATGATTTGACCGTTATGGTTATGTTTATTTACTTAAGCATAAACATGAGGTGTTTGAAACATTTAAGGTTTTCAAAGCGGAAGTAGAAGCGCAATTGGGAAAGAAGATTAAAGCTCTTGATCCGACAGGGAGGCGAGTATCTAAGCCAAGAGTTTAAAGATTACTTAGGCGAGAATGGAATTGTCCAGAATCTCACTTCTCCATATACTCCACAACAAAATGGTGTATCCGAGAAGAAATCATACATTGTTGGACATGATACGATCTATGTTTAATCTTACTACTCTACCTTTATCCTTTTGGGATTATGCTTTAGAATCACTGTTCGCATTCTAAATATGGTTCCCACAAAGAAGGTTGATAAGACACCATATGAAATATGGCATGGTAAAACTCTAACTTTGTCTTATTTAAAGGTGCGGGGTTGCGGGCGTATGTTAGGCGTGACTCGCAGATAAACTCCAACAAAGATCGTAAAGTGTATCTTCGTAGGATACACTAAGGAAACTATGGGTTTCTACTTCTACTATCCAGCCCGAAAATAAAGTAATTGTTGCTAGGTATGGAGATTTTCTTGAAAGTGATCTCGTATCTCAAGAATTCGGTGGGAGAGTTTATGATCACGGAAGATGATCAAGAAGATTCATTACCGATCGAAAACACTAACGTGCTTCCGGTAGAACCCGATAGTGCGGGTCCTCCACCGAAGTTGAAGTGATTCCGTTAAAGATCCGTAAGGACTACGCGTGCACATGAACGTCTATGCCTTAATGTAGAGGTTGAGGAAACTATGTTAGGAGATCTTGGAGAGCCTACTAGTTAAAAAGCTTCCATGGCAAGTCACGAAAAGGAAAAATGACAAGTTGCAATGAATGAGGAAATGCAATCCATGAGAGAAAATGAAGTCTGGGAAGAGGTCGATTTACCTCCAAACGCCACGGTGGTTGGAAGTAAGTGGCTCTATAAAATAAAGACTGCCATGGATGGCAATATACACGTCTATAAAGCTCATCTAGTTGCGCAAGGTTTTACTCAAACTTATGGCATAGATTACGAGGAGACCTTTTCTCCTGTAGCGGACATTAGATCTACTAGAATTCTCATAGCTATAGCAGCATACTATGATTATGAGATATGGAAAATGGATGTCAAAACCGCCTTCTTGAATGGTCACTTAGATGAAGACATCTATATGAAGCAACCTGAGGGGTTCGTGAATCCACAATTTTCAAACCGTGTATGCAAACTTCAAAGGTCCATTTATGGATTGAAGCAAGCATCAAGGCAGTAGAATAAGAGATTTGATGAAGAAATCAAAAGGTATGGATTTATTCAAAATCTTGATGAGCCATGTATATATCACAAAGTTAGTGGGAGTGATGTAATTTTCCTTATTCTCTATGTCGATGACATATTAATTATGGGAAAAGACATTCCAAGTTTGCAAAATGTTAAGGCATATCTTGGGAGCGGTTTTCCATGAAGGATTTAGAGAAGCGCATACATTACGGGAATCAAGATCTACCGAGATAGGTCAAAGCGGTTAATTGGTTTAAGTCAAAGCGCTTACATTGATAAAATATTGAAGAGATTCAATATGCAAAATTCCAAGAAAGGATATTTGCCGATGGAAGTAAAGCATGGCTTATGTAGCGATATGTGTGCTTCAACACTGCCGAGGTGACACGCATGCGAAAGTTCCTTATGCTTTGGCGGTGGGATCTATTATGTATGTTGTAAGATGCACAAGGCGGATGTGGCGTTAGCTCGAGAACATGACTAGTCGATATCAACGAATCCGGGTGAACTTCACTGAATCTTTGTTAAGCATATTCTAAAGTATCTTAGGAATACGAAGATATGTTTTTAATGTATGGTGGAAATCCGGACACGAGCTTGGTGTTACGAGTTCTTGTGATGCGTTCGGCAATGTGATAAAGATGATACGAAGTCTCGGACGGGTTATGTCTTTGTCATCAATGGAGGAGCGATTGATGGAAGAGCAAGAAGCGATACTATTGCGATGTACGCAATGAAGCCGAATACATACACCTTCGGAAGTTGCAATGGAGGTCGTTTGGATTAGGAAATTCATTTCGTGGCTTGGTGTTATGCCTTCAATTGAATCGCCTATTGATATGTATTGTGACAATTCTGCTGCAATCATATTTGCCAATGAACACAGAGTCATGAAAGGCACCGGACATTTTCACTAAGTATCACTATGTTCGGGAACAAGTCCGTGAAGGTGAAATTAATCTATTGAAATTTCACAGATGATAACTTAGTGATCCTTTCACTAAGGCTTTGGCTAAAGACAAGCTTATTGGACTTGCCAATGGAATTGGACTTCGTTTAGCTAATAGTTTCATGCATAAGCGTGATTAGTATTTGGATAAAGGATATTGTAAAACATTTATTATTTTGATGAAATAAAGTTTGGATTATGTTTATTTTCATTTATAATATTGTTGTCCTATATTTGCATGTTTAATCCATGAGTAACTATGTTATTCTAAATGTCCGTTGTCGATTAATGATATGGGAGTATCATTAAACTAAGACAAATCTGAGAGATGTGGTAGAATGTACTTGAAAGTATATTGATGAGAATGCATACCAATTTCAGATGATATTCAATGAATTGAACATAGGACTTATCCCAACTACATAATTTACTTTGTGGATATTGTTATAAGTAAATTATGAATAGTTATCCTCGGACTTGAGATACCGGATAAGTGTCATGAAAGTATTGCATTTTGTGGAGCAACTTAACGCTATCGTGGCGGTAGTCATAAGGGTTGTTTTCGTAAATGTTACAAAGTTTGTGGGTTATTCTTGTAGTCAAGATAGAATTTGTTCCTTCAAATTTATTTGGAGTTTAATACTGCTGGGCCCCTCGTAGGGTTGACAAGATATTTGTGCGGCCGAACCCAAAATATCCCCTAAATATGTTTAGAAGATTTGGTAATATTGGTCAATCACTTACAACGAGAAACATAATAGTTTAATAAAGAATGACTTAATTCTATATCTTTATTTAACGTAATATTAGAAACAAAAAGATAATAATAATGAGAAATCATTAAAAGGTTTTCCAGTAGCCTTACTCGAGTTGTACTAGAGGCATCGAAGTGTTGCTAGACGCTAACCGATGTGATCACTCTATTAAGATATATCCAAGTGGGAGCTGTTGGTTTTATGAATATAAATTAGTAGACGTGAGCTATGATCGAACTCGAGACCACGGGATTGCACACTTTACGTATGAGAATTAAAGTTAATAATTAAATATAAATGTTTTATTTATTTATTAATTAAACAAAATAACTAACGGACGTTAAGTAATTAATGTAATGGACTAACAGGCGATAAATGTATTTGGAAAAGGACTAGATTGAAAAAGTTGGGAAGGTTCCGGAATCCCCTTGGGGATGTGTGAACCGATCGGCCAAGGAGGACCCAAACCCAACCCATATCAAACTCAAACTTGTTCACCAAGTTTAGTTTAGTATATATACAAGGCTAGGGGTCTTGTGTTTTGCATCTCTTGTACTCATAAGCTAAAACCTAAATTGTTTGTGTGTGTTTTTGCTCTCAAAACCGGTCGACACCCTCTAGGGGATCGATTCACTTCTTTTTCCAAAACAAAGTTATTTGTTTAATCAAAACTAGCATTACTTTAATTCGGTTTAGTACGTGTGTACAAGAAAGTGGTACTAACACATTATTGTTAGTATTCTTGAATTGAATTACAAAACGGTAAGGGGTAATTCACATAATCTTAATTAAATCAAATTAGGGTTCTTCCTAATTGCTAGTTTGTGGATTTGATTCTTGTTCGGCTAGAATCAAGTAAGGTACGCATATTCTTCTTATGTTAATTAATTATTCGTTAATAAATCCTATACGCTTCCGCATGTTTACTTTGATGTTTTGTGATTATTTATTGATTGTCATGTTATATAATTCCAACACACATAACAATAGACATAGACTACCCTCACCTTAGCTTAGATAGTTAGATAGTAGAAGTAATCGGTAGAAATACCAACCCCAAAATCTAAACCCCGAGATTCGTACCTTTCCATTTCCTAAAAAAACATAAAAAGATAAAAAATAATCTTCCTCAACCCCAACCTTAGCGTAGTAACTTCTCACTAGCATTCCTATTCCCAGAGAAGCGATATCAATTCCGTGGCTTACCCTAATACTACACTACAACGATTAGGTTCCTTGCCTAGGGTGTCGAAAAACTTGCTCGACGAAAAGGAAGTTCCTTTGACCCCGAACGCGCTGTGTAAGCGTATCACTACTCAAACAACAGAAGTGTTCTAAGACTCGTTATTAACGCATGAAAAGAGATCATTAAAGTGTATCTGGTTGGCAAATATTCCTAGTAAGGTCAAGATTTTTGCATGGAGGGCTTGTATGAATCTACTACTTACTGTAAGTAGGGATGGAAAAAAAACCCGAACCCGACAGGGAAACCCAAACTTATTAGGGCGGAGCGGGGCATGCTTATCGGGTTTTAGGGCGGGTTTTGGGGCCTTAACGGGGATTCTTATCGGGTTTGGGGCAGAGACGGGGGCACACTATCCCCGGCCCGCCCCGCCATGAAACATATACATATACATATATGGTGGGAATAATCCGTTACCACGGATAGTTGTGGTTTACACTGCTCGGATTAACACTAGCAGTGGAAACGTATTACCACTGCTGGTACATTATTACCACTGCTATAGGAAAACGTGTTTAGATAAGTATAGAATAGATATTGTGTATATTCTATAATGTTAGCTTTATACTTATCTTGTAAATGACTCCTTGTTGTATAAAAGGAGGTCCTAGGTCATTGTCTTAGGTACTTGTCTAATTACCTACGTATTACTACAAAGGCTTCAGGTGTAACCTAGTGATAATCAAGATCACTCGTATTATTCATTAATAATATTGGAGCTTAAGTTTTGTGTTTAATCGTGTTTATATACAATACATCATATAATTCCTCTTGAAAGTATTACTAAGTAAATTCGCGTGCTTAATAATACCATACAAAATATCATTGACACAATGTGTGTGTCACGATCCATCAGTGGTATCGGAGAAAGGTTACGATATTTTGTTTTAAAAGATCAAGGAATAAGCTTAACCTACTCACTCAATTCAATGGAGATGGAAAACAACCGGTCCAACTCTTCTACACCAAGGCTACCTAAGCTCAAACTTAATGAGTTTGAGATATGGAGATATTGATTGAGCAATACTTTCTCATTCGGGACTATGCTCTTTGGGAGATCATTCAAACGGTGATTCTTTCAAGCTGTGACTAGTCTTGTGAAGGTTGGTGACACGAGATGTTGTGAAAGTTTACGTGCACGAATCTAGTATTGAAAGGCTCTTAGGAAGAATGATCTTAAAGCTAGAAGTTTGTTCTTGATGACTCTTCCTAGAGATCGGATCATTGCATTCGACAAGTACATGACGCTAAAAAGCTGTTTGAAGAGATTTGCTCGGTGTTTGGTGGTAATGATGCTACAAAGAAGACACAAAGACATTGTTGAAGCAAAGTTATGAAAACTTCTCGCTTCAAGCAATGACTCACTTATTAACATCTTCACCAAACTCGGAAGATTGTTACACAAATGACCGTGTTTGGCATTGAGGTGAAAAGGAAGACCTCAATTTGAAGTTTCTAAGAAGTTTGCCTTGAGTTTCAAACTAATGTTACCGTGCGGGAAAACAAATCGGACATAGAAACAATGAAGCTCAATGACCTTTACAACAACTTCAAACTTATTGAGCAAAGGTTGAAGAAAGCGGAAACTTGCTACAAGCTCTAGTAGCTTGGCATTATTGTCAACCTCGGTTGACGGTGATGACTCTGAAGATAGTGATGATTATGATGTTGCCATTGCTGGTTCTAAAGTTTCCACTGGTACTATTAATGTTATTACTGCAGGTTCAAAGAAGAAGTTTGCTAGTATTGGAGATCCTACCTTTTATGCTTTCATCTCTACTCAAGTAGATGGCTATATCTTAACTCATGAAGATATAGAGCAAATTGATGAATATGACTTGGAGGAGATGGATATAAAATGACAGATAGCTCTGCTTAGCATGAGAGCTAGGAAATTCTACAAGAAGACTGGCAAGCCTATTCACATGAATGGTAGTGAAACTTCAGGCTTTGATAAGAAGAAAGTGGAGTGCTTTAATTGCCACAAGTTTGGACATTTTGTTAGAGAGTGTAGAAGACCAAAGACCAAGGACAACAGGTCTACTTGGTACAAGCAAAAGAAGGAACCAAGCTGTGGAAGAACCAAAGGCAATGTTGGCTATTGATGGTGTGAGCTATGATTGGGTTTCATGGTGATGAACAAGAAGAAGAACATTGAGATCTTGCTCTTGTTGCTCTTGAATTTGCTCTCATGGCTTTCTCGACTCGAGGTACAAAACTTTGAAAGTTGTTCTAAAACATGTAGGGCTGCTAGAGAAGTTGAAAGGCTTAATGATTTATATTCTAATGAAAGACAAGAGTTATATATTGCTAATTATACTATGTCTAACCTTAGGAGAGCTATAGCAGTATTAGAGAAACAAATAGATCACTATAGAGAAAATGAGACAAAGTATAATGATGATATGATTCTTCTTAGAAGAGAGGTAGAACATACAACAGTTGTGAATGAAGCATACCAAAAGGAGTTGGAAAAACTTCAAAAGAAAAATGAAAATGTCAATTTAACATTAGACACATGTTATCATCAGTCTAAGTCAATTGATAAAATTTGGAATGCTCAAGTACATAGTAAAGTTAAGTCTGGTATGGGTTATAATCACGTGCCTCCACCTCTAAGGGTGTTCATTCACCTCGGTATAGATTTAGCTCATACAGGCTTAGAAGAGTTTTAGGACCTTGAACGTGAATATGGTCCTTTAAAGGACACAATGGTGAAAAGTGAGGAAGAGATTAAGCATGATAATGATGTTTTTGAGAGTGCTAGTGACTCATCTGTTATTGATGAGAATGTTAAAAAGAATGTAGAGGCTTCTATCCTAAAAGTTGTTAATACTGTTACAGAGGAACCTAGGAAACCAATTAATAAACCTAGATCAAGCTGTAAGGTATCTTGAGATGTATAGGAACAAGCCTCTGACTCTAGGGGTAACGGAGGAGTTGGAATCATGTTAAATCTCAACAACTAGGTAGTGATTTTGTGATGTACAATAAGGCATGCTATATCTATGGTAGTTTGATCATTTACATGCTTATTGTGACTATCATAATGGGAGAAAGGAAGTCCATGGGAATAAAAGGGTGAATTCTAACATGTTTCAAAATAATGTACACCCTAATTCACATTGCAAAATGGTCCCAAGAGCGATTCAACTAAAGTGGCCTCAAAACTTTGCCACTGCAAAAGCTATAACTCTTGCTCACCCTAAGTCACTGTTAAAAGTGCAAAGTCCAAAACAACTTTTGCAAAATCTGCACAAACAGGAAAGGAACTTTTCGAATAATAAAGTTCATTATAACCAACAGTGGGTACCTAAAACAAACCGTGATTACCACTTGCTCATTCAAAAGTTACCATGTAAGAGTTGTAAACAAGAAAAGGGGGACATAGGCAATCTTTGAGCACGTTGGGAATGGAAACCTAAAGGAAATACCTGCAACCAATCCCAATGGTGTATCAATGACCTTTGATAGATTTAACTATATTGATACACGAGGCGGATCCAAGTCAATCATGGCTTGGGTCCCCAAAAGAAACTAACTCTTTACTCTTTATGCGGGAACATCCAAGGTCAAAAGATCGATTAAGGATATACGGATAGTGGGTGTTCAAGGCACATGGTGGCAACAAGTCCTATCTTTGATTTTGAACATTATGATGGACGGTATGTCGGTTTGGAGGTGAAGTTAATGGAACAACATGTATGATGCAAGAACTCTAATGATAAAGGAAACATGGATCATTATTATTATTTCACAAAGCTGCAGATCGAGTGCGGTAGATACATCCATGGAATCTGAGATAACAAGCATCATTACATCAGCGAAAACAACTAAACAACACCCTACCCGACACAAGCTTTATAACCCATCCCCAACCTAACCATCATCTACCATCTATGGTTTCTTTGGGAAACCCCACTTTGGCATCACCTTAGGAGCTCCACGCATATCAATCCACTCATACACCCTAGGGCATGCTAACTCCCTCACCACTTCTTTGACTAGTGGAGAGGATGATGAAGGACCAGCTGGTGGTGGTGCTGCTCTCAAGGCTCTTGCACGTGGTGCTTGGAGCTCTTCATTAGGGAGTATTGCAACAAGGGGAGGCACACTCAAGGCTCTTGTGGAAGTCTCATCATCTGTGTCCTCATAGGGAGAAATATAAGAACTTATTGAACTATCTCCCTTGGTCAAAGCATCCTGAGGTACTGGGTGCAGATTTAAATGGTGGGGTGATACTCATGGACTTATGAGATCTCTTCTGGATGACACTTCTTCAAACTCTTCTTTCTACTACTTGCTTGGGTTGTTCAACACAAAGTCATCCCATGCATCGTCGGAAAATGGTATACGAGGAAAGATTGATTGGATTGGATCGGCTCATGGTGATCTTTTGAAATCTTTAAGAGAAAAGTGTTGGTATTATAAAAGGTTATGGGTGCTTGGTTCTTTAATACAAGTTTAAGTTGGATTCGATGAAGTTAATGAGGGAAGGTGTAAGTGGTTGAGAAGTAAATGGAGTCACGTGGCTTTGGAAAGTGTATCGGTGTCTATGAGTTGACTTAATTGAGTATAGCCTCGCTATGTTCATTGATATACACTAACCATTGCTAAATCTCAATGATGATTTCGGTGTTTAGTTTATGTTTGTGATTTGCATTTGAAGGATTCTTTGTTTACATTGAATGGTTACTCTTTGGGGTTTGTCTTTCTAGTTGTCCACAAATTTTATGCGGGAACTAATTTTAACGATGGGAACTATAGTGCAAGCAGTGGTAACAAGCTTGCTTTACGGTGGAAAAAGGAAAACAAAGGAACTTCATTTCATTAATAAAACATGATTCATGACAACCAAAGTGAAAGTACTTCTAATCATCAAAACACAAAAAGGCGCAACTTAGCACATCCTACACCTAACTTCGACTACTCCATTGGCTTCTTGCCTTTGCCACATAGTCATGCTTATTTTTACGTGCCCTCTTCCTTTTGTTCTCAAGGTGGATTGCATTCTTGGACATGGAAGACCAAGAACTTTTGAAGGAGGTTTTGGTAACATTCGGGCTTTGTTGGGATGGATGTCGATTCATATTGGAGATAGTTGTTTCCAGTGCTTTTGAAAGAGCTCTTGGTAATTCTTTGACCATGGAATAGGTCTCATCATTATTCTTATCATCATCGATGGTGGAGTAAAACTCAGTGATGGTGCAGGTTTTGAAGTAGTACACGCTTGGCGGTCTCCTTTGTATACTTCTTGGATGATGTGCTTCCACCCATCTTTGAAGTATCCGACCCATCCGATGCCTCGAGGAAGTCTCGACTTGATCACATATTCTTCTTACGAATCAACGGAGATGTCAATCGTGTTGGAAGGATTGCTCATGATTAATTTTAGGGATATTGTGTGTTTGAATGTGCTTTGATGAAGATTACAATCAACCAAGCCTCCTTATATATACAAAGTCGGTTGAAAGGGTTAATTAATGAGTATATTTACTTTTCCCTATTTTGGTAGGTTAAGGAATAAATATAGATATTATCGGGTTGACTTTGGAAGATATTTTTCTTGGGTAATGGGTTGGTTAAAAGTAATTTTGGTTAATAACAAGTTGGTTATTCCTATCTCATACAGATACATAACCTAGCTTTGATGGGAGTTGATTTTATAAGGTGTATATCTGAGATACACAACAAATGGTTATTGATTCACCATGTCTAATCCACATAAGAATCAACTAGTCCAGAGCAAACGGCTACTTGGTAAAGACTTGTCAAATCCGTTTATGGTTGATAGTTTACCAAAAACTATATGGTTATCAACTCACCATATTCTTTATGATTAAGAGTTGGCTAGTCCATAGCAAGCGGCTCATGGTAAAGACATATCAAATCCGTTGATAGTGGTAGTTTGCTAAAAACTATGATGAGAGCGATCTAGTTTTCAAATGATTTTATTTACCACCGCTCTTTGAAATTTTTGTGAAAAATTACCCTTTGCTAGTTCACGTTTCCCTTGTGGTGTTATTTTACCACTTGTTGTTCTAGCCGTTACAACCGATTGTGTCGGTAACTTATTTTTACTAGCCGTTGAAAGTAACCACCGATTTCCATATATATAGGGTTAAAATTTTAATAAAATTATCTTCTTTCTATATTGTGATAAATACTTTCTAAAGATAATTTTTCTTGCAATAATTCTAAACCCTAACCCTATATATCTTTCTCTCTCAATTGCCTAGTTATTACTTCAATTCTTCTTGACATAATATCGTTTTCATCAAAAGTTTCTATGGCACCTTTAAAATTTCTTGATGAGCACAACCTAATGGTCTATCTACAAAAGTCTAACGAGAAGAGTGGCCTGCTTTTCATCGATTATGGACTTTCTCAATACCTCATATAAGGTATGCTTTGCTTTTAAAACCCACACTCTATATCTCTCAAATCAAGCAGTTTTGGACTTACGCTAAGTCCATAACACTGAGAATGGAGATACACATGAAACATTGGATGCTCTAAGAGCGGCTGTGGATGGGGTAACTATTGATGTTCTTGAGGCATCCTTGAGGAGAGTTCTCCAATTGGGTGATCTCAATGGTCTCATCACATTACCTATGCCGAAATTCATGATACTTTATCATCCATGGGGTATGATACCGATAAAAAGGCTACTTTCAAAAGAGTGGTTTTGTCCCAATGAAGATTTTGATTCATACTCTTTTACATTATCTAAGTCCAAAGAAAACATCTTATGAGCAATTTAGTTCAACCATGGCTTACCCTTTGGTTTGTCTAGCCCGATAAGATTTTTAAGCGGTCAAATTATATTTTACAAGTATGTGTGGCAATGTAAAGAGTTCAACAAAATTTTAATGTATCCAAGGTTTGTGCAAGTAGTGCTAAATGAGTTTCAACTGCAACCCATACTAATATTTATGAAATCATTTGCCTAAAGCCTAAAGTTTTTCAAAACATGAACAAAGATGGCAACATGATTTTTACACCACTCTTACCTCAAATGCTTGCAAAGATTACAAGCGAACAAAACACACCCATAATCTCTGCTCCAAACATTGATTATACTCCACCGATTCTCAAACCTATGAGAGGAGGAGCAAGCGGACCACCTTCTTTCATGACAACACAAACAAGTTTCGAACCTTTTGGTCTAGGAACAAGCGGTGGTGGTTCTAGAATTCAACCTAGTCAAACTAGGGAGAATCGAGCCAATGCCCCATGATTCACCTCTCCCAACGGTAACACGGTTAGAAGTGATAAGAGGCGGTGGGCAACAATTGGAATTGATGGTTGTGTGTACAAAGTTAGCCAGCGAGTTGAATCTCTGAAGGACTTGGCACATGTCAAGAAGCGACATGCCAGGGCGTTAAACACTTAAAGAAGAGATTCGGACTTTGAAGAATGAGTTGCGGGGTTGAAAAAGCACAAGAAAAGCGCAAAGTTGGTGATTTCATCTTCATCCTCACCTAATGATGGTGATTCACTAGTTTTGATCAAGATTTGGGTAATTCTCCCAAGAGGGGAGGAAAACAAGTCTTTGAAACTCGGGGAGGAAAATTGATTTTGAAGATGAAGGAGATACTAGTAAAGGAGTAAAGGAAGCTAATACTCGAGAAGAGCAACTTGATGATCAAGATATTTTCTCATGCAACTGATTTTACCATCGATTCAATTTCCACTGCGAGCCAAATATTGCCCGCGCAAGTGAAGAATTTGATAAAGCGAAGAAAGACAAAGGTAAAGCGGTTATGGAAAGTCAAGAGCAACACGGAAGAAAGATTTCAAAGAAAGAACAAGTTCAAATTGCTCATGATAAAGAAGTTCTTTGAAAAGATCTCGAAGAACAAGTTCTTTGAAAAGAAAAGCTTGAAGAAATGGAAGTTGCAAGCTTTTGGAGACTAAAGATTGGATAGAATGGAAGAAGATCCACTTTCCTTTATTCAACCTACAATACTTAGAGAAGACTCAAGAGTTTAGCTATGTTTCTTACGAAGAAGATATTGAGTTCTTGATTGCTAATAATCCAATAATCAAGAAAAGGCAATTAACCTTATGGTGATGCATCCTTGGCGAAGAACAAAGAAGCGCTCGGTTGAAGGATTTCATTCAAATGAAGAACAATCAAGCACTTGAAGATGTGATTAGTACGGTCAAAAGGGCCAAAATAAATCAAGACAACCAACCAAAGCACAAGTTCTCTCATATGAAGACTTATTGTTGTCATATTGGTGGTTGGAAGAAGCATTAATTCAAAGGAATGTCGATGATCAAGTTGAAAGAGCTTACTACAGAGTTCAAAACATGATAAAGATTTTATTGCAATGGGCTCAAGAAGAAGCAAGAAGGTGTCTGGATTGAAGAAAGGCCAAAGAAAGTGATTCTCAAGCATTAAGAAGACTAAGGTTCTTTGAAGAATAAGAAATTCTCTTGAGAAATTCACCGAAGAACAATGATTGGAATGATTGTGGTTGTGAAGAAGATTTTTATCCGAACCACCGCAAGTAAGACATCCTATCATTGATTGGGAAGTTTACACTGCTAGCAATTTTGCTCCAACATGGAAGATCACAAGGCTAGGTGGTGAAACTTCATCATTCATTCTATTTGAAGATCTTATAAAAGCTTTTGACAGAGATGACCTTGATACACTATGGAGGTTAGTTCAAGAAAGGTTTAATGCTCAAGATCTCAAAGACATGAAGGAGATGCAATTATGGATTAATCTTGGAAGACTCTATGAACCAAATGTTAATGATGATTTCTGGAAATTCTCATGCACATGTCCTGGTACTAAATGGTTTTATTATGACTAATGTGAAGTTCATCATGTTTCTGACAAATGGAGTCGATGCATTCATGCTTCTTTGAGAAAGAGTATCCACTCAGTGGAACTCTCACGGTGATGTTATGTACAACAATAAGAGTTCATGAAGACAATGAGAAGGTTAGAGCATTATTACATAGGCTTCAAGATCAATGTTCGAGCTATTCGAAGTTAAGGAAGAAGTAAAGTGTTTGGTTGAATTCCCCAAATCCTTGAAGATAATGCATATTGAAGAAACTTATTGATTTGCGGAGAAATCATAAGTTTAGGGAGGATTGTTGAGAATAATCCGTTACCACGGATAGTTGTGGCTTACTTCGCTCGGATTAACACTAGCGAAGGGAAGCGTATTACCACCTTTGGTACATTATTACCATCGCTATAGAAAACGTGTTTAGATAAGTATAGAATAGATCTTGTGTATATTCTATAATGTTAGCTTTATACTTATCTTGTAAAGGACTCCTTGTTGTATAAAAGGAGGTCCTAGGTCATTGTCTTAGGTACTTGTCTAATTACCTACGTATTACTCACAAAGGCTTCAAGGTGTAACCATAGTGATAATCAAGATCACTCGTATTATTCATTAATAATATTGGAGCTTAAGTTTTGTGTTTAATCTGTGTTTATATACAATACATCATATAATCCGTCTTCTAAAGTATTACTAAGTAAATTCCGCGTGCTTAATAATATCATACAAAATATCATTGACACAAGGTGTGTGTCCAGATCCATCAATATACATTATATCTATATACCTTAAATATTGTGTTAGTATTTATGTACTAAATATAATTCTCTAATTTTTGTTAATTTTTATCTTTGTAATATTTCAAAGTGTGATCATAAAATCTTGTTTGTGTCATAATATTCTAAAAAAGTTGTGATTTATTCCAATGCCTAATATATTATTAATGGGTTCTCGATTCTTTAAGTTATTCTGTAAAATCATATTGTTAATAGCGTTAAAATAAGAATAAACGGGGAAAGTCATGAGTATGATGGAGGATCGCGCTCAAAAAAGAAAACCCGATAAGAGCCCAATGGGGAATAGGGCGGGTTTGGGGGAGCATCTCGCCCCAATGGGGCGCCCCGATAAGATCCCGATGGGGATTAGGGCGGTTGGAGATGATTTTTGTAATTGGGTTTGGGATGGGATCCCGCCCAAACCCGCCCCATTGCCATTCTAAGCAGAAGCAATCTGGTGACTAAAGGTTTGGCACCAGGATCTCTTAGTTGTATTCATTGTACAGCCCCTCAGGAAGACATAAAACATACACTTTTTCTATGCAATTGGGCTCGTGATGTATGGGCTAGCATGAATATGATTGATCTTATTGACTATGCCGCAGAAATATCGATTGAGGAGATAATAAATACGGCTAAGGATAGGGGAAATGAAACTTTAAATCTAATGTTGATGGTTATGTGGCGAATATGGTGTGCAAGAAATTCTAAAGCTCATGGGGGAAAACATATAGGGCCGAATGAAATAAAACTGTCGACATGTAGGATATTAGATGACTTTACTCGAGCAAATGTGGACCCGGAAGCGCACATGGTTATGTCCAATGCTCCATGTCAGGTACGTTGGTCCCCTCCATCTAACAGAGTGATAAAATTAATGCTGATGGTGGGATATTAAGAGAAAATGGCGTTGCAAGAGTTGGTTTTGTCACGAGGTGCTACAACGGGTTGGTTTTAGTAGTAGGAAATAAACATGTAGCCTACACGACATCGGTTATTGAGGTCGAAGTAAAGGCTATTATTTGGGCTATCCAGGTGGCTATTGCTAAGGGATTCACAAAGGTTATCATGGAGACAAACTCAAGTATTCTTGTCGACGCATTTCTACATAACAAGGAACTGTTGCAGATTAGAGGTCTCTTCCTTCAATACGACGATTATGTTACTCCTTTACTTTGTGCTCTTGGTCCTTTGTGCGACGTGATGGGAATAAAGTGGCTCATGAATTAGCTAAAAGAGCATTGTATGACATTGTGGATGAAGTGTATGATGGTTGTGTGCCGCTCTCAGTCAATCTATGGGTGAACCATGATGGAATGTACAAAGAAAAAAAGTTTGTGAATTTACAAAGATAGCCTCTTGAAAAATGTTAAATTTGCAAAAAGTACCCTATCAACAAAAACCCCAACAAAACCCCTAAAACATAATCTCATCTCTAACAAAACACAAAAAACACAAATCAATCCGATGATTCTTCAACGTTCATTTCAAATCCTTAACTTCTGCAAATTAACCTCAATATCTTCCCCCAAATTCATCCTCTTTTCATCACCGTCGCCGTCGTTCCACCGCCGTCCCCGCCGCTCCTTGACCACCGCCGCCGATAAAAATCCAACCACCGACACCTTCTTTGCCAATGAAAGTGTTACATGGAGCTCGTTAGGAGTCGTTGATCAGTTATCTAGAGCCTTGTCTTCCATCAACCTCAATCGTCCTTCACTTATTCAAGTAATCATTATATATATATATATATATATATATATATATATATATATATATATTTTGTATTTATAAAACAAACTCCTCCCGTAATAAGTGTCCAGTTTGAAAATGCACAAAATTTTAGGAAGACCCACTAACTACATTTTCCACCACTAGAGCCTTTTTTGATTGGTTGAATTATGAAGTTAATACTTATTTTGGGACAACCCAAATTAAAAAAATGTGAACACTTATTATGGGACGGAGGGAGTTGCTACTACTTACCGCTACTATTAGCTGCGACATCTAGTTTTGCCAAACATACCCTGTAATAGGAATGGAAAATGCTAAACATTCCTACATTTTCATCCTACAAAATGTCATACTTATAGGATCCTGCTAAGTGGCAGAACTGACTGTTTGGATGCAGAGAGAGAATGAGTGGGAAAACACTATATAATATTGTTGTGTGTGTTGGAGGAATTGTAGGATGTTGTAGCAAAGCTCAATAGGAAATAGATTAGAAAGTTTGTGTATTTAATAAGAAAAATATAACGCTAAAGAAATTTCTGACAAGTTAGATACATTTTGAACTAGTTATCTTAATATTAAAGTAGTGATGTATTATTGTAAATTATGTAGGCTGGTTGTGTACCAAGTATACTTGATGGAAATGATGTTGTGGTTGCTGCTGAGACCGGTAGTGGTAAAACACATGCTTATCTTGTTCCTTTGTTTCATAATCTGCTAACTACAACTACAAATGATGTAAATGAGGAGCGGTCTCATCGCATGTCGCTTGTTCTTTGTCCTAATGTTATGCTATGTGAGCAAGTTGTGAGAATGGCTAACTGCATTTGTGATGATAATGGTGAGCCGCTTCTTCGTGTTGCTGCTGTTTGCGGACGACAGGTGATTTTAAATGCCTTACTGTTTGTTGAGGCAATATAGAGTTTGCGATTTTTTAATATGGCGTAGTGTTTTTTATGATGTATTGTTTTTTTATGATGTGTAGGGATGGCCGATTAATAAACCGAATATAATTGTGTCGACGCCTGCAGCTCTTTTGAACTATCTTCATGCTATTGATCCAGAAAGAAGGCGGCGTGCTGAGTTTATTCGTGATGTTAAGCATGTGGTAATGTTCTGTTTTTAGGTACTTGATGTAGTGTAATGGTTCATAAGTTAATTGTGTTGAATTTTGGTAAAAATGATTTGTAGGTTTTTGATGAGGCGGATATGCTTCTCTGTGGGAGTTTCCAAAACCAAGTTATTCGCCTTATAAACATGTTCCGTTTTGATGAAAAAGTATTGTCACGGTCAAAGAACTCACCGTCCGAGAAGCTAGTGGATATGGAGTCTGTGTTACAGAACAATGAAGACATAGAAGCTGATTCAATTGTGGAAGACGATGAAGAGAGTGAGGACGGAACTGATGCTGGAAAGTCTTTAGAAGAAGCTGAACCTGTTATTGTGAAGAAAAGAGATTGGAGAAGGGCAAGAGAGATTTACGAGCGAAGTAAGCAATACATTTTTGTTGCAGCAACACTTCCTGAGAATGGAAAAAGAACTGCTGGAGGTGAATTGAAGCGGTTGTTTCCAGAAGCCAAATGGGTTAGCGGACTTTATCTTCATCGTCATAATCCCAGATTAGAGCAGAAGTGGGTTGAAGTTACAGTTGATACACAAGTGGATGTACTTATAGATGCTGTAAACCATACAAAGCTGTTAAGTTCTGATAATGGGGTGAGTCGAACAATGGTGTTTGCAAATACAGTTGAGGCCGTAGAAGCTATTGCCACGGTGCTACAAGGAGCAGGCATTGAATGTTACTGTTATCATAGTGAGAGCTCTTTAGAAGAACGTACAAGGAATTTAGTTGATTTTCAAGAAAAAGGTGGCATTTTTGTGTGCACCGATGCTGCTGCTCGTGGCACTGACATTCCGAATGTTTCGCATGTTATACAGGTTCTTGAAACCTTGAAAAAAAATTGTTTCCGTTTAGTTGATTTTTATAATTGTACAATTTAATGTTCATTAAGGGATCTGATTTTTGATGTTTTCTGTTCGATTGCAGGCAGAATTTGCCACGTCTGCTGTAGATTTCTTGCACAGGGTGGGTCGTACTGCCAGAGCAGGGCAGCCAGGTCTTGTTACAAGTATGTACAATGAATCAAACCGTGATCTTGTTTCTGCAGTTCGTCAAGCTGGGAAGCTATGTGAGCCAGTGGTAAGTATGCTTCCGCTTTTCATTTTGAGATCCATTTAACCTTGTTATATACTTCCTGCATCCCTGCATGAAGCAATGGTTTTTCCTTTTATGAAATGTTATATAATTCAGAACCACATCTATTCGTGGTGATATTCATTATAAAATAGCGGTAACATTCATCTTTTGTCCACAAGATTCTATATATTCTGTTACCATTGAGGGGTATTTTAGATATTTGAACTTGCAGCCATTGCATTAATCTATGTGGTCATTCAGTATTTGCGACAGAGAGAATACTATAATAGCTCGTAGTTTATGCTTAACTTAATGGCTCCCCCCTCTTTGGTTTTATAACCTTCTCTCTGGCTGCAGGAAAAGGCGTTTAGCAGGAAGAGAAGCTTCAGAAAGAAACTGAAGAAGCGAGGTATACTATTTTTTTCTTCTTCTAGGATCTGGGATTGTGCCAGATCAGACTAAAATAATTAATCAAGTAACACACTTAATTCTTCAATATAATTCCCTTGCTAATGCAGTCAGGGCTGGAGGTAATACATTACACGTTCAAGACAGAATAACAGCTTAATATCGAGGGTCAGAAAGCTACGATGGAATATGTAAATCCTCATGAAGAACTGGTTTTCATTGTGCATCACCATTACTAGCAAGTCTCGACCCTCCAGCAGATGCAGTTTGTTTGGTCATCCTATGAAATTGCGAGACAAAGAAACCAGGCTTTGATACACAGTATACCGATTATGGCTATGAACCGTTTAACCTGGTACACTGGCTGAAGACCTTCTCATTTATGTCAAAATGTGTTTAGATCAATACTTGTACGAGTCATCTTTGTGTATTTGCATGTAACCAAATGACTCGAGTGACATAAGTATTTAGCACCTTATGACAAGCATACATAATAACTTGTTCATTTGATTTCCCTTTGTTTAAGGATTCCAATATGACTAGAACTAAAACATCTGTCTTCAACTGGTTAAATTTGGGACCATGGTCCATGTGGCTTAGCTTGGTCCAGTTAACGTGTGGCTATTTTCATAAACGAACAATGATTTTGGTAGTTTAAAAGATTATTAGCTTGGACCAGTTAACGAGTAACATAGTTTTTCTTCAGATGTATAATTATTATCATAGGAGTCACAAGTTGTTATCATCGCCTCGGTTATCTAGAATCACGATATTGATTTTTTCCTGAGTCTTCCAAGTTTACAAGATTTATGCAATGTACTGATGTTTTTGCGGTAGCTGACTTCTGGCGGCCGGTGGGATGGGATGGTTTTTTTTTTTTTTTTTTTTTTTTCTTTCTAGTTTATGCAATAGTTTGGCCAAAATTTGGGTAAAATTTTTTCTTTAGTTTGAGGAGAGTATGACAGCGGCTCATGGTGTCGACTAGGGTTTGAAAATAGATTGAAATAGGGGATGTTTTAATGTGGCGGAGGCGGCTCATTAAGGCCGACTAGGTCTGATGATAAAGCCGTTCGGTTGTGATAACTTAAAACCTTAAGCTCGATGTGACTTGAGGAAACTAATAATAAATTGTCTAAATACTCTTACGTTACTGTATAGCATATACCATGCTTATTATATATACTCTCTACGTCTTAGAACTTAAGTCTATTTTCGTGTTATATAATATTTGATGAAAATTATATGATGAAAATACGTTTAAAACATGATTCGTTTAGATATTTTAAGTCAGTATTATATAACTGAAAAAAATAATTAAAGTCAAAGTTGCAAAAAAAATTTAAATTGAACTTAAAAGCGGAAGTAATACCATTCGGTACCAAATGATTTTATAATGTTTGACTGGTGCTATAATCTCCACTTTTCCATTATTTAAAAACGCATATTTTCGTTGACCGACAGGAAAATAACATTGTCTCGGTTTTAAAATAATTGTCTAATTTGATTTTTTAAAGTATATATATTTTTTTTTAACTTTGACCATAAATATTTTTATTTGTGTTATATAATACTTGATACAAAATATAAGAATGAATTGGATGTATTTTCATTAATACAATTTTTATCAAGTATTATATAACATAAATAAAAATATTTAACGTCAAAATTGAAAAAAAAACCTCCAAAAAATAAAACTGAACACATTTTGAGACTGAAAAAGTAATATTCAAAAGGATCAGTATCAAAGATGATGATCTCATTAGTGCGACAAATGTTTGCTTGTTGACAAATATAAACATTAAAACAGTGGAGGTCATCATCAATCTATCATTCACCATTATTATTGACAACATCATTATTTTGCTAAAATTATTATTTGTTCTCATATAAAATTTTTTTTTTTTTTTTTTTTTTTTTTTCATACATAAAATCACATACAATATTTAAAATAAAAACATACCATTTCATTAAAAAAAAACATTACATAATACTTAAAAAAACTACAACTTAAAAATTGAAACTACAACTTAAAAAAAAAAAAAAAAAAAACATTACATAAGTTGAAATTAAAACAAGTTGAAACTACAACTTAAAAATTGCAAGCCCATCCGTGTTTGGCTGCAAGTTCACGTTTTTGGTTCAGAACGAATTCCAACATAGCGGGATCGCGAATGTGATCATGCGGCTCCAAAAAATACTTCATCTCCCGTTGTGCATTCTTGAACTTCGCCCCCTCGATTTGTGTAGCCAACAATTGTTTTGCCAACGCATCCTTCTCGCGTTTTTCTGCCAAATATTCTGTCTTCTTTTGTGTGTACGAGTTGATTTCATCCGCAACACTTGAGATCGACGAGGATACGGCTTGCTTCTTTTTCATCTTTCTTGATGAAAGTGGAGGGGTGGGGTCTTCATTCATGTCGGGAACGGTGTTGCTTGCCGATTCATACTCCCCCGACTTCCTTTTTGAAGAGTTGCTTGTCGCACCGGGAATAGCTTGAAAACATTCTTGCTCCGTCCATTTGTCATGACCTCTGACAACCTCCCACGCCAAGGTATGAGTAAATTGTCTTTTCTTTGCTGTATAGTAATCGGACTCAGCTTGCCTCACCACGTCCAAGTCGTTGCCCTTACCCGTGCCCACTCCCTCCTCTCTAATTATTAAATAATAATTATCTCCTCTTTCTTTTAAATATTAATTAATTAGTTTATTATTATTGTCACTTATTTTATCATTTATTCTTTTACAAGAAATACCGAGTAGTTAAGTAAATTGTTTATTAAAAATAGTTAACGAGAACAGTGTAGATTTATTTTTATCATATATTTTTTATTATTTACTTTTTTATTTTATAAAGAGTAAATTACATAAATGGTCACTGTGGTTTGTCTATTTTTTCACATTTAGTCACTGAAGTTTTTTTTTGACAAGGTCAGTCATTAAGGTTTCAAATCGTTACAGATCCAGTCATTAAGGTTTCAATTTCATTACATAAATGGTCACTGTGGTTTGAAACTTCAGTGACCATTTATGTAACGAAATGGACTGAATCTGTAACGATTTAAAACTTCAGTGACCATGTATGTCAAAAAAAAAAAAAAAATCAGTAACTAAATGTGAAAAAATGGACAAACCATTGTGACCATTTATGTAATTTACTCTTTTATAAAAATATACTAATAAAATTGTAACAAATGTTACAACTATAATTGTTGTTTTTATATAAGTATTTCTATTACATAACACATTTTATATTGTACATGAATAATTCAAAAGCATTAAATCGTTTGATATGCCATTTCCAGCCAAGGCATGCAAATCAACATTTTTTATTTTTATTTTTTTTCCATATTTGAAGAATAGAGGATAAAAACTCATCTCAAATCGTGCTTCATATTTGAAGAATTGATTTCTTATTAGACGGTTAGTTGATATTTTTTAATTAATTCAATAGAAATGAATTATTTGTAGATGATTAATTTTAATAAAAGATGTTTTTTATCCTTTAAATTCTATGATTTATAAATAACATCATTGAAGATGGCCTAATGGTGTCAAAAAGAGAGTTAATGAATGGCCTAGGATATCATCGGTAAAATATTGGATTAGAAAATATTTCGAGAAGAAGTAAAAAAGAGAGTTAAAAAGAAAAGTTGAATAAGTAATGAATGGTATTGGGCATTAACATTTGCAATTAATAAGCTCACAAAATTTGAGGTGACAAAAATGGTCAAATGGGGTATAAACCATAGGACCCTAAAAAATACACCGTTTAAGAAAAAGTCATTGTGGGTTTCTACCCTATTAACTTAGGAGATCCACTCCACCATAGACTAATCATGGCTAATAATCATTATCATTTATTTAATTTATAACACAACTCAATCATTAATCAATTATTGCTATAATATTTAATAATTTTTAAGTTTTTTATAATTATTCATTATGAATTTAAATTTTTTATTCATGAGACTAGTATATTTAATTGTTCACCACACGAAATGGACAACTGAATTCGAACATTGACATATGCTTAAAATACAATATATACATTCATGAATAAATTTATATTAACTATTTAGGTGTAAAAATAGGTCATGTATCTATTTTTTTAATGAGAAGTGAGGTATGTTAATACTTAATAGGGAATATTTTATATTGTGATTTGGGTGATAACTATAACATTGAAATGATTAATAGAGAAATATCGATGTTAAAAATGGTAATTTGTCAAACAATATTTGAAAGATCGATGTTAAAAACCATTGTTGATTGATATTTCTTTCTCTGTCATGAAACAATAATAACATACAAAATGTAATGATCATCAATATATTCAGTCTACGTGAGTTGTCGACTTAAATATATGTCTTGCCATGCGGATGCGTCCCTATTCTTGTACCTCCTCCATTGTGGGTGATTTGACGGGATTGGACAACTTTCATCTAATGTCACATTAATGTAATGATCATCCCTCACATGTGCAATCACAATGGGACCACTTGGTTGTGACCAGTTTGGACCGTACCAAAGCGGAAAACATGTATAGCTTTGTTGCATGGATAAGAATATAACTGGCCGGTTATAAAGTGAAGCAATAACAAACCCTGTGTCTGGCATCAACATCCATTTTTCCTGCGGCGCACATCCAGTTCCCCTAAAATTCGCAGAGTCCCAAATTCGTTGAAAGTCGACATTATGCCACATAGCCGTGTTAGTTAACTCGTTATTATCTAGCTCTTGCAACAAATCTTGTCGAATTCTTGACCACCTATTTTCGCCAAAACCAATACCGACGGCAACTGACCGAAATCCACAATTTCCATCACCCACGACATTGTTTTTAAATTTATTTATTCTTTTAACGAACACGAAATTATTTAATTTGTTCTGTTTTATTTAGGGACAAAAAAAGGTTTTTTTTTTTTTTTTTTTTTTTTTTTTAACGAACAAGAATTTATTTAAAAACAACATCACGATTTGAAATGTCATGGTTGTTTTTGAAACACTATCAGATTTGAATTTGGATCATAACTCTATTTGTGTATAATGTTTATAACCTTAAACATGATTTGTTTTTTTTTTCCACCTAGTTGGCTAGTAGAAAGAAATGGACAATTACTTATCTAATGCTATTATTATTCTTGTGGAGATGATAATTGCATATTCATAAAATAATGTAACCTAATATAAATATATTCAAAAAGACAAACAAATAAACTTTCAGCAAAGTATCTACAATCAACTACTCGTAAATGGGCCTAAAAGGTTTTGAGTGACAAACTTTTTTACACTATTTATTTATTTTGATGAGAAAAGATGTTGTAGGAAAAACTTGATCAAGAAAAAGAGAACCTGGAAATATAATATGGAAATCTTATTCGGACTCTTATTCAGATCTTATACACCATTTAAGAAAAATGATACTATTACATTTTTAACCAATCAAATATTATTTTCACTTAGTAAATTCTCTTTTGATTAATTAAGACAAGAAGAAGACTATATTTTGAGACATTATAAAATAAAAATAAAAACTATAATTTTAGAAGAATGAATGAATGATACATCTCCAATATATTTACAAAAAGAAATCTACACTTAGATGTGTCAAATTTGCTACATACTCATATGAAAGTTTGTTTGTAAAAATTGTGTGAATGTAATATTTCTTATAATTTTAAGATAGGAGTACTATTCAACAAAGAGTCGTCACGATGTCATGTATGTGATCAATACTTGTCTATTTACATACACAAACTATGCAGTAAATATTGTTCACGAGATGCCCAATAATAGAAAAATTCTTAGTAGCCGCTTGTTTCATGGGTTAAAAATAAATCTATTCAAGTGTTTTTTTAACAATCTATTCAAGTGTTTGATCGAGGTTTTATGAATTAAAATAGTGATCTAAATCCATAGAAATTTTTAAGGTGAGTTGGTGACTTTTGGTCGTCCTTGTAAGGATAACGTGGCTTCTTTTTGTTTTTACTTCCTTTTTTTATTTGGCCTTGTTATTAAATTCACACCTATGTTAATCCATATATGCAAAGCAAACGCACACTTATTGTTGCCATGCATTACTCATAACAATTAAGGATAAGATTCTTTAATTTTTCTTTTTTTAGTAAAAGGTTGTTACCCGGTGAAACAAATAATGAAAAATAATGTTTAGTTCAAGAGAAGAGGGGGAATGAGACACTCTAAAACACGCTACAAGGTAAATAACGACTTGAACAAACTCAAGTCAGACAAACCAAACTTTGGAAAGAAGAGCTATTAACAAAACATAAACCATAAAACTATAGCACTTGAACCATGCACACCACGCAAAATCACGTAGAGTATATCTCCATATTAGAAATATCCCACACTCTCTTCATTCGCATGACACAAGGGTATGAGACATGTTGAAGAAGTTCGATTACGATTGCAGCGTCTGTTTACTTTATTTGTCATATGAACATCAGTACATCACCCATCATGTTAGGCAACATTGTGAGAGTGTAAAAAAATGTAGACCCTAATTTTTCTTCAAAGTTGTACACTTTATTTATTTATCTATTCATTCATTGGTCAACATGATATGTCATGTTTATATGAACATTAGAGAGTCTCAATCCTCAGAGCAATGCGTCAGATTCAATATATTTTCAAATGTATACTCCTAAACTAAATACTAATTATATGTTAAGGACAACCGACTGCGGGCACGTATCTCTAATGAAAATGGTCCATCATAAGTGTGGATGGTGTGGTTGAGGGTTTTCTCTCGTCACATCATCTCCACGTCATAAAAAAACATATCATTTATTGTTTTTTCCTTTTAAGTTTTCTTCAACTATTGCAACACTTTCCTTATCTTCCATTAAATTCTTATTAGGGAAATAAATAGTAAATATTAATTAAGTTTTACTAGTGTTCCATTAGAGTCACTGGAAAAAAAAATACACTTGAAAAACCACCCAAGTTCTATAAATGTTTTATTATTGTGTAATTCTTAGTTTTTTGCAAGTTAGAAAGTATGACATATTTTTTTGGATGATCCGTAAATTACATTGATGACGTGGACAAGAAACTATCATAAACAATTTATATAGCATCAAACACAATATATTATTGGTGTGTTATTGAAAAGTGTCTGATGTGGTGTTGATGTAACATACCAATAACATGTTATTGGTAGCTTGCATACCTTGTGATCTAATATGTAAAACAATTCAATTTATCTATATGACATGAAAACTACACGAGCAAACTAATCTGCGCTTAAATGTGTATGGATAATTTAGTTAAGGAGATATGATACGAATGCAAGAATCATGTTTCATGTAACACGTCAACATGTTAATTAACCATAGTAAAGCTAAATGCATTGATATTAGAGGCATGGTCATTAATTGGTGTCAAGAACTTTATTAACTTTACATGCCGATAATGATCCCATTTTATCATTTGATGCCAAGTTAGGATCCTTGTCATCTGTAAAATCTACACATCATATGGAGAATCATATGGAGAATGACTATGTCATACTTGGTAACTTGGAAAAAACTAACAATTACACAATAATGAAACACTTATAAAATTTGAGTGATTTTTCAAATGTAAACAAAGTTTGTGACTTTAATGGAAAACAAATGAAGCTTAGATGCTATTTAATAATTTTTCCATTTTTATTAATATTTATTACTTAAAAATACACACAATACACACAGCCACCAACAATTCTTTATGAGAGTTTTTTTTTTTTGGGTTTTGCTGCTAAAAAAAGGTGGTGTTCCCGCAAGGAAAGGAAGAAAAAGGGGTCCCGTGCCCGTTCCTTGTAGCCACACCCTTCACTTAATGCCAACCATTCAAGATTCACATGTAAATATGAAAGGAAAGTTATGGATTTATCACTTAAAATGGTCCATGGTCAAGTCTTTATACCTAGTACGTGTATTGTTTTACAAGATGTCATCTTGTGTATTATATTTGAGAATTGATTTGCACATTTTGTAGACTACGAGAATCTTTCGGCGTGTTCTTGTGACGGATCTGCAACTAAATTTTGACGTCTGATGTTTTCGATTATCTAAAAGTTTTGGCGGTGAGCCACCTAGACCATGTCGAGGGTGGTGATCTTGACACGTGGCGTTAGCGGTGGTGGCGATTTAGTTGGTGGTGCGAGTTCTTATTAAGCACAAGAGTGAAATTCGTTTTGAGAGAGTGTGAGATATGTTTGGTCTTTTGTGTGCTTATTTGTGGGTTTTATACCCGTTTTGTACTAATCAAAACATTTAATGAATTTGTTAAAGTGATTTTTGTTTTTGTAACTCTGTCCGTACATAAAGTTTTTGGTAGCAAGACAATGATGAAGTGGAGCTTTTTTAAAGTTTCAAAGTTTTTCTGTCAAATATATAAACTTATTAACATAAAACTATAAGTGATGAGATTCGAATTCAAGTGAAAATCTATAAAAATTATATAGAATTCAAAAGTTTTATCTATAAGAGGAAGGGGTATGGTAACTTGACACCCCCCGCTATTCTCATGTGGCACCTGAAATGGCACCGTCATTTCGGCGTTAACCACCGAGGCCCGACGCCGTTTGCCAAGTGAGTGAAGTAACGCAAGCCATTTGCACCCAAAATCAATTTTTTTTACCGTTTGAAATTCAAACGGCTAGTTTTACTAATATACTTTTTTTTCACCCCACCCTTTTCATATTTTATCATTTTTCACACAAAAAACTTAATTCTTTACTATCAAAAATCACGGCTTATTCGTTTCCACATACCATTGATAAAATCATAGCTTGTGTTGAGAAACTAATTGAGAAGGATACTGTTCGTCAGCAAGTGTTGATCGACTTAGCCGTGCAATTTGACAAGGCGAGCGAAGCTAAAGATGATCTGAGGAAAGCATACAAGAAAGGTAATGACATTCCGAAAGAAACCCGTTGCTCAAAGCCTCAAATAGAGACTTTTTTAAACGAAGAATCTTCGAAAGATTCGAGATGCATAATGCTTTGTTTAGAAAGGCGGCGACAATACAAGAACAAATCAATGCTAAGTTTATTTGGCTACATGAAAAATACAATTATGACTATTATGTTTTAGTTTTCGTATTGTTTTTTAAATTTCGTATTGTAATTTGTATTTTTATTTAAATGAATGATAATTTGATTTCTTTGATTTCGTGATTTCTTTTTTGAGTTTGTATTACTCCAACGACTACTTTTCCCCTATAAGTACCCTTTTACCATCATTCAATTTTCACACATCTTCTTTTTAAACTTTCCCAACTATCATTCATTTTTTCACACGACGGATACTATGGCTACTGAACCAAATGATGTGTGACGAACTATCCTTAGACGACTACAGGGAGAAGTTGAAGTTGAGGTCGCGCTAGCGAATAATTTGTTGACCGAGTTGAATCGTTATCTTGATCAAATACGTAGTCGTGGTACGGAAATGACGAGGGTGAATTCGCTGCCAATGGACCAGCCCTTTATTAGCTACTGTTTGCATACTCTAAAGGACAACTGAAGCATATATGCATGCCGTAAACAACTTGGTGGCGCCAGAAACGAGTTGATGAGAAGCATTACTAAGAAGGAAGAAATCATTGAGAATTACAGAGCAATTTAAAAGCTTGAAACGTGTATTGTATTTTAAATTCCGTATTGTATGTTTTTAAATGAACGAATATTTAGTTTGTTCGAAAAATGAAAAAAAATAAAAAATGGTGGGGTGCAAAAACTGAGAAACGGCATGTGATATGAAAGAGGATATTTTTGGTGTGTGAATGTGAAATATGAAATGCTGATGTGGCGCTGATTTGACACAATGACATGCACAACGGCATGCCATGACACCCCTTCCCCTAAGTAAATTATTTTGAATATAAGGCTAATACTAATAGCAAACAAATACCCTCACCAACCGACCCGCCAACCGATTTCCTCCCATTAGCTCAACCGGATGCAACCGAGTCTCACCCCAACCTTTTCAAAGTTATTGTTTGTCAGCCAACCGAAAAATTCGATCTCTTTTGTGTGTGTATTTTTTATTAGTCTTTGTGGGATATATTTTTGGTTGTGGTTACCTTACTAGCAAATTGTGGGTGGGTGTAGTCTTGGAGAGAGAAAAAAGATGTGACGCTAATGTGTTGGGAGGTGACCACAATATTTACGATTACCATTAGCATCAGCCTAACATAGTTTTTTGGACTAAATTGTCATTTATTGTAACCAATTTTAGTTTTTTTTTCAAAAGTTTTGTACTCACTACTTATTGCAAAATCTATAGGCTAATCAGAATATAACTACATGAGTACTCGTGCATATCAACGGAACTTTATAGCAGGAAATAGTTATAGTGATATTTTGGTTACAGAAAACATTACACAAAACACTTAACCAAAATATTATTTGTGTAACCAAAATATCACTATAAATATCTGCCGCTATAAAATCACGTTGCTATGCAGAGATACTTGGTTATTTTGTTTATAAAACTATGTACTAATTTCATTTCAAAGAATTTTACAAACGTAGACTCATACATACATGTACAATTGTGCAAACATACTTAGGCAACCATATCATACACACATACGGAGTACAGTTATTCATCATTTACTATATAATTTTAATTAAGTTTTCTTAATTTTTTAAGAATTTAAGAAATGGGTGTAAACCCTTTATATGTAGTATAGATGTGATTTTACAATTAATTTCAAAAGTTAGAGAAAAGTCTGGCATTGCCTGAGAATTTTTAATATCTCCATGAGTTTGCTTTATCGTAAATTTCATTTAGAGTTTTAGATAATACAATTGGCAAATTAAATTGCTCAATCTAACTTATATGACAAAATTAACATTTTAATCGGTTCTCATATCTTGGCTGTTCTTAGTTGACTTTCAAAATAGATTTTTTATTTTATTAAAGATTTTTCATTCTGGTCAATAATTATTTGGTAGATTAAATTCTATACATTTTGTAAAACTTAACTATCTTTTGCAAATTAAGCTAAAAACTATAAAGTTAATATTTTGATATTCTTGCAACTGAAGTAAAAAGTCACAAATTTATAAAATTATAACCAAAATCATAAGATTTGTAGTTAATATTTTGATATGCTTTTTAAATCAAATGATTGTAAGTTAAAATAACATATAATATAGATGCATCTTATATATAATGAGAGATACTTTGCTATATATTTCTAAACTAATAAAGAATTTTCCTGAACAAAAAAGCTTAAGTTGTGGTGAATAGGTGTTCACGACCTTCTCGATCATTTCTCATGCTTCTTATCATTTACAGACTCAATCAATTTTAGTTATATTAAGGACGAAATAAAGACAAAAATTGATCGAGTGCATCTAAACAAGACTAAAAGAACATCTTTCTGGGCTAGGTACTTAATGACAGGTCCTTTTACAAAGATTAGCACTATGCGAAAGATCAATGGTGTCCGTGAACTTTCGAACACACCGTAGCTCCGTTATTATGATTATCGCTATTGGTAAATATGTCGTAACATGGACCACTAGTATATTTGTTATGTGTTTAGGCCAATACCAATTACTCTAGTTTTAGAATCATAATATGTAACTTATATGCTGGTTGTGTAACTTAATGAGAATAAAGACACTAATTACCTTCCATTATGGTATCAAAGCCAATCTTGATCCTCTCCTAATTCTTGTTACAAATTATATGCCTCTCCTCCTTCCTCCTATTCCAAACCGTATACTAAATAAACCCTAACTCTAAAATCAACATCCATGGCCGTTGGTGACAACCCACCTCCACCTCCTCCACCTCCAACCACCGATAAACTAATACCTTTCAGCATCACTAACAAAGTCCACGTCAAACTTAGCCTCGATATACACAACTACAATTCTTGGATTTCATTTTTAAAATCCACCTCGGAAGCCTTGGCCTCAGATCCCACATCGAAGCAAACGCTTCAACCGATGCATCATCTAGTGCTCCCGATCCGGAGTGGTGCAAACTTGATGATCTCATCAAGATGTGGATCCTAGGATCCCTATGTGATTCCCTACAAGAGCAAGTTGTATCTACACATGGCAATAAAAGACCCGTGGGATCATTTTGAAGGACTATTCCACAACAACGGGGCGCTAGGATGCTATCAATATTGATAATGAACTGTTCCATCAAGATTGGTAGTATGTCGATCAACGGATATTGTACCAAATCAAGTCTATGGCGGATCGGCTTCAAAACTTGGTTCGCTGTGAAGTGAAAAGAACTTGGTCATTTATGCGGTTAATGAGCTTGCTTCAAGGTTTGCCACTATAGTCAAAATAATAAGGCATCGTGAAACCCTTCTATCATTCGAAACGACTAGGAACATGCTACTACTTGAATTATCCACGTTAAATGAAGGATCCGGCACCCCTACTACATTCGACAGTAGCTCATCCTCACCAACAATACTCATGGCCACAATTCGAACCAGAAGGTAACATCCATTCTCAGTCTAACCAATCTTCCAATATTCCTCAATTATGTAATCATTTCAATAAGGGTTTATGAAAGTTCGGTGATAGTTGTAAATTTATCCATGATCATCGAAATCGATTAGGACTGACCAACGTAAATAAACCGGGTCGAGCTATGAACATACACTATTTAACCAAAATACAATATATGGGGTATCACCTAGTTACTATAATTCACGCATGGCACAACACTAGAGGTGGCAATTTGTGCCCAAAATCAAAAGAATGGGCTAAATGGGCAAACTTTTAAAGATTTGGGCACATTTGGTTCCCTCCTTTTTGAAATGGGCATGTATTGCCCATTTAGAGTTAAATAGGCATAGCAGGCACATGTTTTTCTGAACATTAGATTATTTTTAAAGAAAACTTACATTTATTTTTTAAATATAAGTTAGGTGTTACGTTCGATGAATTTATTTCGTCATTTTGGGTCTTTTTAAGCGATTAAGTATAACATGAGACCGTTTGGCCCGTGCCCGTTTAGCCCGTGCCCGTTTGGCCCGTAGCCCGTTTGACCGTGCTTGTTTGACCCGTGTGAGTACTGCCCGCCCGTTTGCCACCTCTACACAACACTATCACCAGCCCTCAATTACCCCTAATCTAGCCCAATCACAGCCCAACCCCCAAGCCTACTTAAGACCCTAATACCATAAACAACCAATTGCCCCACAGGACCACCAATACCAAGCCCAACTGCGCCCCGACTACCAGGCCTAACAACCCATGTATGCGGCCCAACACAAATCGACAGCCCAGTTGAGTGGTATTTTAGGACATGCTCCAACAGTGTACTAGTCACATGATACTACTCTTCCCAATGCGTATGGCACTATGAATTTACCAGACCCGACTTGGAACATGGATACAAGTGCCTCCTCTCATCTCAATTCTAATGCACGTAGATTAAGTACAAATTTTAATAAATCTGTATACCCATCTGTACATGTTGGTCATGGAAACTCTATTCCCGTCACCAACACCGACCATAACATTATACCATCCACTCATCGACCTCTTCACCTTCATAATGTACTTGTCACTCCTAACATCATTAAAAATCCTATTCATGTTCGCCAATTTACTAGGGATAATAATTGCACTATTGAACTTGACGCTTTGATTTTTCTGTGAAGGATTTCTTGACTCACCATATCCTCATTCGAAGTGATAATTCGGGTGATCTCTATCTGGTTACCAATCCTTCATCTATCCCTACTGCTTTACTCACCACAAGATCCTCCACGTGGCACCAAGGCCTAAGTCATCCCAGTGACGAAGTGCTACTTTCTCTTATTTCACGTTAGTTTATTTCATGTAATAAAGAAAAGTCTCCACATGTTTGTCATGCTTGCCAACTTGGAAAACATGTGAAGCTTCCTTTCTATAGTTCGAATTCTATTGTTGAACATTTTTGATATCATTCATTCTGATTTGTGGACTTCTTCAGTTGTTAGTTCTGGTGGTTTCAAGTATTATGTTATTTTTCTTGATCATTTCTCACACTATTTATGGATTTATCCTTTTCTCTCTAAATATGACATGTTTGCTAAATTTTTACATTCTCTCTAATTATGTTAAAAATCAATTTAAATGTGAAATAAAGAGTTTCCAATGTGACCATGGCGGCGAGTTCGATATAACCGACTTCATACCCTCTTTGAGAATTATGGTATCTGATGACGTACCCTCCGAATTGGCTCGGAGGCCTTCCCTCCGAGATCCATGGGAGCTACTCCCAATAAACATCTATGAGCCTTCAAATAGGCTCTCGTAGCGTAAAAATAGCTATACGATGGTTACTAGAATGGGAATTCGCCAACCGAAGTACAACGCCCTTCGGTGTGTGCCTCTCGATATGACTAACGCAGAGGTTAACTCTGACTAAGTCAAACCCACAATCTTATCCCTGTCAAGGCTTTCCCGCCAAGATAGGGATCGTGGTACACAACCCCCTGTAATCCCCTAAAACCGTGGGACTCCCCTACTTTTACTGATTCAAGTGCAGAGACGTGTGCATGCCCATTTTATCACCTATAAATAGATCGGAAGAGCACTCGGGTTTGATCACGCTCTCAATACCTACTTTACATATTTACAAACTTATTATCATCTTAATACACATACTTACTCTCACACCAGAGGTGCTTCGCAGGGCACAGCCCCTGCGCCTCACTTAACGTAGTGTTTTCATTTGTGTTGACACAGGTTACCAACAACTTGGTGACTCATCCCTCATCATCAAACTCTTCGATCACCATCGAAGCCCGATAGTCCCTATTATTGCACAATCAGTATCCAACTTAGGTTTTCTTGCCCAAAAACCTCCCAACAAAATGGAAAGGCGAAATGAATGCTACAAACCATAAATAACGTCATTCGTACACTACTATTTCAAGCACACCTACCCCTATCTTTTGGGTCGAGGCCCTTCATATGGCCGCATACCTCCTTAACCTCATACCATCAACTGCCATTAACAATGAAATTCCCTTCAAAATACTTTTTCAGAAAGAACCCGACAACTCCCGCTTATGCATCTTTGGGTGCCTATGTTAATCCTTACCTCCACTCCCTTCACAAACTCGCCCCACGTGCAATCCCATGTATCTTCTTGGGTTTTACCGCCTATTACTGAGGTTATCGTTGCGTAGACCTTGAAACAAACAAAATCATTATTTCTAGATATGTCACTTTCAATAAAACACAATTTCCCTACCGATCCATGACACCCACCTCCCCACCATCATACACATTCCTAGAACCCGCACCTTCCCCATTACTTAGCAGCCATGCCAATCCCCTCTCCACCACTTAAAATGAAAATCAAAACCACCATAACACAACCGCACCTCCTACTCAAACCCACTCGGACCACACACATAACACAAACACCTCCTAGGACCACGATACAAGTCAGCTCCACCAACACCATCCCCAAGCCTACGACACAAACACCTCTCAGGCTCACGATACTACACCTCCTGTCCAATCAACCACACCACCCAGCCCAACAACACCAACCCCGAGCCTAATAACACAAGCCCACCAACCTCCAAACAGTCCCCACTATCAGCACCCAGCTCCATTCTGCACACCACACAGCCCGATATCGTACCCTCCAACAACACCACCTCGGCTTTAGAACCCAATAACGAGCCACCTCACACTCACCCCATGGTCATTCGGTCTCCAATGCATCATTGTCAAACCCGTTGTTCGTCTCACTTTACATACGTACCCTCTTTCACCCATTCCTAAATCTCATTTTCTTGCTTTAAAAGATCCTCAATGGCGTAATGCTATGTATGATGAGTATAATGCATTGATTAAAAATGATACTCGGGTTCTTGTACCGAGGCCACTTGATCTTAATATGGTTCGCTCTATATGGTTATTCAAGAATAATTTCATGCTGACGGGGTCCTGAGCCGTTGTAAGGCTCTTGTGGTTGCTAATGGAAGCAACCAACAACTTGGTGTTGATTGTGATGAGACCTTTAGTCCGGTCGTTAAATGGCTACCATTATTGTCCTCGACCTTTGATTGTCTATGATGTGCTGGTTCATGACAGCGTTAAGAATGCAATTTCTTAACGGTGATTTATTAGAGACGTATACATGTATCGACCTCCTAGATTTTTTTATTCTATACCCTCACATTGTTAGGAATTATCGTTTGAGTTGATAAGACAAAAGAATGAAACAAGAGGGACTTAATCGACAAGAGAAACCTACAAAAGATGGAAGGACTTGCTTGCAAAGAAGTTTTATTTATTAGTCCTTTGTAGTATTTTGTAAACCCTAATTCTCTAGTATATAAAGAGGACATAGGTGTAGGTTTTATATATAGTATTCAAGATGTGATCGACTTAAGGTGTGTGTGTGTCCTGGGCGTATAGTCTTGTAAGCGCCTAGGTTATTAGTTTAGTTATCTGGGCGTGTTCCTATAAGCGTCTAAGATTAGTTAGTGTTAGTGAATAAAAGCCTTGTTCAATAACAAAGAATTGATTAGTTTATTCATTGTGCATGTTATTAGTCTTTGTTATTGATCCTAGCTAAACATAAGCGATCTTATCAATTGGTATCGAGGCGGGAGCTCTTGATATAGGGATCTACAAGGTTTTGAAGAAAAGATACAAACAACGATTAGTTTTTCTTGAGCTGTTGGATCGAGCTACAATTTTTTGGTGCATCTCGGTTTATCCGTCTAAAAGTTTCACGAGAAGGATTGTCAATTAGAGCTCTCAATCAAAAGTTATAATAGGTCGAAGTTTCTTTGACTGAATTTTTTAAATGAGTTAAAACAACCTTTGTTTTGAAATGATCATAACTTGTTCGTTAACCGTTGGATCGTTGACGAAATTTTTAGGTGAATGTTCTCTATATAGCCATCTAACTTTCCACAGGAGGGATCGTCGATCCGAGCTTTTATCCAAAGTTACAGTTTATCGAATATGGTGTGCGACAAAGTCTTGCTCCTTGTTCAAAATCTTCTTTGTTTATATTCAAATCTCTTGCATTTTATACTCAAAAAATATCATGTCATTATACTCAAAATACTCCATCAAAACCCTAAATTGCTCAAAGTCTTGCTGGAGTCCATGAAAGTCTTTTAAACTTAATCTTGTAAGTCAATCTTGCTAATGTTATACATGATTTTGGTTCTCGTATGGTTTTGGATTCGAGGGAAGTCGAAGCATGATAATTGTTATGGATTTTTGACGACACACACATGTTATTGTTCACTTACACAAGAAGATTGGTATTTGTTCTTAAAAGTTTTAAAAGCTGGTTTTGGTTTTTATTGAAGAATTGATTCTGAAGAGGATTATTTATCTTATTTGAAGATGAAGTGGAGTTTCTTGGATCGTGTTCTTATTATATTTTTAAGCAGTGGAATCGTTTAAAAGTAACATGTGAGTGCTTCAATGATTATGACAGCAATTGTGAATAGTAGATGAAGGTTTTAAGTCAAGAGATTACGGTCTCCTATACATAGGTTGTATCGTTCGATGTCATCTATAGTGCAAGACATAAGACACAAGTTTGGGTTATTTTACTTCTTCATCAAATTAAATTATATTTGGTTTTCTTAACAAGTGATCATTACAGAGGAGCTTCTGATTTGAAGAATCATTTGATGTTCATGCATCACTCAAGGAAGTGTTTGATTTTTATTCTTGTTGATCATTATTACTATTGCTAGTTGGAGTTTCTCTCTTGTTTGGATTCATTTTTAGTAAGCATTTTGGTGTTCTTCATGGAGGCAATTGAAACATTGGGCAGCTTAGATTGGAAGTGTGGTATTGGTTCGTGGTGGTCAAGATCATTATTTGCATCGTTCCTATTTGGATAATAACAAAAGGGAAGAGATGTTTGAGTGACATGGCATGGATTAAGGGAAGAAAAGGATGACATACTTGTTTCATTCATGGTGAGATCACGATCTTAATTTCTCTCCTTAAATACAGGAAGTTCGTTCAGAATGGTTTTGTCATTATCAACTAGGGAAGATTGTTGGGAATTATCGTTTGAGTTGATAAGACAAAAATAATGAAACAAGAGGGACTTAATCGACAAGAAGAAACCTACAAAAGATGGAAGGACTTGCTTGCAAAAGAAGTTTTATTTATTAGTCCTTTGTAGTATTTTGTAAACCCTAATTCTCTAGTATATAAAGAGGACATAGGTGTAGGTTTTATATATAATGTTGGAATCACTCCTAAACCATAAATCAAGTGTTAGTAATTAACATGTAATAGTTAGCTTTATTATGGCCTTTATGTTTGTTATTAGCCTTAAGCTTATGTAGAAGTCCCATGAGCTTAGGCCCAAGCCCATATAAGAAAGGATGGGAACTAGGGTGTTGCCCTAGCTTCCTCTATAAATACTCTTGTAAACCCTCATTTGAGGTTGGTTGTTCAAGTTATTCTTTCCACGTACATCACGCATACTTAGGTCTTGTATTTCGGTGTGTGTGTGTGTTTTACTTGTTCATCGCGCCTTCATCTCTTTCTATATTACTTGTGTTTGTAAAACTAGTGACCTAACTGATGGTATCGAGAGACAAATAGTTGAGTGAGCGCATTGTTTGAAGTGAGTTTGGTCTCACGCTTAACTTGCGTATCGAAACTTTGGTTGTTAACAAAAGCGGTTTTACACTTTTAATCCAAGATTCTTGTACTTTCAATGTTATAAGGTGTTATACTAACGTTTTTGGCAAAAGTTTCAAACTTTATCGTGGATCATAGTTTTTAAACTTGTTTTTGTTCTTGGGTGTTAGTTCTACAGCGTAACCCGTTTAAGCGGATTTTAGTACATCAAGTTTCACACTTTTGTGTTATTTTGGTACTATTGAAGCTATTCCATAACAAAAATGCGGTTTAGAAACACATTTGGGCAAAATCAAAATTACGAGTAATCCTACGGCGTGTTGAAACCCTAAAATGGCAATAAGATTATCCTTGGTTTGATCTTCATTTTAGTGGTTTTATTAAAGTGTTTTCTTACTTGGATAAGTGCGAAAATCGTGGAGCTTTGGATATCTTTTGCCTTTGTGATGAGTGTAGAAGATCATTTGAGCAAAACCCTAAAATGGCGCATAAGCATAAGCTTACGGCGTAGAAATCCTCGCATAAGATTCACTTTCTGGCGTAAACTTAGCTCTCGCATTAGGTAATCTCGCCTAACTTTCTACACTAACTTTTGTCTCGCATAACTTTGGTGCTTTTTCCTGCTTCGGTAAGCTAAATCCTCTAGTAACTCATTATTATTCTAGCGTAACTTTTTAGGTGTTTTTACGCATAAGTGCTACTTGGTTCTTGTCTTTTCTAAGCCTAAGCCACTTCATCAACAAAGGTTCATTCGACTACAAAGATCCATTTTACTACACAAGTTTATCAACATGTCTCATACCATACTCTAACTATTTCCCTCGCACTTATAATCATCAACAACAACAATTAACTCCACAACATCAACAATGGAATCAACAACAGCTATTTATCAACAACAATTTAATCAACAACATAATCCACAAATTGGTGCAATTCCACCACCACGAATGGTTCAAACACCACCAAGCCTTCAAGTTCAACCCTACACCGAATGATTTCAATCAACATCCATCAAGGAACACTATGAAGGAACCCACTTGGTTTGCAAAGATGTGTGAAGCTTTAGCGGCCAACAATCAATTCATGAAAATTGATCACTTGATAGACCTCCAATGCTCACTCCGAGGAAACTCTGATCAATGGGTGATAAGGTTCTTTAGGTTTTGTGATGCGAAGAAGCCACATGGAAAGTTCTTAAAGAAGGTTATCTTGGAAGGTCCATTTGAGATGCCTCTTGTCATTGTGCAGGAGATCCAGCTGCTTTGTTCCACCAAGAGATGAACAAACCAACATTGCTCTCTTGTTGCGAGATCTAAATGCTCACGAACTTCTACACTATGAAGTGATGAACTTGCAATGGAATACATCCTCTTAGGATTACCAAACCCAATTCTTACAGTAGCGTTGATGCTCAAAAAGCGCACAAAAATGTGGGATCATATTAGTCTTCTTATGGAAGGATCTGTACTCACTCGGGAGGATTTGGAATCCAAAATTTACTTGGCTTATGAACACTTCATGATTGAACACGGAGAACACTAGAGTCCTATCATCATCGATTTTCGGACATCATCAATGATTTGGATAAACACAACATCATCATGCCAAGAATTGCGGTGAATACTAAGTTCTGAGTAGTCTTGGTCACGAATGGGAGAAGTATGTCATTTTCTCAAGTCAAGCAAAGAATATGCATCATTCTACTTATGGATTGTTGTGCGATTACTTGAAGCCTCATGAAAAGAAGTTGATCGGGAAAGGATTCTCCGTGCTCAAATTGCTAAGCAGTCACCGGATAATCAACAACTTGCCTTGTATGCTCAACGAATTATCCTCTCAACCACAACTCAACCAAGCTGGCCAAACACACCTTCACGGCAACAACCTCAACAAAATCAATTGGTTCCATACAACAACAATGCTCAAGCATATGTTGGTGAAGCGGTTGAAATCGATCCGTTCGAGCATTGCAACAAGGTTTGTGATGATTGCTAATGCTTTTGGCCGTTACTGACAAATCCAACAATCGTATTCGTTCCTCATCCCTACACGGACTCAATTTGTTGTGAACAATGGGCGTGTTGAAGTTCGAAATCGTGATTATGGTCGTCGGATGGGCGGTGGTCAAGGGTTTAATCTGTGGGTAGGAATAACAACATAGCTCAAGTGGTGGAGCAGGGAAATGCTCGAGAATCGAGTTAAATGGTCTTAGATGCTGGCCCCGCAATGAGGAAGGGACACACAGCTAATGCATGCCCAAAGCCGAGGACTAGGGGCGGTGCTTATTTCAAAGGAGCTTTACTTTTGGCTCTTAAGGATGAAGTGGTGGATCTCTCAGGACAAAAGCAGAGCTTTATGGCGGATCTGGACTCGGATGATGATATGGAGGACTTGCGGGCCAATGCACCGTATTATGTTGATGGCAAATA
>CM040242.1:215385491-215675125 GCA_022545495.1 Chrysanthemum lavandulifolium
AATGATTCATCAAATCTCTGAGAAAATTTCATTATCTCATTCTTAAGACTTGTGGTTCGGGATGGAGGATAGAATTCGTTAACGAACTTGGTGACAAGATCTTCCCATGTCTCAATAGAACGAGGGGGTTGTTTCTCAAGCCAATTCCGGGCTTGTCCCTCTAGAGAAAATGGGAACAAAAGAAGCTTGATAGCTTCATGTGGGACATTCTTGTACTTGATGGTAGATGCAATCTTGTTAAACCATCGAATGTGTGCATGAGGATCATCCCGCTCAAAACCATAGAATTGGCTTTGGGTTACTAGATTAAGCAACCCGGTTTTGAGCTCGAAAGTGTCAGCCACGATGGCTGGGACAACAATGGCATCTCCGTAACCCTCGATGGGTGCTTGGAGAAGCTCATTCATGGGTTTGTCTTCTGCCATTTCGACAGGAGGTGGTGGTGGTAGACGTTCCTCAGTCACGGCTGAAGGAGCTGAACGTCCTCTACGTCTACGAGGAATGTTTCCAAGTTCAGAAAGTGGACTTGTAGAGCTGGAAGAACGAGTGCGCATGCACTATGTATAAAAATCAATTTTCAAAACAAATGAGGCAAAACGACAAGTGAACTTAACCAATAATCACAAATGAAATGGCTTCTTTGAAAAAGGTACACCAAATCACAAGGACACAAAGGCAAGTTTTAAATCTGATGTTCGGGAACTTATTATGGTCACACCCCCAGTTAGTAGGTGTACTGCCTTGATTTGCGGTGGTTGATTTTTATGTATATATTAAGTACCACTGAAAAGACGTAGGTAATGATTTGTGCAAATGGGTTTAAAAACTTTTGGACAATATTTTTGGATCGTCTCGTTTAACCAAATCGTACTGTTTTAAGAATCACCTTAAAGACAATACAAGATAGAAAACGTTCCGATTGTTTTGTTGTTTTATATTTTTTTGGTGTTTTTAACACTTTAGGAAAAGTGCTAATGAACTTTTTGATTTCTTATAACTTTACAAAAAACTTTTTACAAATGGTGGGTTATGTGCAAGAATGGGTCTGAAAATGGCTAAACACACGCTAAAGCCTCCCCGGCAGCGGCGCCAAAATTTGATCTGTGCTAAACCGTCAAGCTACCTCACACAAGCTAGCCACTTGTGAATGGCTAACCGTAAGAAGCTTAAAACTGCTTAAAACACAAATACAATGAAGTCCTGGAGAATATAATGAATTCCCGGGTCGTTAAGTCCCACGGAGACTCAATGGTGTGTCAAAACTAATTCAGATGATAGAATGATCACTAAGGATAGTGATCAGTAAAGGTTTTGATTGAGAAATTACACTACTGATTGATTGGAATGAGATTGGAACAGAATTGGAAAGCACAACAATCAGATAAAAGAAACGTAAAACGTACGTTTAAAAACTACGTATACGTACAAAATAAAAAGTGAAATCTAAGAAATAAAAGACCTAAAAATATGAAAATAACATTTTTGGAATCCTAAAAATAAAAGAAAATTATTAGAAAAAGAAAATTATTTTTACAACTAATTTATTTAATTATTATTAATTAAAAACTATTTTAACTATTTATAAATACTCTAAAATAGAAGAAAATACAAAATAAGGCTAGAAAAATAACTTATGATTCAGAAAAATCTAAAATACTATAAACTAATTTTAAAATTAAAAATATATTTTTCACACTTTTTATCTAATTATTACTAATTAATTATTATTTAAAATACACTTAAATACTAGAAAATATAAAATAAACCTGGAAAAATGAAATTTTAACTTGGAAAAATCTAAAATATGATAAAACTAATTTTAAAACTGAAAAGATATTTTTTATGCTTTTTAATTATTTATTACTAATTAATTACTATTTTTAACTATTTAAAATTATAATAAATACTAAAAAGATAGAGAAAAATATGAAACTTTTTCTAAAAATACTATATGATGACAGAAAACTAACAAAAGTATAAAAACAAGATTTGCTTATTAATAAGCTAAAAAGAAAAATCAAAAAGCTAAAACCTATTAAATAAACGCTATCACTATTTTTATATTGATGTTTTTCTAGATTTTCTTTTTGAAAACTACTTTACTACTGATATTATGAAACTTTAACAAATACAAAAATTTTACAAACTTGAAATAAGCTGTTTGAGTAGCTTATGAGCCAACAGTGGCTAAATGAGCTTATTGTAGTGAAATAAGCTCAAACAAGCTTGCAAGCTGAAACAGAAGCTAGAATAAGATAAAAACAAGCTAGTGCTACTAATATGAAGCTAAGAGACAAGGAAAAGCACACTGATAAGCTAGAAAAAAGACAATAAGCACTTGGCTATAACACAGAAAGGGGACAATATTAGAGCTACTTGCAGCCCTAGCCAACAAGCTAAAAAAGTGAAAACTTAAGCTTGACAATCAAAGATGACCAGGTTGGCTTCCCAAAGAACCAAAGATCACAAGATTTGACCCACTAATAAGCTCTGTGCAAGCTTATCAAGATGGACCTATTCACTGTGCACAGGGCATGGTTTCAGAACAGGTACCAACAAGAAGCTAGTCAAAAAGCACTTTATAAGCTGATTCAAAGAGATCTAGTATTTTTATATTTTTGTTTAGCAACTATACTTTAATACCCTAAGAGCTTTTAAGCTAAAACTCAATATTAAACTCACACTAAAATTACCTTTTTTATTCAAAAATGACCAAGTTGGAAATTTTGACTTTTCTTAAAAACAAAGAAGTTGACTAATATGAACTTTGAGCTGATCCTAGGCACTGATTATGTTATGTTAGGGTGAAATAAAACTTGTTTGATCAATGATAACAACTTGTAAACACAAAAACAAGATCAATGATCATGCAATCCAAACAGTGAGCAACCAAGAAATGATCAAAAGAGATTTTGACTTTTGTTTAGACAAAGATAGGTTTTCTTGACTGATATGAGTTATTATACACTTATGTGACACAGAGCAATCACAAACAACAACACAAACAATATCTATTGCAGTTTAAGCAAGCAAATCCAAACACCCTTTACTTCACCGTTTTGATGATTTTTCAAAGCAAATCATAGATTTAAACCATGAACTTGATTCATAAACTTAGATTATCATATATTAGGACTAAACAAACATGAAACAACAACAATAACAACATAAAACCAAGAATCTAGACCTAAGCTAGTTTAACTGTTAAAATGAAATTTTTGTTAACTACTATTTTAAAAGAAAAGAAAACTGATATTAATGTTAATTACACTTAACTAAAGCTAATGAACATAAAAAACACAAAATTCAAGCTACTAACTAATTAAAACAGTGAAATGCAAAAATTAAACCAAGGCTTACAAATGCTTCCAAGCTAAAACTGAGAACAAGAACCAATGAACACCCCTATTAGCTTACCACTAAGCTTCTAACCCAAGGCCATCCATAATTCACCCTGCTCCAGCTGTGAACACCCTTTCCATATGATTTTTGAATTTTAAACTATTTAATTTGTATTTTTGTGATTTTTCTGTTTAACTTCTAAACTTGAATTTTGAGGTCTCTAAAAGCTTGAATAAGCTTCTTGGGAGCTTACATGAGCTATTTCAGTCCTTATCAACAACTAACAACAACATTAACACATTGTGAGATTTTTCAATGAAAACTGCATAAATTGAAATAAGAACTTAAAACTTGATATTAAAACTGAAAGTAGTTCACAAATACTTGAATTAACTTAAACAAAGTACTAGGAAAGCTTAAATTACACTGAGATTTTGAGAAAAATAAAAACGACAATGGAAAACTAAAATTATACTAGATGGATAGATACATTGCATCTCTCTCCCTTTATAATGACTTTTGTGAATCTCTGATGACCTCTGAATCTTTCCCACCATTTTCTAGCCATTGGATCATCAAATATCATCAGAACCGTCCAAGTGGATTTTGGCGCCAAAATTGTCAAGAGCAGGTTTTGATATTAATTGGAGTTTGGTTTCAATCAATTAAAGGTTTTGGTGTTAGTGGAGGTGGAGGGGACAAGGTAAGGGGGGGGGGTTGAAGAAAAAATGGGAAAACTGCTCTGGTTTTGGAGAATCAGAGGTGGGAGAGGTAAGTGAACAGTAGGGCGGTTTTTTTGGTTTGTTTGACTTTATTTGACCATGGGATAATATTAAACGGGGTCGGGTCAATGGATTTGGGCCAGCTGGATTTTGGGCCTTGGATTTGGTTTGATATTAAAATGAGGATCCGTTTGGTTTAACTATGATAACAAGGACCAAAAATGTAATTTCATCAAACTTCAAGGACTGATCATGATACTTTTCCAAACTTCTCACAAGGACCAAACATGACAAACATTGATAGTGCAGGGACCCTTTTTGCATAAAATCCCATTTTTAGAAATCCAAGGACCATTTTTGCAAATTTTCAAAGTTTAGGGACCTTTCTTGCCAATTGACCAAAGAATCATTCAAGGATCATTTTTGATAACTTAGAATACTTCAGGGACCTTGAATGACAAAACTTCACATTTTTGAATTCCAGGGACTAGATTTGACAATTTTTAAAACTTAGGGGACTAAAACTGCCAATTTTGCAAACTTGATACATTTTTCATCTGATTTTGATATTTTTGCATTTAAAACACATAAAACACTGATTTGTGATATTTTGATCATTTTGATGTGTTTCTGAGTGTTTTCAGATGATTTTGCAGTTTAGATTGTACAAAAATGATGAGTATTTAGACACTCATCAAGAGCCATTGTGTTATGCTTCCACAGCCCGATATGGGCCTTCCCAATTGGGCTTCAGATTACCTTGGTTCTCCACCTGACTTGCTTCATTCTTCCTGTACACAAAGTCTCCGACTTTGAAAGTCATCAGTTTCACCCTCATGTTTTAGTACTGCTCGACCTTTGATTTGTACTTTGCTTCTTGTATAGCTGCAGCTTCCCTTATTTCTTGTAATTGATCTAAGTTCAATCGCTTCTCTTCCTCATTTTGATCTTCCCGGAACATCAAATTTATGTGGGTTGGCATGCAAATTTTCGCCAGGATGACAACTTCGCTTCTATAAGTGAGACTAAAATGGGGTTTCTCCATTGCTCGTCTTTAAGGAGGTTCAATGTTCCCATAGTACGTTGGGCAATTCGTCCAGCCATCCTGCCCAGTCTCTTCCTAGCCTCGTCATAAGTCCCTCCATCAGACTCTTGTTTGCTCTCTCTACCAACCCGTTCTCTTGCGGATGTTCCACTACGGTATTCATCTGCTTAAGTTTTAGCTTCTCACACCAAATTTTTAACGGGTCATTAACGAAGTTAGTTCCATTATCCATCACTATCACCCCCGGTAATCCATACCGACGCACAATATTTTTCCACACAAACTTTTTGACGTCCTTCCCCGTTGTCCAGGCGAGTGGCTTTTCCTCGATCCACTTGGTAAATAATCAATGGAAACTATGATGAACTTCACTTTCCCTGGTGCCTCAGTAAGAGTGCCCAAAGCATCCATTCTCGACTGATAGAAGGGCCAAAGAGCCATGATGGAAGTCAATAATGTTTTTGGCGGTTTTGGCACTGGTGCATGTATTTGGCAAGAATCGCACTTCCTGATTTCTTCCCTTGCATCTTGATGCATGGTAGGCCAGCAGTAACCTTGTCTCATCAACTTAGCCACCACTGTCCTTGGGCCGGAGTGCATCCCGCACGCCCCTTCATGTACCTCCCGGATTATGTAGTTTTCCTGTAAAGGTCCTACACATCATAACATTGGGCCCAAATTAGATTTTTTTGAAAAGTGTTCTTTCTTCCATAATAAAATGAGGGATTTTCATTCGCAGGATTCTTGCTTGTTTGGTTCCTACGACCATATTCCTTTTTGTAGGCACTTGATGATTTGTGTCATCCAGTTGTTTTTTTCCTCCTCCACTATGGAGCTCATAGTGTCTTCTTCTTTGGATGGTTTTTCCAACACTTCTACTAAAACTTCCTTGGTAAGGTGATCAAAGGCTATCGATGCCAACTTACTCAGAATATCTGCCTTATGGTTTTGAGCCCTTGGAATGTTGCGGATTTTGAAACCTTTGAAACTTGCAATGTGCTGTTTTGCCTTAGCCAGATACTGTTGCATACTTTCCTTTGTCGTTGTGAACTCTCCATTAATTTTGCTTGTGACCAGTTTGGAATCGAATCGAACATCCAAGGCTTCTATCTTTAATTTTTCGGCGATCCTTAAACCTACCAAAAGAGCTTCATATTCGGCTTCATTGTTGGTACTTTCAAAGTTCAACCGTAGTGCATATGTTAGTTCTACCTTCGAAGGCCCAATAAGGACTAAACCTGGTCATGAACTTTTCTTGTTTGATGTACTGTCCGTATACAGTATCCATTCATTGGCATCGGTAATTTCACATATCTCATGCTTTTTCCCCTTCATCCCTAAACTCTCTGTCTCAACCAGTATTTCCGTAAGGAAATCCGCTAGTACCTGACCCTTGACTGCGTTTCTGGGGACATACGTGATATTATATGCTCCTAAATCGACTGTGTATTTGGCAAATTTTCCTGAAACTTTCGGCTTGTTTAATATCTTTTTGATGAGTTGATCTATGATGACCTTGACAGAATGGGCCTCAAAATACCTTCGGTGCATAATTTCTATCGGTGCATAATTTCTTTCGGCGTCATGCGATGTTCGGCTTACGTAATGTATCGACAATTGTCTCCCTTTTCATTCAACAACCAATACCGCACTAATGGTGCCTTGAGATGCCACTAGATATACATATAATTGTTCTTTGGGTCGTGGGGTTGATAAGGACAAGAGCTCAAGGATCAGTCATTTCATTGCTTGGAAAGCTTCCTCAACTTCTTTCGTCCACCTGTATTCGTCCTTGTTTTCCTTGGTGATATTCTTTAAAGTCTCAAAGAAAGTTAGTGACCTTTCTACTGACCTTGCCAGGAATCTGTTTAAATCTGCTAGTTTTCCGCTCAGGCTTTGCATCTCCCGAAGCGTTTTCAAGGACTTTATCTCCATGATTACCTTGGTCTTCTTCGGATTGGCCCTTATGCCCTCCGAGGTCACCATATACCCCAAGAATTTTCATTCTTCTACTCCGAACGAGCATTTCTTTGGATTCAATTTCACGTTATCTCGCCTAAGGTTGTCAAATGTCTCTGCTATGTCGGCTATCATATCCCGCTCGATCTTGATTTTGATAGCCATGTCATCTATATACGCTTCCATGTTTCTACCTATCTGCGACTGAAAATCTGAATCCACCAGCCGCTGGTAGGTTATGCCTGCATTTTTCAGGCCGAACGACATCTTGGTGTAGCAATATTTTCCTTGTTTCGTATAGAATGCAATTTTCTCCTCATCTTCTACTGCCATCTGAATCTGATGATAGACCTTATAAGCATCAAGGAAACACTTGTACTTATACCCCATGACCGACTCGATTTTCCAATCAATCTCCGGAAGAGGATAATAGTCTTTTGGGCACTAAGATTTCAAGTTTTTAAATCAATGCACATCCTCCAGCTTCCATCACCCTTTTTTACCAGCACCGGATTTGAAATCCACGTTCGATACCTCACCGGCCTGACGATACCTACTTTTACACATTCTTTAACCTCCCCCATCACTATCTGATTCTTTTCTTGTTAAAACGTCCTTCTTTTCTGGACGACGGGAGTATCTGAGATGTTAACATTAAGAGTATGTTGTATCAGGCGTCTCGGTACTCTGGTCATGTCCGATGGCTGCCAGGAAAACACATCCTTGTTTTTCCTCAATAGTTCTATCAATTGCTTCCTACATTCTTGAGAGAAACTAGTTCCAATCGTCACACATTTTTCTGGGAACGCTGCATTGACCAATATGTCTTCTGTTGGGTCGGTCTTTCTTGGACTTTCTCGGTCTTCCCCATCCACTTCCCTATCTTGCGGCTCGGACTCCGGTGTCATATGTCCTTCTTCCAACCTCCAGCATTCTAAAATCACTAACCTCCCAGTATTCAGGGTGGCTATTCCCCTCAGGGTTGGGAACTTCATCATGGCATGTATCGTCGAAGGGATGGTTCTTAGCTCCCTTAACCCATATATGACATGAATAAGATTATAGGGCGAAAGAGATCTGATGACTGCGAATTTCATGGTGGTTCTTCTGAAGAGACCGTGGTCACAAAAACACATGTCTAACTCGATTTTTACCAATGGCTTAATGACTTCACCGGAAAATCATACCAAGGGTGAGCTTGTTTTCTTCAACCTAGATTTAATAGACGGGTAGAAGTTATTGAAGCAATGCTCATACATCACTTCCACGGATGCTCCTTCTTCAACAAAGACTCTCTTGACTAGGTAGCCTTCTATTTCGGCTTCAATTATCAACAGTTCTTCAGATAGATCGTCAGCCATCAAGTGAGGAAAAGTTATTGGGACATTCATCCAATCTTCGTCCTGCGCCCTCCTCTTTATTTTCCTATATCCACAATAATCGCCAACCATGTTGATCACTCTTGCCTTCCCATTATTATGCCCCTTAGGATTTTCTCTTCCCCCCTGCTACATGTTTTTTAACAGATGGTCCAGCTTTCCTGATTCTAAAGCCATTTCTAGTTGCTTTCTAAAATGATAACAATCATTCGTGAGGTGGCCTTTTTCCCCGTGATACTCACAATATCTATCTGCATTTTCTTTGCTCGGCATTCCCTGCAGAGGCAGTGGTGGAGGCAAGTTCAAGTGGTGATTGGGTACTAAAAGTTCCTTTGGCTGCGTGGACAAGACCGTAAGCATGGAGCGATTGTTGTCTGCTCTTCCCACTTCATTGCGACGGTAGTCATTGCGGGGACGAATGTGTCACATATTGGTTTTCACAAACACGCAAACACACAATACTTGGGGCGTATGAAATGAGTTTTAGAGAGAGAAAGTGGAAGAGAGTTGGGAACTTTAGTGAGACAAAGAAAAATGAATTATGAAGCTCCAACCCTTTGCCTTGCTAGGCAAAGGGTATTTATAGTTACAAGTATGTCACGCCTCCTTGGGTGTGGATTAGGCATCTGATGGGTAAAGACCCGTCCTTCCTCCACGGTGTTACTTAAAAACTACTAACTATTACTAAATGACTAAGACTACGAGCATTCTAATGATTACATATACTTGAGGTGACGGACTCTTTAAGCGCGGATTTTCTAAATCCTAACAATCTCCCCTAAGGAGGTCACCTCAATTACATCAATTACAAATAGATATTACATTTTGGTGTTCTTGGATTCTTAATTAAGTTCTATGCTCGTAGTTCGCGGTCTTTGATTCTTCATGTTCGCATGTGTTGAATATCAAGTGGAGGTCTTTAAGCGATCCACGTGTTGGTGAGTTTTGAGCCGACTTTGAGATCATCACCAGATAAATCTCGACTCATCCTTTAGTGCATCGCCATTATGTGAAGTTGTGACTTTTGGACCATCATGCTCACATTTTGGATCATGATATCTTCTCATCGAGTGCGAAAGCTTTTGTTGAATCGTGATATTTGAGCGGTAGCAAAAGCATGGATTGAAAATATCAGAGCTATTTGATGAAGATATGCACTTATCATGATTTCTTTGGAAATGAACGTGTTGTGTGAGCATGCGACTATGGATTGACTCCTCAATTCTGATCAGCTGCAACCGTCGGGTGTCCCTGCAAGCAACAGTTAGCAATAAAGCGCACAAAAAGTGTCTTTGATCACCTTCATTGAATAGGTTGCAAGAACCACGGTTCTCCGTTGTTCAGTGCAAGTACTTCCTGTGATCAGGTGTAATTCCGAAGAATTTCCTTGACATGGTTTCGCAGCTGCTCTAGCAGTTCTCAAACCGGAATGTCTTAAAGAAGACAACACGAAGTGAGTGAACCAGCAAATTGAGATTCGCTGATTGAAGAAAATGATTTGAAAAACAATCGTGTATTGCTTAATAGAAAGAGTTTTGCAATACAACAAAGGTTTTATAAGAAAAATCACTTTTCAATCATAAATACCCCTTTTATTTTGAAAACATAATACACAGTCGATGCGCTAGAGAAAAGAATTTTGAGCACAACGACCGGTTTTTCAAAGGTATTCATCAATCCATTTCCTGAACCAGGATTAATTCAAGAGTGAATCGCCTCAACGTTTCTGTCCAGTTGTCACAAGCTTGATCTATTGGATAGATCTCACATGCCACCCACCAAGAGCTTGTCGATGTTGGCTCAAGAAGGATTTCCATCTTCATCGTGAATATTTTACATATCACTCGGATGTTACGGCAATACCACAAGGATAATCGTGGGACTCTCAAAGTATATTCTTACTTTCCACACCGTGTGAAACAGAAAGTCTTCATAAATTTTGTGTCCTAATGAGATTTCTTGTGGATGATCTCTTGGCTCTAGACTCAATAGTGCACTTTGGTTTCCTATGCGGAGACTAGGGAGAGGGTCTCCTTCTTCAATATCAACAATTTCTAAGAGAAAACCGATAGATTATGTAGGTTACCCGTGAGAATGAAACAAGTCCTTTTAAGAGGAACTTGAGTAGCTTGGGAAGTTTAGTGCAGTGCGTCACTAGGTCCATGACATCTTGTCTTCAATACCGACGTTACCTTAGTAACCACCAGTAGCATATGAATTGAACCCGGTTTCTGCCTTAAGGTTGAATTATTGTAGGGCTATTTCTTTTCACCCTTATCTCATTTCATTTCTTTTCATTCTTTAACCCTTGATGCTTACGAGACTTCATACGAACCTTGTTGGGTTTGTTCGATTCTATCTTTATCTCACTCCATTACTCTTCCCATATTCTCATTTCTCTCCTTTTTTTCATCATACCTAAGGACTTCTACACTATCTAGTGGATTGTCCCTGGGTAGATCTCTCCGGCTCTGGCGGGATCGTGGGAACGAATACCTAACCTAACCATCCTTATATCTCCATGCATAAAGTAAATTTGGTCGGTCTTTTGGTATTGTTCATTCCGCCTCGAAACCAATTGAAAACCATTTGAAAATCAATCAAGGTACTTGTGATATAAGATCAAAGAATTTTGCACCTTAATTGTTTTTGATATTTTAGAAATGCTCCCCCTCAACATGTGCTTCAAGTATTGGAAATCATTTTAGCACATGAAGGCAAGAGAACTTTGAAGTCTTAGATTGAGAACGAAAGATCCAATTCTCGATTAACAATTTCTAAAATGATCATCATCACTTCCCGATCAATTCTAGTATTTTAAATACTTTGGATAAATTTTTTTGGGAAGGATGTGGTTTTATTTTGATTGCTCCCCTCAATATGTGCATCGATATTCGAAAGAGTTTTGTACATATTAGAGGAACACACTGAGATAAATCAATCATATTTCAATCCTTTTAGTTTAAGATAAATGCTCCCCTTAACATGTGCATGGAAAATTTAAAATTGTTTGGCACATGCAGGGAGGAGTGCTTGTTATTATATTTCCAAAACCACTTATCGAATTATCGGTTTATATCCAATTTAAATCACAAATTCTCCCCCGATCACAATTTTCAAACCCTTTGAGATTTGTGATCTCTATTGATTTAAATTGTTTTTGAAAGCTTTTTGAGGAGAATTGTGACCTTCTTTTAAAAACACTTAATTGATAAGGATCAGATTATGAGACTTTAAACTCCATTGTTTAAAACATGCTTAATGATCTTATGAAAACACAACATTGGTCTGGATCCAATTGTACAAAAACATTGTTCTTTATGATCATCAAAAAGTAGACCTTGAACATTTATGTGCCCAATTGTTTGAATAATATCCTTTTTGAAATGTTTGAAATCACTCTCCCCCTCAATCAATGACAGAAGTTGTTGATTGAGTGATAGAGATTTTGACAAATGATAAGCCCAGATGATCTTCAAAATACAGTCCGAGATATTTTCAAAGCAAGTTTGTTTTCATTAGATGACAAATATTTTTCGGAAGAATCTTTAGAAGGAAAAATATTTGGGAGGAAACATTTGTCTTTTTGGCAACAAATGATCATTGTAAACTTTTTGTTTTTTAGAATCAGAGCATGAGGTTTCAAAATTAGATAAAGCATGACTCTGCTCTTTCCTTTTTAAAAACGGGTTACTGCCTAAAATGACAATAAACCATCATTTTTCTCCATCTCAAAATTTTTTTTTTTTTTTTTTTAAATACAATAAAAATTTATTATTTCTATTCGAACTTCATCTAAAGACCCGTGCCATTCTTTGAGTGACAGATCAAAGTTTGTAGATGTTATCGAAAACAGATAACATGATATGAAAAACAATATTTTTTTGGACTTTTTCAAAATTTTCTGATTTTTTTTGGATTTTGAACTTTTATATTTTTCTATTTTCTTTTTGTTGGTTTTATAATTTTGTATTTTGCTTTTTGATAAAATATGTACAAAGAATAGATGAAGAGATACCTTTACTCCTCTTCTTCCTCTTGAAGATGTTTGAGTGTCTTAGGTTGTAGACTCTTTAGTCCGAGTCGTGGAAGGATAAACTCAAAACGTTCTCTAGGAAGAGCTTTAGTGAAGATGTCTGCCAGCTGATATTCAGTTCTCACAAAGTAAAGTTCAACCACACCTTTCTCCACTTGTTCCCGATGAAGTGATGTCGAATGTCAATGTTCTTTGCCTTGAGTGTTGTACATTGTTGCGGAGAGAGCAATGGCACTTTTGTTATCACGATGCGAGAGGACTTTGTTGAATACAAAGCCATAGTCAGATAATTGGGATCTCATCCAAAGGATTTGAGCACAACATGATGACATGGCTATGTATTCAGCCTCTTTAGAGGATATGGAAGTACTTAGTTGCTTCTTTGAAGACCAGCTCACCAACTTATCACCCAAGAACTGAGCACCTCCTGATGTGTTTCGACGTGTATCTTGACATCCTGCATGGTCAGCATCTGCATAGGCTGTTAATGACATACCGGTGTCCTTCGAATACCAAAGTCCCATGTTAATGGTTCCTTGAAGATACCGAAAGACCCATTTTATCGCTTTAAGGTGCTTTTTGGTAGGCTTTGCCTGGTATCTAGCATACATGCACACAACAAACAGAATATCTGGTCTACTAGCCGTGAGGTACATCAAGTACCCAATCATATACATATTTTGTTTGATCAACGGGGTCCCTGAGTGGTCCTTATCCGGTTTAGTCGTTCCACCATGCGAGTGTCAACGGTCACAAGAATCAAATCCAAATTTTTAAAATTTCATTTGTATATTTAGATTGATTAATGAAAATGCCTCTGGGACTTTGTGAAATTTGTAATCCCAAGAAAAATTACATTTGTCCCATCATAGACATTTGGAATTTTGAGCCCTTATCTTTAGAAAACCGGTCACATTTATTGGGGTCAGTCGAGGCAAAAATAATGTCATCAACATAAATTTGAACGTGAATTAAGTGTTTTCCTGACTTTCTGGTGAACAATGTAGGATCAACTGCTCCTTTGTGGAATCCATTCTTTATGAGAAACTTTGATAGCGTGTCATACCATGCCCTAGGAGCTTGCTTTAAACCGTATAGGGCTTTCTTCAAGTGATAGACATGAGTAGGATGTTCCGGATCCACAAAACCTTGAGTGGTGGCGTAGACAACCTATTTCGGATCTCCATTGAGGAATGCGGTCTTCACATCCATCGATAGACCACCATGTTCTTACTAGCAACATTAGCCAAGAAGATTCTAGTTGCCTCGATACGTGCAACTGGAGCAAATGATTCTTCAAATTAAATTCCCTCATTTTGGTGGTATCCTTTTGCAACTAATCTTGCCTTGTTCTTCAGAACATCACAATGCTCATCAAGTTTTACTTTTAAGATCCATTTGAGAGCAATTATCATAGCACAGTCAGGAGCAGGTACCAATTCCCATACATCAAGTCGATCGAACTCATGAATTTCCTCTTGCATTGCATTGAACCAACTGTCCTCGAGACATTCTTGCTTTAACATCTTTTGGCTCGACCTTTGATATCTGAATTGAAAATCACAATAAGGCTTGATTGCAAGTTGTTTACAGTGGATACCGGAAGAGCGGATTCCCAATGATATTATCCAACGGATGGTCATGTGTCCATTTTCTAAAATGCTCGTGTGGTTGTTGTTGAGGCGATGTAGCGGAGTTTGTATCCCTTGATGAAAATGGTTCGGATGATGGATCGGGGAAAATATTTTTCAAGCGAGCATCTTCGGGAGTGGCAAAGGGTTATCTCCATAAAATTGGCGAACATTTCCATGATATACACTCGAGGATTGAGGATTAGAAGATGATGATGAGTGATCGGTGGCCGGCGCTTCTTGGGATAGAGACATAGAAGCAGATGGATTATCGTATTGATTGGATTAAAGCCGCCTCTGTTGATGTTGTGGAGTTATCATTATCATGAGGCTCATAATATTCATCGAACATCGGATCAAACAATTTCTTGATTCTTCTTGGATGGAGGTACATATGGAGGTCTTTGGGAGTGATTACGTACAAGAGAAAATTAATAGGACTACTAGATGAAAATTGTGGTGCGGGTCCGAACTTGATTGTCCAGAGCCGTATGCTTAGATAGCTCATCGAACGTGACATGAATAGATTCCATGATATCTCGGGTTCTTTTATTGTAGATTCGGTAACCCTTCCGGTTTGGTGCATAACCAATGAAAACTCCAATGTCCGCCTTAGGTTTCAATTTACCCAAATCTTGACTTTCATTAGTAGGATAACATAAGGCACCGAACACACGTAGAAAGTAAAGATCAGGTTTACGGTTGTGGATAAGTTCGTAAGGAGTTTTCCCATGAGTGGTATGAATAAAGGAGCGGTTTTGGGTGTAGCATGCAGTGGCTTTCGCCCAGAGAAACATTGGAACCTTTGAATAAATCAACATAGTCCTTGCAGCTTCTACAAGAGTTCGATTTCGTCTTTCAACTACACCGTTCTGTTGAGGAGTATGTGGAACACTTCTTTGATGGCTGATTCCAATGCTTTCATAAAAATAACTCAGTTCTTTGTTTACAAACTCAGTTCCATTGTCTGTTCGGATAATTCTGACTGTTTTATTAAGCATGACTTGCAGCTGTTTAATAAGTTTGATGATGGTGTCTGGGGTTTCATCCTTTGAGCTCAAAAACTTAACCCAAGTAAACCGTGAGAAGTCATCAACCACGACTAGCACATATTGCTTCCCGTTAATCGTTTGCACTCATGGGTCCGCAAAAATCCATATGAAGAGTATGAAGAACTTCTATAGTTGAGTTTGTAGGTTTGGGTTTATGGGCATATTTCTTGCTTTTTCCCAATTGGCATGCTGAACAAAGATGATCTTTTTCATACTTTAATCTGGGCAAGCCTCTTATGAGGTCCTTTCTAGAAAGATCATTTATGGTGCCGAAGTTCAAGTGATTGAGATAACGATGCCATAACCATGACTTTGTTTTCGAAGCCTTTAACAACAAGCAGATTGGAGAAGACTTCATCATGTCTTCAATAGAGATGGTGTAAAGATTAGTTCCACGTGTTCCTTTTAAAAGTTCAACACCATCAAGTTCGCTAACGAAGCAAGTATGTTTTCTAAAGGCCACTTCAAGATCAGAGTCACAGAATTGACCAACAGAGAACAAATTATGACCGAGTCCTTCAACATAATATACTCGGGAGATTACAGTGTTACCAACTACATAGTCTCCGTAACCCATAATTGCCCCAAAGTGGTCGTTCCCAAATCTAACAGTCTCGATGAATTTACTCACGAAGTTCATGAGCATGAGCGATCTCCAATCATATGCTTTGAGCGACTGAGTCCAAATACCATCGAGCGATTTATGCGACTGCGGTTGAACACAGACAAGTATGGATGATGGATAATTTGGATCCCCATGCGAGAATGGGTTCCACTTGGTTAATGTGATTGGAACACCCACATCGAAATAAAAGATATGATATCATTAGTGATGGATGCAATACTAGTAGAAGTACTTGGCCTTTGTGTAGTATGACTACTTCTTAAGGGATGATCCTACCGGTGGTTTCCATTCCTTAGTGGGCATAGACTGTTCCTATTTGGACAAAATTCATTAATTTTGAATGTGCGGCGATGGGTTTCTAGTGATACCCTACATTATTGAACTTTCTCCTTGTAGGTTTCCAATAATTACTAACCTTTTTCCAAGTCGACTTTTTGACATCCTTAAGCTGTTTAGCATTTCTTACAATTTTAACTGGAGATTTAGCAACATATTTCAATTCATTCATAGCACATTCATGATAAATATCAGAAACCAAACATTCATTACATGTTTTGCAATTAGTAGCAGAATTCGAATTAATTACAATACGCTTATAGCTAATACTAGAATCAACACGATTCTTCTTATTCAACACAAACTTATTGTTCCTAAGGTGGTCTTCTACTTTCTTCCCATGATCACTCTTAGCTTGCGAGCTCTATCTTGCTTTGTATTGCACGGAGGCTTTGACCCGCTTACCTTAGTGTCACTTGATTACTCCTGTAGAAGGAGCGATGGGAACATTAGTTGGTTTCACTACTTTCTACATTCTGGTCTAGAAGTCTTTGGGATCCAAGTACTAGGAGGCATATCAAAGGTCACTTGCTTGAATTTCGACATATAACTAGGCATATCAAGGGTCACATGCTTGACTTTGGGCACAAAGCAAGGCATAACGACTCTATCTTTCCTAGTATCTGATTTAGGACATATTGCTATTAAGCATTCTAAAAGTTCCTGAGATCGTTTGGCATATAAGCATGCATACCTAATCCCACTATCAAGTGATTTTTCTAGATAATCCTCTTCAACAATCTCACGGAGACATTCTAGACTATCCTTAAGGTACGAAAAATATGCTCGACATACAAGTTCATTGTTTCTAAGATGAGGGGAATATACTTCACATCACAACATATTTAGAACAAGCGAGATACCTTTGGTGCGAAATGTCACCACAAGTGATTGACATTTTCCCTTTTACCCGACTCTTGATTCTCAATTTCCTTTTGCAAAGAGGTTATTTTTTCATTGTTCTTGTCACGAGTGACCTTAATTGAATCATATAACTCTTTGAAATGCTGTTAAACTTTTTCATTTTCTGCTTGAAAACACTCATTTTCTTGTTGTAATGCATTAATGATGTTTTGAAGATGAAAGTTGTTAGAATTCTGAGAATCTAAAGGAGGAGGCATTTTGGAGCCAGTCACATCATTCTTATCACCCTTTAATTGTGAGATTTAGGTTTTCAATCTTTTGATTGTGTTACAATGAGCTCAAATATGTTCATCACGTTTGCTAATTTCAAAAACTGCATCAAACTCAGGAGCATCCAAAGATGTCTTGGTATTTGAGGTTTTAACATTTTCTTTTAGATGTTGATATTTTAGTTGCAAAGCAAGATGTTCAACTTCCAATTTAGAAAAATGTTTGACCAGGTTATCATGATCATCCCGTTATATTTTCTCATGCAATTTTGAATTTTTGGTCTCAAGCTCAATGACACGATCATGGGAAACTTTTAAAGAAACAAATAATTCATGAAATTGAGAGGCAATAATAGAATAATTTGTAACAGTGTAGAACACATCTTGAGCAACACATCTAGAAATCAAGTTATCATTTAGGATGTGAAGATTCTTCCTCTCAATCTCATTACTTTTAAGCTCACATTCATTATCTTTAATCTCGATTTCCATTTCATTAAATGTTCTTTTCATGTCTTTAACCTCAGTATCTAAGGCCTTTTGAAGAGATTCAAATTGTTCCTTTAGTTGTTTAAAGAAAGGCATGACCTCAGTTAGGTAACATTCTTTTGTTTGCTCAAAAACCCTTTCCCCTTTAGTAATGCCCGTTGGAGTAATTCTCTTCTTACATGTTTTCTCAAAGTCAACAAATAGTTGGTAAACAACATATAAGCTAACTAAGGTTTTGCTTTGGGTGGGAAGAGTTCTAGGCACTAAATGCAAAGGTGTATTTGGGGATACACATGGCTAGAGGCAATTTCCTACAAGGGGATTCTTCTCAATAAGGTTATCGACTTTACGCTTATCCATATCTTTCTTCGAACACTTGCTCGGGGTCACCGTGGGTCCGAGGTCTAAACTTATTGAAGGCAATCCAGTTTTCCTTAGCATAATACGGTGTTTTAAATGTGATATTATAAGCTATACACCAAGGATCATTAATTTCTTATCCATTTTTCTTTAGAAGCATCTTCTAATTCTCTATCCTCTTGATGTGCTTTACACATGTAGGTTTTTCTAGGTGAAGGATCTCATTACCATCATAGATTACCTTTTGAGCTTCTTTTGATTTCTTACCAACCTCGAGTTGGGTTCCTCTACAAGATCGATCTTGTGCTCATCGCTAACACTCTATGTTTATTGATCAAGTGAGTAGTTTGAATGGTGTTCCTTGTGCGTATAACTTTCTTTCAAGTTTGTTTTTCAAAGTTTTTAGGTTGGAAAAATCATTTAAAAGTTTTGATTCCTTAGCATTAAATTCCTGTCTGAGCACTTTTACATTTTCTTGAAGCTCTTGCTTTTGCTTGACAGTTTTATTAAGCTTTTCTTGTAAGGAATTTAACTCTTGTTTTAATATTTCTTCCCTAAAATTACTTTTTCCGATAAGTGTACGTATTTGGTTATCCATCTCCGCTCATGGGTAGTCAATTCAAACTTAGCACTTGTTGTTCATATATGGCAACTTGTTCCTTATAGGTATTTAGTTCGAGGTTATGGAATCATCGAGAGCACATGCGGTGTATTTATAAAAATATAGTCATCATTGACTGCAGAAGATGCATCACTTGGTACAATTTCACTTTCATCTTGCTTCATATATTGATCATATGGGACAACATTGCTATTACCCATATTTTCAATATATGATTCAATAATTTCAGTTGATTGTACTTTGTTGTGAATCTTTTGCACATCAACCTCATCGTATAATTTTAATACCTCTGATATGATGGATTCCTTGGAAGGACTGACCTGTTGTGGTGAAGGAGCCTTTGGAGAGACCATTGGTGAGATACTAGCCATAAAGATGGTCTGTGCAGTTGGTTCATCATCAACATCCGAGTCAAATGCATCACAGTCTGCAACTTGAAATGCATTGGGATTGTTCTGACCCATACCCTGCACTGGCTGTTCATCCACATCAGCATCATAAGTTTTGGCATTTCCCTCAGCGAGGAATAGTAATTCTTCCTCATCTAACACTGCTCCATTATCTTGAGCTTGCACTAGTAGCATTTGTCCACGATGTACTCGCATTTTGTGGACGTTTTGGAAGAGTGCAGTTCCTTGCGATGTGTCCTTAGTAATTCCTCCTCATCTAACACACTCCATTATCTTGAGCTTGCTAGTAGCATTTGTCCCCGATGTACTCGCATTTTGTGGACGTTTTGGAAGAGTGCGCATGTTCCTTCTCCACCACGGTTGTAGCACTTGATTGGCTTTCCTTGACCACATATGTTCTTTCCATGATTACGATTGCCCACATATCCTTCACCGACACCCATTCCCATAACCAGCTCCGCATTCCTTTGTTCATTGTGTGGAAGGTATGCATTATGTCTTCCTTGCACGTTTTGAACCACTACCTTTCCATCTTTAACCGTAGCATGATTGTAAAGATTAGATGCAATTCTGAGGTGATTGTTGGTGTGTGGGGTGAGGTTCAAGTTCTGCTTAACCATTAGAGCCAGTTGATTGACAAAGTGTTCCATAAATGAGTCAGAAGGCTTATATCCTGGATCTGGAATGAGTTTATGATTACCATCCCTAGTTGGTATGACTTGTGATGCTTTGGTAGTAATACCCACGTTAGTGTAGAATGCGATAGAATCATTTGAAGAACTTGCGGCACCAAATTGGCATTGAACTTTTCCATGATCATTCGTTCAAATGCAACATGCTTCTCATGTTGGAGTAGATAAGCATACAACTCAATCCTTTGTTTAGTTTGACCGCAATGACAAATTTGTGCCATTCGGGATTCATGTTGTTCACAAACTTTGAATTGAAATGGATATTTGGCATTGTCATTTTGATGTTCCTCATATCATTTACGAGCTTGTGGAATCTCACATAGTATTCATGACATTTTCATCGGTTTCATTTTAAAGTTCTCAAAGTCATCATACAATTGAGATTCTCTGTCTTCCTTAGTTAATTCCGAACCAGAGAGAAGCATCTTGACATTATCCCAGACAGCTTTGGCTTCAGTGTTGTGATTGATTAGCTTGTAAATATCCTTAGGTAAACCTTGAAGTATGATGTTTGAAGCTCTAATATCAGCATCATATCTCTTCTTCTCCTTATCATCAAGCTCATCATACATTCTTGGTCTATCTAACCCTAGCACAACAGTTCCATCAACAGCAGTTTCGAGAATATCCTTGGTTGTTCCAACTTGAAATGGACCTTCATCGATTGACTTAAGGATGTTAACTCCATTCTCCTTTCCTAAGCAATACAGTCTGATTCTTTGAGACCAAGATTCATAGTCGGTTCTATCAAGCATGGGAGGACGAGTATTGGATCCTGTAGCTTGAACCTCATCAGCAACGGAAGAAGTGATTGTAGACATGATTACAGATTCCAAGGATTTTACTACTCTTTGATTAAACCGGAAATAGATTCTTTCACGGATTTTACTAAATCAAGAGAAAGCGTAAAGCGTATCACAAAGAAATGATAAGTCTCAAAAGACAAATCGCACTTCGACAAACCGCTTGATCAAATTGCACATTGACAAATCGTTTCTTGCTCAAATCGCTTACGTAAAATCGCTTAAGTGTCAAAGCGCTTAAAGTGTCAAACCGCTTACTTGAAAAATCGCTTAAGTGACAAATCGCTTAAGTGTCAAATCGCTTAATTGACAAACCGCTTAAAATGACAACCCGCTGAATAGACAAACTGCTTAACACACAAATCGCTTAAAGTGACAAACCCCTTAATACACAAACCGCAGGGGAACACAAGTACATCCACTACTTTGTCCTTTCTTGTCTTTTTGTCTCAATAGACAAACCACTTCTTTGACAAACCGCTTTAGCAAAATGAGACAAACCGCTTAAAAATTGACACAAACCACTTCCAAGAAACAAAATCCGAGACAAACCACTTGATTTCCTTGTCAAACCGCTTCAAAGAAAAACATTCCGAGGACAAACCGCTTCAAAGAAACTTTCAAAACTAAACTTTTCAATCTCAAAACAGTCCAACCATGATGATTCAAGCCTTCAAAACCAAAACCTAAACACTTATGATGATTCTAAACATAAAACTACTATCAAAATTCAAACTTTAACACCAAAAGTGATCCAAATGATGAAAACTACTCAAAATTCATTCAAACCCAAAAAGCTTATGAAAACCACTAGAAATACAAGAACATGAAAGATAAATGATCAAAGCATGGCTCTTGATACCAATTGTTACATATTGGTTTTCACAAACACACAATACTTGGGGGCATATGAAATGAGTTTTAGAGAGAGAAAGTGGAAGAGAGTTGGGAACTTTAGTGAGACAAAGAAAAATGAATTATGAAAGCTCCAACCCTTTGCCTTATAGTTACAAGTATGTTACGCCCTCCTTCGGGCTGTGGATCAGGCATAGAGTGGGTAAAGACCTGTCCTTCCTCCACGATGTTACTTAACAAACTACTAAATATTACTAAATGACCACGACTATGAGCATTCTAATGATTACATATACTTGAGGTGACCGACTCTTCAAGTGCCAGATTTTCTAAATCCTAACATTCGTGGCTCGTGTCTAGAGAGAAAAAATCGCTTGCTCGTTATTATTGCGACTTCTTTATGGTTCATTTGGCAGTATCATAATAGTCTCATTTTTAACTCTTATTCTTTGAGTAAAAGTGACATTTTTGATTATATTCTTTTTCATGGCTTAAGCATACAGGCCGTTTGTCTTGTAGTTGGATTGATTGGCTTAAATCCCTTATGTAATTTCTAGCTCCTCGCTAGTTTTCCCTTTAATTAAATTGCCGCCGTTCAAAAAAAGAAGATATCACATAATGCTGCAACCGGTCATCCCCTGATGATAATTACCATACACGTCATGCTTTTGATATGTATTTGACGGCCCTTGATAAGAATTCGATGGCACATAGATTGCTAGTGGCAGAGGATTTTGGAGGGCAAGTATGTTATCGTAAGAAAAAGGGTATTCAACTTGAGGAGCTGGAATCTTTTGCATACCATAAGGATGGTATTGATCATTGGTACCATAATAAGGATGTTCAGTAACCTGTACGTGTCCTTAGAGCAATCGGTATGTTAACATAATGCATGGTGTTAACCCTTAACGCGGGCACCTAAGGGGTGTTAACCACACTGTGTGTAGCGTTAAAGGGGCGTTAACAGGGCATGTTAAGCCCCTAACACATCAAAAAGAAAGTCTGAATTTTCCACGTTGTCGCATATCAAATAAAAAAAATCATTTCACCCCCTCAACCACTACCTTTGCATTTAAAACAAATTTTCACTTACACCCCCTCAACCTATTCAAATTTAAATTTAACCGGTTCAGTCTGAGCGGGATAACCAGATTCAAATTTAAAATTTAAAATTCAAATATGAGCGGATTTATTCAAATTCAAATTCAAAATCAAAATCAAATCTGACTATATATACAACTCCACCAGGGTTGTTTATCACACACAACTTATACACACAACTCACACACAGATTCTCAAAATGTCTAAAGACTTCTCCCAACAATTCCCCAGTCCACCACAACTGCCAGAAACTACCTTTCCACTAGAAGATGAAGTTTATTTAACTCCACCAGAAGATGTCTTTCTGGTATTCCAACCGGAAAATGTATTTGTAAACACTCCACCTGTTAACACTCCACCAATGGACCTCCAAAACAATCCGTTTGGGTTTAGTGAGCATTATCTTCGTGAACTTGAGCAGGACGAGGCATATCTTAGAGAGATTAGATAAAATGAGGCACGCGAGGAAGCTGCTCGTTTGAAACAGGAAGCCAGGGATGTTGAATATCTTAGGCAGAACTGGTTTGACATCATGGAAGGAAAGTATTATGCTGGCGACTTTAGATCCTCTTGAGTGAGGAGGTTAGAACTCGGATGATTCGTATTCTTAATTTGTAGTTTTATTTTCATCAATTTCGTGGTAGTTTGTATTAATCGTACTATGTAATTCTGTTTAACTTTAATGTTTAATGTAATTAAATGTTTTAAATGTTATGTTTTTTATTAAATGAAGTATTAGTTTTAGTTTAGGGGTTGAATTTGTAAATATTTGAGTTAAAGTAAGTTAAGGTGTGTTAAGGGTAAGTTATGATAACGGGTGTTTTTTTATTGAGTTAAGGTGAAATGTTAAAGCTGATGTGGCGCTGACGTGACATGATATTAAACCTTAACTTAAGTTACCATACCCTTTGCTCTTATAAGATAGTTGTGGCATGTTATAGCCACCACCCTATGAACCATAGTTGTACACATTCCTGCGGGATGGAAAATAGGAGAGGACTTTTTCGGGTCTATGGCTAGGAGCCTAGGACAAGTCCTAGCCAATGCGTCCCAGCTAATTCCTTGTCGCTAATATCACCGGCGAGGAGTTTTGGCGATGCCGAGTTGGGACCACTCATTTTTCAGCCAAAGATAAACAATGGGGCACACAAGGAAAAAATAATTAAGCAATTAATTTAGTTAATTTATTATTTAATTAATTAATTATATTCATTAATTAATATAAACTAAATTAGAAAATCAGATTGGCTGGGCCCACCACATTTTTGGCCAAGGTTATAAAATAGCACGAGGCGTGGCGTGGCGTGGCGGCATGACCAAGCCTCATGTCTTTACGGCCAAAGCGAAGCTTTTGCGTTTATAAGGCGTGATATAAGGCGACACAAAATATGAAAATATTATGTATTTATATCATATTTCATATATATCGCGTTTACAAAACGACGTGACATAAGGCGGCGTGATGGCGTTACTGCCTCACGCCTTTCTGGAAACGTTCGTCGAGCCTTTTAGAACCATGGTTTTGTTAAGGACAAGTCCTCGCCAAAACCTAAAATATTAAAGCCATTAACTAGCATTGCCGAGAACAAGTCCTAGCCAATACTACCTGAATTTGCTTTTGCCCATTTTTTAGATTTTTTCGAAAAAATTTCTGGAAAAAATCTACCTGTAATATACCCAAAACAGAACCTGTAACGACTCAGAAACAACCTACCATTTCTCCAAACCACTTGTTCGATAACATAGTCGCAAAATTATGTTCATACACATAAATATCCGCTAAAACGCGCAAACATAACTAATATCCGCAACCATAATACCTAATATCCGCAAACATAATACCTAATATCCATCCCAAAAATGTGTCAAAACCCCAATTCGCCAAATTGGGTCAAAACATACCAAAACATAACTAATATCCGCTAAAGCCACATATCGGCAAAACATACCAAAACATAACTAATATCCGCTAAAGCCACATATCGGCAAAATGGGTCAAAACCAAATATCCGCCATAATACCTACTGCCCATCCCCATCCCCATTCCTGTCACCATCATTATTTCCATTCCCGCTCGAGGACGGAAACAAACTCGCTAACTCAGACAAACCTTGTGTATCTCTCAAGAAGGCCAGCATTCGATCGAGTTGGTCTTGTGTGGCCCGACTCTCCATTCTAGCTGCAGCAACCGTCTTGATGTTTCTTCATCATTTCATTGATTTCTTGCTGCAGTATGGTGTCCTACCTGCTTGGGCTTGTGAACTTAACACTGATGACGTCCCAACACTGGCTACCTTCCTACCAATGCCAGCTACATGCCCCCGTCCTTAACCCCCGAGAACTTTACGTACTATGTTTCTAACGGTCATTAGAGCCCCCGTAGACGTACTCGCACCACGTACTCGCACCACTTGATCGCCACCATATGCAGGAGCATAGCTAGTGTGGTTTTGGTATCTTAGATGTGAATGTTTATAATTAACACTAATGAGCTTTGCATGCTCACCTGCAGCCATAACTTGTTTTAGCATTATGCTTGGATAAATTTTTCCTGCTATTCTGAAAAGCATTTTTTCTTCATCCCAGTTAAATGAATAAACTCCTGTAAGATGCTTAATATATCATTAGTTGATATAATGAAAAGATATAATTAACCATATATGCGAAAAACAAAATACAATGTTGAGGAATGACAAAGATAAATGGTTGTATATATGCAGAAAACATATGACGTTATTTTTAGTTGAAGAAATCTGTGTGAATATCGGCAATAAATCTGGAAAAACTGCTAATATAGCAGCTGTATGGGGTATTGGGGTTTGCTTAGTCAAACTGCTTATATTGGGGATGTTTGGGATTATCAAATCTGCTTATTGATACTGCCTATATAGGGGCTGTCTGGGATTGGTTCTTAATTATCTGTTTTTTTTTTCCATTAACGGTTTAAGTGTTAATATAAAGGGTTGCTAAAAATTGTATCATGACTCTAGCATAAAAGCTAATTAGCAGCACTTTATTTGCAAAAAAAAAAAAAAAAGTATCGCTTAGTTAAGATTGTGTTGGTTTGATCTAACTAGGTTTATTTGTGATGATTTACTAATGTAAGCTTATATTAAACTTTTTATATTGCTGTTATTTTTTCTATGAACAAAATACAAGGGATGCCGAAAAACTTGGTATATGATTCAAATATTAGGATGCTAGAACATGAGGATAACACAATCAAGTTTCAGACAACATTCCTTCAAAACACCAAATCAGTGAGACATAAAAACGAGAAAGGTCAAAATCGACATACCAAGGATGGAACGTAAGATTTCATGCGTCTTCTCCCAACAGTTTGGGCAATTCTCATGGAGTCTGAGACAACATTCCTACAAAATAGTAAACCAAAAAATTTATATTAAAAAACATGCATGTTCTTCATATGATATCATAAGCATTAACCAGATTATTAGTTTTACCATGTCTCCATATGCTGCTGTAGCCATAATGAATGATTGATAATAGAATCTCGAGACACAAGTTAACTTCTCTTGCTTGCTGAAGATAAAAAGAATCCCTTTGGAATGAACAATATATATAGGACCAAGACCATATCTTCTAAAATGAGAAATAAATCTGCATTTTGTTTTATAAGGAAATGATCATATTAAATCCTTGTGATAATTTCAGAAGATTTTCAAGTCTATCGACTTCCATAATAGAAAGAATCTTGTACACAATATATAATCAATCGACTGAATATAACACATTTTCATATATTGGGCTTAAAATTTTGGGCTTATCAATAATTCAAAATATTTGCTGTATATATTCATTCCCATCATATCTGTTCCACATTGCGTATTTTCTATTTTCAGAGATTGAAGAAAACGCAAACAATGACATTGAGTAATCCAGGTTTGATTTTATTAATGTTAGTTAGCATATTGAACTATATGATTTGCACATTTGTTACTTTAGTGTTTTCTACCATGCTAGGCTAAGCTTTTTATTTATTTATTTATGATAGTTTGATGGATAGTATGTTTTTTTAACTGTATTAGATTCACATGTATATAATTGTTAGGTTATTAGGTACTGTAATTCTTTGTGGTTTGTTTATTGCATGATAAGGATGCCTTAGCAATTAAGTATTCATAAGATGGTTATGTTCCATACTTAAGAACAATGCAAGAAGTTGGATTATTACGTGTGTTCACTACAATGCACCTTGTAGGAGGTTGGTTGTGAAAGGTTTTCATTAATTAAGTTTAACTTATACATAGTTTAAAATGAAAAAGATAAATGAAAGTCGTGAGTTTGTCTGTGTGTAAGATGAGAAAGAGATGAAAAGACTATTAACAAAAGAAGCAATACATTATAAGTTTTTAAAGTGAGTTACACATGTCGTTAAATGTTTTGTTATGCAAATGTGTTTATATGTTCATGATGTATTGAAAGTATAAGATGCGTTGTATGAAAGAGATTTGTGATGTTTTAAAAGTTTGTATATAGGCGACTCCACGGTCGATCCACTGCATGGTTTTTGTTTTGGTGGTTAATATGACGAAAGTGGAAAAAAGGGGAAAACTATTGTGGGCATATATAGGAATTAATTGGCATGGCCGGGTAAATTACATATTTTCACGGGTCATGAAATCGTACGTAACATAAGACTTTGCGAAGGGGCATCTAAAAGGATGTGCGTTGCTAAAGATAGTTATAGCATAAGCATTTTAAATTTGTTATCGACAATGTTGCCTGAAAACCTCACAAGGCTTTTAGCTGAATCTTTTTTAAAAAATTCGTTGAAAGGTGAATTATATATATTTATCAACAATAATCAACTTTACAAAAAGCAATATTATAAGTTAGAAAGACATGCCTAACCAACTATAAGCAGCTTTATACAGAAGTACAAACAAGAAACATACATCTAACCAAATTCACCTTCTCAATTCCCCTAATCAAATATTCTAGTTCAGCAATGCCAATCAAAGAACTCCATGGAGAAACCTCTGCACTTAGCTACATTTCCTTCAAATAGAACACCTTGCCCAGAGGTCTAACATGTAGATTCCTTCCTCCATTTAGACCATCCGGAGGCTATACATGAAGGCATCACTATATGCAGAGTAAAACTCCAGTTCCATTGAGGATTCAGATCAACAAAGTACATTTCCATTACCAAGAACTCAAATGTGCATAGAGCTTGCAATGTCATTCCTCACAAGACTACATACACTGAGCAACTTAATAATGGCATCATTTACTGAAAGAATGACTAAAGGACACTTCCCACTCATGACTACATTTCCCCTTAGTTGCCCAAATCAGTTTCCAACTTGCAGATCCATCCTCACAAGAAAGAAACCAAACAAGACAACCAAGATAGGAGGCATCACAAGCTGACACCCCACCATAACCTATCCATTGAAATTACTTATGGCTAAGACCAAATATTTCTATCTTTCATGACTCTCTATTCTTCAAAAATTACTTATGGCTAAGACCCTCTTAAAAAACAAACACCACCTAAGCCTCATAAGTATTTTCAAAAAACAATAACAAGTGGAACAGTTTTACCAAAGACTGCACCATACATTCAGCACAGATTCTTCCAAACAACAAAAGCAGGAAAGTACTTTATGAAGCTTACTAACACTGAATTAAACCACGTCCTTTTTAAGAACAATGCAGCTGTCATCCTCACATAGAACTCAAAAAAGACTGCTTTATTAACCAATGCTTTCAGCTTCAAGGTATTAGCCATCTTCTTTTAACCCAACAAAACACTATACACTCCTGAAACTCCGCTTGCAGGCCATTTTTAACCTATTGCCAAGCACTCTATTCTCAATCTTCATTCAAGAAAATTCCAAAATCAGGCACCCTAAACTCCTTGATTCTTTCCAAGATCACCATCAACAGGCTTTTTATTGACTACTTTCATTTTGACATCCAATTATGTTCCACTCTTAGCTGAATCTTTTATTGAATATTTTGCAACCCAGATAACCAATATTAAAATCTAAGATCGACGAATAGTAGACATAGTAAGTTACTAACACTGTTAAAATATGCATAATTATATTGCATATAATTATATTTATCTATTAGTACATATACTAACATATTCTCAAGTCTATCACAGCTTCTCCAATGGCATCAAACTCCAAAGCTGAAGAAGAACATTATCCTGCATTCATGGTTTGTAGTAAACATCTGTGGTAAAAACATCATCTATGTGGAACGAGTTTGGTTCAATAAAGATCAAAGAAAAGCTAAAGATCAAATAAACCATTCTCAACCACTCATTTTTTCATCAAAACAATAAAATAAATTTCACCTTCATTTTTAAAAACTAAATATCTCACAAACCATTGATCGTTAGGCGAAACTAATCATACCATCACGACAAGCATAAAATTACCTTTAATTTGATATCGCATCATATACTTTCAACGAAATTTTTTTCCGACTTTTTGTGGGTTTAGGGTTCTGGTTATGGTTTAGGTATTTAGGGTTTAGGGTTTGACTTTTGGGTTGCTTTTTGGGGTTAAGTGTTTAGGTTTCTTACGGTTTAAGCGGATAGGGTTTAGGTTTTGGTTTAGCGGTTAGGGTTTTAGGGTTTAGGGTTTTAGGGTTTAGGGGTTAGGGTTTTTAGGGTTTAGGGTTTGGGGTTAGGGTTTTAGGGTTTTGGGGTTAGGGATTTTTAGGTTTAGGGTTAGGGTTTCGGGTTGTGTTAAAAAAGAGTATTTTAAAATTTTCATTTATAGTGTAGTATATCTAAACCATAAAACGATAAAAATAAGTTCGTAAAGTATCTGATATTGGATCTATAGAAAGATAATCTTATTAACATCATGATGGTATAAGTAGTTTATCTAACTATTAACGGTTTGTGAGATATTTATTTTTTAAATATAAGGGTGAAAGTTAATTTAATTAATTTAATTAAAAATAAATGGTTGAGAATGATCAATTTGATCTTTAATTTTTGTATGATCTTTATTGATCTCACCCCTATGTGGAACCATATTTTCTAATATCTTTTTGTTTGTTATTGCAGAACATCACTCTCAAGATGGTGAATGTTGAAGGCAATTGGCAATGCACGATGAATAAACTGTTGAGAAGTGTTCAGAGTATATTCCCGTTATCTATATTCAATTTGGTTAAAAGAACAAATTATTAAAAGGTCACTTTTGGTTAGTCAAGTTAAAAAAAATGAAAAGTGCTAATATTCCACTAAACAATGTCAAAGGGCAAATTTACCATTAAATTTTCCTACGATTTTGAAAATTCTTTTCTTTGCCATGATGTGTATTTTCATTGGGCAATAAGCAAAAAAGCTTTAAAGTTATAGTCCATTTCCATTAAGGTATTATCTTTTTTTGCGTAAAAGTCTTTCAACAAAAAATTTGGCGGTTTGGGTTTTTACTAACGTTCGTTAACTCACTTCGTTAGTATATTACATTTTAGTCCTCGAATTTGTATAATGATTTCATGCGATATCCTTACCCAACCTGCCCCAGAGTTTGAATAATTACATGATTAGTCCCTAAGGTGATATGGTAAATTACACCATTAGTCCTTGTGGCAACTATAAAAGAAAGAGATTAGGGTTTCTCCTTTTGAAAAACTCTAGCATTATTCTTTGCCTCTCTTCCTCTTTTCTCATCTCCAACCGCCACCCACCTCACCACCATGGTCACCTCTCTGCTGCTAATCCAGGGCCATCATCACCGTACAACACCATCTTCCATTACCCTATCACCCCACAATGATGGTCGCTACTGCAACCAATGTCTCGGCCGCCACTCCTGTGGTCTCTGCCATCACCACACCACTCGACCACCATTACCTCGGCCACCACAAACTCACCATCTACATCTCATCATCCTTGGTGCGTCCACACATCCGCCATCGATCATGCATGCCGCAATCAAGGTGTATATGAGGGTCGGTTTAGATACTCTGACTTTTTATTGGTGTTTTAGCTTTAGGAGATTTTAATGTGCCATCCTTCATGGTCGAGTGGACTCGAAGAAGCACATAGATTTCTCACTTACTAGTCCATTTGGAGGTGGTCGACTGGAAGAGTGAAGCGAAGAATCGGGGCGTTGCTAAGAAGGCTGCGGGAGGAGATCTTGATGAGGATGACGAAGAATGAAACTGTCTTTACTATGTTGTATTCATCAAGACATATGTTGGAGTGAAACTGTCTTTACTATGTTAATCAAGAGCGATGTACCCTTTTAAATTTTGAATGCAATTTAAAGTTCGCTTTTATTAAGTTTATGAAGTTTTTATTTTCGAATGTTCCTAAATTTACATCAATTTGTGTTTTAAACCTTGTTGGAAGTTATCTTTGGCTCAGTTTAAGCTTAGATTAATGTTCTCAGTGCTTTGTTTCTTTGTTTTCATAATCTCACTAAATCAAGTAGTGTACCTGCCCATTAAAGAGTGTTTGGGTCAGTGAAGTTTCTGGGTCAAACTCAGTTTTTGACCCACTTTAGAAGTTGAAGTGATTAACTGCAAGTGTTAGGTAATGATTTTGAAGTTTATGCCAGTTTCCAGTAGGTAAAAAGCAGGTTGTGAAGTTTTTGTTATCGAGCTTTATGTTCTTAGTTTCCAACAGTAGCCATCATCCCTCTTTTAGCTTAGATTTAGGTGTGTTATGATTAGGATTAGGATCCCATTTTATGTATCCATTTAGTTTATAGATAGGTAGGCTTATGAATAATCTTATTTTGTACTTTGGATTTTAGATGATAGCTTAATTTTTGCCTCAAAAGCGCTGCATCAGCAGGCATATGAAGGTTTTTGCAATTGGATGTTGCATGAAATCATTATACAAATTCGAGGACTAAAAATGTAATATACTAATGAAGTGAGTTAACGAACGTTAGTAAAAAACCCAAATCCGCCAAATTTTTTTGTTGAGTACCTTTTTATGCAAGAAAAAAAGTATAATACCTTAATTGGAAATGGACCCTAACTTTAATGCCTTTTTGTGCCATTTGCCCATTTTCATTAAATGTTAACAATATTGTATTTTCGAGTTTTTCTTTTGGTGTTTGGACATAAAAATAATTGGCTACACAGATACACAAACTGAATATAAAGTTGGTTATCTGGGTTGCAAAACAATGAAGTGTATAAATTAAAAAATGCAAATAAAATTCTTTAGAAAGATGAGTAGCAAATCTACTTTTTTTGTGTTTTTTGAAAATTTGAATGGCAAGTTTACGCTTTTGATATATTTTAGGTGATAAATTTGCCATTTTAACCTTTCAACTATACTTTAGTTACTCTTGTGTTCCTTAATACTGATTACACAATTTTACTGTTGGTAAAAGGAATAAGAAACTGTAAGATGACGGAGGATGGGACGGTAAATGTGTCGGGTGACATTGATCGAGAGCAATTTATGAAGTGCTGGGAGAAATATAGGAAAAAAATTATGCTAGTTGATTGGCAATTTGGAGAATGTTCAAGCAAACTTGTTTAAAAAGACAAAATCGCCATCAATTAAAACCGCACACCCCTCGGCTAACAATGCAAACAGAGCAGGTTGTTGGCCCAGTTTTAATGGATCTTTAATCAACGATATACCAAATAACAATAAATGATTTGAATCAAGAAAGTTTTCTTATTTATCAGTCATCATTGTACAAAATCTGTCATCATATGTTTGTTACAGAGTTTCTATCTATTTATACAAAGTGAAACGGTATATAGAACCATTGTGTCGGTTCTTGCATATGAGCAGTTATTTGTAACTGCTAAGTAATTGTTTCTGTAACCGTTGTGTAACTGCCATCTATTGGGTTTGTTTGGGGCTTGGCCCAAACCAGAAACTACAGGCTTTATTCCTTTGGGTCTTCATGCTGTGTGTTGACTTGCAGCCATAACACAGGAGTAAAAACCTGTTAATCTTCATACAAAGATTAATGGGATTATAGTTTTCCAACATATTCCTCCCTAATCTTATTAATCTTTGTATTCTCAATCTTCTTGTTCTTGATTATTCTTGCTCATGCCTTCCTTCAATCTTGTAGTTTATTGATACTTGTTATTAAAGATCAAAAATAAAATAAAATGCTCAATCTTGACTGTTCTTCTTGTTTGCTTATTTCATAGGGTTTGATCACGGGATCTTGTCGATCTCTATGGCATTCTCGCCTGGCATTCTTGCCTTGAAACATGTCCTTCTGTTCCAAAAAAAAAGTGATTCCCTTGCAGTGCTTATGCAATTGAAGTCGTCCAAATATTGATTGTAGCATGGTTTGATCTTCGCGCCATGTTTTTGACAGGCCAAGTATCTCATGGCTTTTGTTGGTAAAAGAGAAAAACCAACAAGCCTTTCAAATGCATCCATTAATTCCATGGTTGCTTTCTTCTAGGTTAACCACCGATTTGGTGTTGTAACTGTTTCAATTTTCTTCTTCAATTGGCATGGCTTCCTTCATGGTAGTTTTGTTTCTTTGGTGATGATTAAACATAAGTGGATGTTGTTTGATCCCCTAGGCTCGATGCCATCTTTATTCTGTGTTTTGAGGGTGTTTCGGGATCGATTGAACAAACAACATCATGTATATAAATCATACAGAAACAATAGTAAGAAAGAAAGAAGATATGGATATTGATAAATGAAAAAGGGTTAACTTACAAATACAGAATTCTAAACTATATATAATGGATGAAACGACATGAATGAAAGGATGTGTCGTTTCATAATAAGTATAACTATTTATAACCGTTTTCCAGGATGCGAGACCAACCCTTATGCAATACACGATACTGATTTGACATCCTTCTGGTTCGAGTTTGCTGCACAAAACAGAAAGGGCTGTTTGGGACAGCGTATAAAGACAGAAAGCAAGAAACTGTATTTGTAAAACAATGTGTATATTGATTAAATTGAGTGAGTACATCGTTTTACAGCCCTATGTTATTTATACATGATGAAACGCTGCAAAAGAAGCAGTTGTGCCGTTTCATCAACCATCACAACGGTTTAAAGATAACTGCCATCATTTAACCGTTTCTAATCTAATACCTACATGGGCCTTATAAACCTGCTTGGACTTGTAGCCCAAACAATCGACCCACTAACCTAATACACAAACTAATCCTATTGATTTGTTATTAACGTTCAACACAGGTGGCTATTACCTACCTCCAGGTCCTCAAAGCTATTATAGTAATGCAGGTTATTATGGCAATGGAGGCTATTATGATGTGGGTTCATATGGTAATGGAGGCTACTATAATGGTTTTTATGGATATGGAGGCTACATTGGCAACGGTAATAGCTACCCTGAGCCCGCCGTGTATTAAAGGAACACTGGCCACGACCATATAGAATGTGCAGGGCATGCTTCCGAATGCTTTGGATATCATAAAGAAAAGCCAGTGACTGCAAATAAGACTCCAGATAAGCCTTCAGATAAGACACACAATAAATCTTCTAAAAGTATTTTTCAAAAGCTTGCAGGCTTTCGCAAAGACCTAACATCACGTGTCATTCCCAAATGTGGGAGTATAGTGTGATTGGATTATTGAACCTGATGTCTTTAACTCTAGGTTTCTCTATGTAGTTTAAGACGAGTAATACTATGTTTTATTTGTTTTGCCCATATTCTACATTTTCTATTTGGATATATTTGCCCGCGCCACTTTATTGCGTTTTTGAAGTTGCAAAATATCAGTTCGATGGCTAAATATCAATTCGATGGGCATAAAAGTTTCATAAAAATCGTTTGATTTGTAAAAAGCTTTGTTTATACACATTAAGAACGACAAGAGGATTATCTCACACGCCTCACTATCTCTGACCACAGACGAATGTACTTGTAGACAACAATACTCAACCTTTTTGTACATTTATTGAATTATTGATGAAAAGAGATAAAAACATGCGACGTGATTATGTGTTGACAATAGGATAATCATAAAACAGCTTATTCAATCATAAACTAATACAATGCATCAATGTATATTAATTTTACAACAACAAGGACATGGTATAAAGTATAAACCTTTTACTTGAATTGTTCAAATAAAATTATAAACGTATAGTGAAGTTAAAATTTTAGAACGTGGTTTTTTTGTTTGAAAAATATTAAGATGGCGAATGATCTTACTTCTAAAGCCACGTCAAACAAAAATATCACAAAAAATAGTAAAATATATCTTAAACCAAGGACATAATTGGCATTGTACATGACCTAAAATATCGGTGACAATAATAATAATCCAGTCGGTCAATACGTAAAGCCCAAGCATTGATAATACTATAAAACCTCTCACTCACATATATCCCATGCAATTAACTTTTAACTTACCATTGAGAAAGATCGATACCATGCAGATATTTGTGAAAACTTTGACAGGGAAGACCATAACCCTTGATGTTGAGTCATCTGACACCATCGACAACGTTAAGGCCAAGATTCAGGACAAAGAAGGTATTCCTCCGGACCAGCAGAGGTTGATTTTTGCAGGAAAACAACTTGAAGATGGCCGTACTCTTGCCGATTACAACATCCAGAAAGGTTTACTTATTTTTATTTATTTTTAACTGATTATGAACTTTTATTATACTAGTATATGTTATGTAGTAATTAAACTTTTTAACGTAGTTAATTAATTTTAAAAAGAGGTTTTAGTTTTTATCAACATCAATTTGTTGTATAAAAAATTGGTATGTTGTGGTTTTGATTCGTATTTGTTAATTTAGGATTTTTTTTACTAATTGTGGTTGTTTATACTACAATCAAATCAAACAACCACGCACCAATTCAGTTTTTATTGTAGAATATATTATGTTTTTATCCTTACTGAAATTGTTTTACTACAATTTTTTGACTACATATTTGCACAAAGACGCATAGATTTGATGGTATACGCGGTTGGATTCGGATTGTATTTTTCTTATTTTGTTGTGCTGTTTAGTTTTTGATTTTTCATTGTTTGTTCAGAGTCGACTCTTCATTTGGTCTTAAGGTTGAGGGAGGGTCGTTGACATCCGCCTATAGCCCTTCTAATTTGGCTTTGGCTCGAAGTACAAGCTAGACAAAAAATTTGCCGCAAGTGAGTTGTTCTCTTTTTTCTCTTTTAATGTTTACTATTATGCTTGGATGACGTTTGTGTTGGATTATTTACCTTATATTAGTAAGGTATTCATAGACTACAAACCTCATAAACTCTAAGAGACCTAAGCCCACATAAGGCCTCAGGCCTACACACATAACTATTATCTAATAAAGTATTTCGACCCTATTGATGCCTGAATCGTGTAAGGTCACTTTTCAAATAAAGTATTTCGACCCTATTGATGACTGATATCACAAAATACATATTGGGATAATTCAAGAAAAACACTTTATTTCTAAGCACAAGACAACAAAGCAAAACAGAGAGGAATTGTGTGTTTTCATATCTTAAATTCCAAGAGACACAACTCTTCACCAACATATATGTTGGTTGGGTTTCAGGAAAATCTGTTAAGTCCTTTAATAATGATTAATAAAAATCTTTTAGGACCCTAACAAGGGGCGCTACGAATTGACCCGTGATAGAAACATATTAGTTCAAACGAGTGTGCATTCCACGCATTCCTAAGTCGCATTCAAGCATTATACATATGAAATCTCATTCGTCTCTAGTAAATCGCAATTACCTAAAATAGTCAATGACGCTGAAATCACCAACAAAGTCTCGGATAAAACCGCTCATGATAACATGTTTGATTATAGAATATCCTGTAAGATATTACCTTTTTTTAATAAGGTATTTATAGACTAGAAACCTCATAAACACATAAGCTCACAGACGAACTCGCGCCTACAGACATAATTATCATCTAATAGTTTACTTATTTCATATATGCGTTTGTGTCACATATCTCATCTATAAATTATTCACAAATTGGATTGTACAGAATTGTAGAGTAGATTAGACAAGCTTTCTCTGAATAATGTCAATGAATGAATTTAGATTTGCCTTGTTGTTCATTGCGTATTATCTATTTTTACAACAATGTTGTGCTTTTGAACTTCTTTGGATTCTATATGTAGTTTGCATCTTTTTAGGCCATTCAAAAACTGAGTTTATTTTGTGTATTGTTTTCACTGATCATTTCCTTGTATGTAACAAAATTGTTTTTTGTTAGGTGCTATGCTCGTCTGCACCCAAGGGCTACAAACTGCAGGAAGAAGAAGTGTGGCCACAGCAACCAAGTAATCAGTCACTGTTTTATTATGAATGCAAATGAGCATTATTTTATAAGTTCTTATTTTGATAGTTTTTTCCTTTGTGGTTACAGCTAAGGCCAAAGAAGAAGCGGTTCGGGTACATGCTCTGATGGAGAAGAACTTATTTGTTATTCTTATAACTTCTGTATCTTTATTTAGTTATTCTTGTTTATAACTACCTATGAAAGTAAGCTTGCTAAATTGTTTCTATAATTCAAGAAGTACTATTGGTTTAAATTTATTCTCTCTTTTCTAAAGAAGAGGCACTGCCTTTTGCTAAATTGTTTCTGTAATACAAAACTTAGTGTCTTTTTATCTGTTTGTGAGTACTGTAGTTCTTTTAGCATGAATGATTATAGGCGTTTACATATAACTTGAGGTTCTCATGACTAATTCAACTGGCGATAAAGAGTAAGCATGAAACCTCAAGACATGATACATTGTGTTTTGTCAAATTGATTAAAAAAAATAATAAAAAAAAAAAAAAATGCAGAAAAGTTTAGTGTATTCAGCAATTAATGTATATGATCAATGATATTATCGATAAATCTTTTGACAAAATGGCACACAGTTTTGGTTCACATGTATCGGCATAAAAGAAAGCAGGGCACATGCTAAAACTGTTGAATTCCGCTGTTTCTGTGACCAGGCCTTAACGCCTCTCATTGAAAAGATCTACTTGAGGTTGTGATGATCACAAATCAAAATTGTCTCATTACATATTATATGCTCTGATTGATCCAAACCAACTTCTGGAGCGTATGCAGGCATGCTCTGAATGTGATGGACATCATAATGAAAAGTCAATGGCTGCAGATAAGACTCCAGATAAGAATCAAGATAAATCTTCTAAAAGTAATTTTCAAAAGCTTGCAGGCATTCCCAAATGCGGCAGTGTAATGTGATTGGATTTATTGAACATGATAGTTCTAGGTTTCTCAATGTAGTTGAAAAAGGACTTACGATTTATAGAGTGCTGCGTTTTATTTGTTTTACCCATTTTCTACAGTTTCTGTTTGCATCAGTTATGTACTAGAGCCATTTGAATAAAGTGTGATATTTGCACCACTTTATGCCATTTTGGAGTTGCAAAATGATGTAATAATCACTAGTAATGTTTCTTAGCTTAAGAAATCAATTTGGCTAAAGCTACCTGTTTAGAAGTTTACATTATTTGTTCCACCAGAGAATTTTATGTATTTATTGGATGCATGAGAATGGTTTTATTATCATATAAATGTCTAAGTCTAGCAGTAGTTAAACACATGATTAATACTGTATAAGATATTGATTCATAAATTTCGAAACTGTTGATTAATTTATAGTACCCTTACAGAATAAAACTGTCCATAGTATTGATGATTGTTAATTGCTTTGGGATTGAATTTTTATGTTGCAATATCTTATGATTTAATCCTTACAGAAAATCATTCATAATTAAATTCAGTAGTGTTATAGTTTGAATCTTTTCTTTTTGATAATTTACTATAATAATTGTTAATTGGTAAATAATAATAAAAATGGTAATTCTTTCAGGATAATATAAATGTCAAAACATTTTAATTTTCTAAAGATGAAGAGTACAAATTGATTATGACTATAAACTAGATATGAAGTTATTGATTCTCCATGTCCTTGGTGTCTAAGTAAAAGCACCACCCCTCTTCAAACCTTTTTGCTTTGAATCTTATTCTCTTTCTGATGTAATGCCACATTTGAATCATGATGCTCCAATCTTTATCTACATACTTGTTAACTTGCCTTTGGGTGAATATATAACATTTTTTTAACATGCAACATTACTTGTTTATATAGTAAACACACACATATACCATTACACATACGAAAATGAACGGATCATAATCATTGACATATGATTGAAGTCGGATAGTAATGAAAGGAGACACTTGCGGCTTAAAATAACTATAACTTGTATAATATTTGTCGATTCTATCACGAGAAAAATGCAATATGTTGATGAGGTTAATGTTACAAGTGTTTGTAAACATCACTCCATTGTTATGTTAAAATTAGTAACTAGTATATGAATAATTGGTTACATCCTATAACTATGGGTTTTTGTTCTTTTCTTCTAAAATGTTTTCACACTTTCTCAAATACAAAAGGAGAATCAATTCCTTGAGTGCATAAGATATGATCATATCTTATAAAATCATATCTTGCATGCTAATACAATAACAAATGAAGTTAAAGGGGTTATGAGTTTTGATTGAAGAATGGTAATAGCATTTAGTTGCATATTTATTATTATATCAAGTAGGTGATGTGATTAGTACAAGTCATAAAAGCAGGAGGAGGAGATATGAATGGTATGCTTGTGCATGACTGTACAAAGTGCAGAGATGAGTAAAGTTTGACAGTAGGGAAGATAGAGAGAGAGAGATGCTTTCAACTTTTTCTTTAAGTTAAAGAAGAAAAAAGTGAATAAACACTCTCATTACCCTCAACTTATTTAATCCTAGAATCAACCAAAAGATTCCTCATAAAGATGTTTTTGGGAGTGTTTGGCAATTGTATTAAGATATAGTTTTTGAGTACTTTGTTTGGGTCATGTGAAACTGTTTTTACGAAATATGATTAGTTCGACTCGCATTCCATGTAAAAATAATCGAATTTCGCCAACTTCACTATCAATCTAAAACAACAAATAGGCATATGGTACTTATGGAAATTTGATTATTACAAGTTAAAACAAGACTAGAGATACCAAACATGATGTTTTATTACAACTAAGTAAGTAATGATGTTAATTGTGATTAGAATATCATGTAACAATGCCATACACTGCCTTTTGAGTTTCTTTGGTTCCCCACTCTCCTCTTTTCTTCTTTCTTGATTCTATTTCACACCACTTTTCCTTTCTTTCTTTTTATTTTTTTACAACTATTTAATCATATCATGTTTTCTTGAATACTTCTTTTGAGTGGGTGTTCATTCTTTTATTCCATCACCTTTGTCCCCATTTGTTGACAAGCAAAGTTGCAAGTTCATAATAGTAGATTTGGTTATACTCTTTACATAAAGGATTGCATGTTATTATTCCAAGTTTTTGTGAGTTGAAAGCAAAGGTATTTGGTGTCAAAATTTGAGGATTATATTGGAGTTAAAAGACAAAAGGGTTATAGAAGAAGGTGATGGCAGGAGGAGGACAAGCAGCACCACCAAAACAAGATGAGTTGCAGCCACATCCTTCTAAAGATCAGCTTCCTAATGTCGCTTATTGCATTACTAGTCCACCACCTTGGCGTAAGTTTCGTAACACATAATATGGCTTCTTTTTATGTGCTTTACTATGTGTTTATGTCTTTGGCAATACAGTTGTATCATTTAATGTAAAACATACTCATTCAGGGTGTTTGGGATTGCTTACTTATAAAGCAATTAATTTTCTTTTTTGGGCAACCATCGTTTCCGACCTTTTTGGCCGACTAATCCACGGTGTTTAAGCCCACCGCCACATAGATGCAAACCGGGTAAAGCCCTCCATTTTTTTTGGAAGTTTGGATGTGGCCACTTTAGAGTTGTTTGCACCTAGCAAGTTTGGCGTGGCCACTTTAGAGATCATAGTCACAAGCCCGCCACAAGGTTATTAATGTTTGGATGAACTGCTTATATGCTTATCTTAGTATGTTTCTGTTTTAACATTATAATAATTCATTAGTGAAATATCATTAGCCATTTCTTGTATTTTTACAAGAAAAAAATTGGTTAGTATGGTAAGAGAAAAACTTGTATATTTACAAGAAAAACCATGACGGATTAACAAGTCTTGTATGGTCAATACCGCATCAAGGATTTTCGACCTCAGTAGATGCACTTTTATGATAAATTTATATTTCTATACTCTCTGCTATAAAACATTTTTCTTTGTTGCTCATAATTATGTTTGTGTGTGTGTTTCAGCTACTGATTAGTGTGAAAAAGAACACCATAAAGTGATTACTAATTATTTAAAAATGATTTGTTTTTGCTGTGCTTTTTTATTCAAATGGGGTTTTCTTGGTTTTGAGGAACAACTTTATTCTCTTGAGATTTAGCTATTCGTTGAAGTCTCCTGTTTTAGTCTTTGCGGGGTACTTTTGTCTTTTAAGTTGAATGCTTGATAACGAACACTATTCTGATTTTAGACCAGATAACCCTTATATTCCTCATTATTAGAGTGTAGTTTAGAATTAAACTGCCAAAATGACCTTAGTGTTAGTGTCAACTGACATTTTACATGAACCTTACGAAAGCTTCGTTTTTATGCAGCCGAGGCAATACTTTTAGGTTTCCAGCATTATCTTGTGATGCTTGGGACAACAGTTCTTATTCCTACGACTCTTGTTCCACAAATGGGTGGAGGGCATGTAAGTCTTTTCACACTATCTTCATAACCGTTATCAATGAATTTGAATACTAATTTCCATGTCCTTTCATGTATAATAGACGATACTCTTGAGTTTATACAACTTAATGCATGGCGGATAAAGTTGTATATATAATATATGAGTAATGTCGTACTTAGGTCCAGGGACTATTGGTATTATATATTCGTAATGAACTTTTGTGACATTTACTCGTTTGCTGTTTATTTGTTCTAGGAAGAAAAAGCAAAGATGATTCAGACATTACTCTTTGTTGCTGGTCTGAATACATTAACACAAACACTTTTTGGGACGCGGTTACCGGCTGTCATTGGTGGCTCGTTTACTTTCGTGCCTACAACAATTTCAATCATATTAGCTGGCCGATATAGTGACATTGCGGATCCTCAAGAGGTGCTTACAAACCTTTTATGTTATTTAATGTATAAGTACATTTTGTTCAATGTTTTAGTCAATTTAATTCCTATACGTTAATGATTATATAGAAATTTGAAAGGATCATGAGAGGGACTCAGGGTGCTCTTATTGTTGCTTCAACTCTTCAGATTGTGCTTGGTTTTAGCGGCCTTTGGCGCAATATCACAAGGTTAGTTCCGACCCTGCAACACATAATATTTTGTTCGTCTTTTTATTTTATTATTTATAGCAAATTCTCTTTTTAAATTTCAGGTTCATGAGTCCATTGTCTGCGGTTCCACTAGTGGCTCTAAGTGGATATGGGCTATACGAGTTGGGTTTTCCCTTGGTATGCCTACATTTATCATAAATACATTAGCAGAATGCTGCTAACTATTACTAAAAAAATACTGAAAATACATTATTTCTGCTATTGTTAGCTTTCTCATAAAGTTTCATGATTCTTGTAGGTTGCTAAGTGTATCGAGATTGGACTGCCAGAGCTAATTTTTCTGCTAATTTTCTCACAGGTACGTTCGGTAACTATTTTCCTAGAATGGTCTGTTCTTGTTTTACATGCTAAAGTTAAACATAATATTTGTTGCAGTATATACCACTTCTAATGAGCGGAAAAAGTCATGTATTTGACCGGTTTGCTGTTTTATTCTCGGTGGTAATTGTGTGGATATATGCTCACTTACTCACTGTTAGCGGGGCCTACAAGAACAGATCTGATACAACTCAAGTAAGTTGTAGAACTGACCGTGCTGGAATCATCGGCGCTGCACCATGGTAAGCATATATGCTGTTCTCAGTTTTCGTTTTCTATATTACTGTTATATTTTACAATTTTCTCAACATATATATTTGTTTTTATAGGATACGGGTTCCTTATCCGTTTCAATGGGGAGCTCCAACGTTTGATGCTGGAGAAGCTTTTGCTATGATGGCTGCTTCGTTTGTTTCTCTAGTCGAGGTACTTTTAGTGCAATTTTTCTTTTTCAAGACTAATGGCATAAATATTTGGCTTCTTTTAAACTTGTTTTTTGTCGACAGTCTACTGGTGCGTTTATTGCAGTAGCTAGATATGCGAGTGCAACTCCTATGCCACCTTCGGTTCTTAGCCGTGGTATTGGTTGGCAGGTATACGCATATTAATTTCATACTAAGTAATGCCCATTATATCTAAACACATAAAGAATTCGTGTTTTTTATCGTTTTTGAAGGGAGTTGGCATTCTGTTTTCGGGAATCTTTGGGACAGGAAATGGTTCATCTGTATCGGTGTAAGCTATATTTATAGTTTGTTTTATGAAATCAACCAGATTTATTCTATAAGATTCTTATATCGAATGTATGGCAGTGAAAATGCTGGTTTGCTTGGATTAACACGAGTTGGTAGCAGAAGAGTCGTGCAGATTTCTGCTGGTTTCATGATCTTCTTTTCCATTCTTGGTAAGAATAAAATATTCGCTCTTACACACTCTTGTGATGTAACCTTCTTTTTTTCTAATTTCCAGAAGACTGATTCCGATTTGTAGGAAAATTTGGAGCGGTGTTTGCATCAATTCCAGCACCTATTGTAGCAGCATTGTATTGTCTGTTCTTTGCCTACGTGGGTATGAATTAAATATCTGATATTGTGTTTGTTGTTTTGTTGTGTCAATGTGTTTACCGGTAATGATTTTCTTGGAATCTTTGCATGAAAACAGGCTCAGCAGGTCTTGGGTTCCTGCAGTTTTGTAATCTAAACAGCTTCAGAGTGAAATTCATTCTAGGATTTTCGATCTTCATGGGGCTATCAATACCACAGTACTTCAACGAATACCTTGCCATCAAGGGTTATGGTCCGGTCCACACGAAAGCTAGATGGGTAAGAACTTCCATACAGTCCATCTTTTTTTAAAACGGAAAAGAACTAAAATTTAAGGTCTAGCTGCCTCAACTTTAACTTGGCAAATTAGATGATCAGTAACAAATCCTTGTTAGCAAATTTGCTTATTTTTATCAAAACTTTAAAAACCAAACATAGAAATTCTGGTTTTACTTATGTAGAGTACCCGATTTGACTTCAATAGTCAAAGTATCTGAAACAGAGAAAGGTATGACATTTAAGGTCAAACAGCTGATAGATGATTTCCAAAATGACCTGAACCAATGATATCATTCTCTAGCATAGTTGCAAGTCACATGTCAATCTTAACTTCCGATAAACTTAGATATATTTTTAAGCTGTAGGTTTGTCAGAAAACCATCCTTTTTTGCATTTAAAAAGTACAAGATTTGACCTTAAAAGTCAACTTTCAGGAAATGGAAAATGCTGACTTTTAGCTACCTGAATGTCAAAAATCATAGTAAAAAGACATCGATCAGGGTACATGTATTTTTATCGTTTGTGTAATATCATTTTCTAGTTTATTTGCTAGCCGCTCTTAATATCACACAAGCAGTAAACTTAAGAAGATGGTGACTTTATATATTTGCGAAGTACTAGCTTCGATTTCAAGTCAAAACTCAAACATCAAATGGTCAAATATGAAACTTTTTAAATGACATGAACCCTGACAATACTCTTCAAGCATTATATTGCATGTTGATTTTACTCTTATGAGAGAAATCCATCAAATTTGCATTCAAAGAGTACGAGATTTGACTTCAAAAGCTAAACTTACATTACTTACCATGTTTCTGTTTCTTCTTTTTCAGTGGAATGATATGGTAAATGTACCATTCTCTTCGGAAGCATTTGTGGGTGGATTTTTGGCTATGTTTCTAGACGTAACGCTAAGGCAGAAAGATGCTGCAACAAGGAAGGACAGAGGAATGCATTGGTGGGACAAGTACAGATCTTTCAAGACAGATACTAGAAGTGAAGAATTTTACTCACTTCCCTTTAATCTCAACAAGTTTTTCCCCTCGGTTTGATTAAAAGACATGATCTTGTTCATTTTGCATAGTACATTTGTTACCAACATCTGATGTTTATGCATTCTATTTTGAATCTTGATCAACTTTCGCAAGCTTGTTTCTTGAATCAAACTGAAGCATATTAGACTATTAGTTGCAGCCTAGCTTACACAAGTCCACGTCATTTAGGCTCCGTCACATTCTTGAGTCTCATTGTTAATTTAAATCCCAAGAAAATCATGTTTAGAGTACAAGGGGCGCTTATGTACCTATCGTGCTGTGTGCTCCAGTCTTTTTTTTCATAAAAAGTATGTGTTACTCTTATGTTACATGCGTAGAGCAACATTCTATGCACAAGAACATATAGTCTCATTTCTCGATCATTTCAATGAATTACGATCTAGAATATGCTCTTGATTCCACACATAGTGTCATGTATGATTCATTTTTCACATAAAAATAAAATATTCCTCTATCCTACGAGAAAGGAGGGCCTTTTTTTCGACAATTTTTTCACACACCTATACAACATATCTCACTCACAAATCTCTACAATCAGTCACATACCAATAGACCAGATATCTTGGTGAAAAGAAGGTGTTTTTTTATTTATTTATTTATTTATTTTTTTTTCACATATTACCATTTATCTGGATTTGGGTGTGTGAGTTTGCCAACAAAAAATACGTTAAAATTGTTTTGAAAAATTGGGTTGGATCATTTGGAAAAACCCATCTTCTTTGGAGACAGAGGCGAGGGTTCGGCCGAAAGTCCTCTGAAAGCATCATCTCTACGAAGTAAGGTTGTTCACATCTCATCTTTTTCATACCTCGTGGAAGACGGGATTAGATACCGTCAGATTTCTTTTTTTGAAAAAGGCAAGAAGTGATGTGATATGGAGGGTGGCATGCAAGATGACCCTTGGCTTTGTCCCAATCGATTTATTCATGTTTATGTCTCTACCAAACCAATAATAGAATTTAAAATTGACATCATTTCTTGGAGTTTACTGCATATAATCTTTCTTGTTTTAATTATCCAGATTATGTTAAATTTTTCAGTATATAGTTGAATTTATTATCCCAAAATACTCTTTCAAAACAAAGTTAGAAATTTTTATGACTTAATTGGTTTATGATTTATGTGTGTTGTTTTATATATATCTTTCGAATTTATATATAGACAATCTTTACAAAAGCTTATCATGATATTATTCCTCAAGATGACATCTTTCTAAATAATTTCTACGTTAATTACATATATTTTTATATAAATTACATCATTTTCAAATATCCTCATTGAAAGCTATTTAGCATTTATATAAGTAAGAGTCATGAAACCTTTTTAGCATGACTAGAATTATTCCGAAATCTTATGGTTATCGTTACTAGGCAAATCTCCATCTTCTAATGTTTTTAAAGTTAGAGGTCAATTTTTTGGAGTTTTTATATTTAACTTGTTTAACATTCTAGTCCAGATTATAATATTGGGTTTTCTCTTACAAGCTCGAAAGCAATTTTTTTTTCTCAATTGTACGTTGTTTAACTTGGATATTTTCATTACCGTTTTTTACCATTTATCTGGTTACCTCAAAATATGTACTTAGTAAAGTGTAAACATATATGTCATGTGAAATATCATGTGATTAAGCATTATACCACCTTGGAGTGCTGCCTTTTCCTTTTATTTATAAGAAATAATCTAGTAAGAAGTAAATTAAAATAAAAAGTGGTGAGAAGTGACCAAAATCACGCATTTGAGATGCAACGATTTGCATTAGATGCATTTCTATTAATATAGATGCAACATCTTGATTTTGAAAGTTAATTTGATGTATAGATGGTGAATTGATTTTCACGATTTCTAAGACGCAGAGGAATAAAAATAAGAGAAATCATGAAATCGTATAATATACGATATGATCCGATTAAAAGTTTGAAACACACTATAGTGCGTTATAATGATCTAAGATTATAGAATGCATATAATTTAGGTCGATGATCTCGAGTTTTCGGTTATAGCTCTTCTTATTCCTTCTTATTTTAAATAATCTTCTTATTTGATCCTGACTCTTATTTATAATAGATATATGATTTATTTATTTTCCTTTTTTATAATAATCATACACATTGGAGTTTAAATATAATATCATCAATCCAAGAACTTTATATGATCTAAAATAGGGCTGAGCACAAAACTGACCGAACCGACACAAAACCGAATCGAACCGATTCGGTTTGGTTTCAGTTCATGTTTTTTGTGAAATCGGTTTTCGGTTCGGGTCGGTTCTCGGTTCGGGTCGATTTTCGGCGATTAGGGTCGGTTCCGGATCGATGCTCAGCCCTAATCTGAAATATACTTCTTCCTTCCTAATTTATTAGTTCACTTTCAGATTATACGTAGTTTAAGGAATTTCAACTAACTACATTTTTTATCAATCAAATATTGTTTATACCAATTAAATTCTTTTTTGACTGATTAAAATATTAAAGTAGATAAGTATTTTTACAAAACCGAAAATAAAAACATGAAATAATAAACTGGGACGGAAAGAGTTGTCACATTAGTGTGTTGACTAAATCTTATATTTGAAGAGAATAGTTCATTTACATACCAATGAAAAAAAAAATGCATATTAATTGACAATCTTAGCTTAATGAAAAAAATGAAGAGATATTAATTAATGTTTTTCAATTGAAAATACACTTACACCCACTTATTTAAAAATTAAATATCTCAAAGATTGTTAATCGTTAAGAAACAAAATATACCATAAATATGAAGCGTTTATTATCTTTTATAGATGGGACTTTTATATATTTTTAACAAATTTATTTTTAAGTTATTCTTCAATATTGAAAGTCACATGACATATCAAATGTGATTTAACATTAGCTTGTATGTTCGAACACTGAATAGATGTATTAAAAATGAACATAAGCATTTGTATATAAATCCAAAAGCTTCCTCGTTTGCAATGAATAACACCCATCAATGGCTTTCCAACCATATATAGCATATTGTATTTGAACTTTTAAATTAGAGCAGTTTATTCATCAAAGTTGAAGAAAACATAAAAAAAAAAATAATAACTTGGTGTTAAAACTCGTTTGATATAACACATATAATTTAATCCTAATATGCCAATCGCAAACCTCTTGCAACATATATAAAAGTTAACACTCTTTGTATCAAACATCAAAGTTTATTATTTCTTGCATTGAAAACTAAACATTTACAAATTTCCAACTAAATAAAAATGTAATGTTTTAGCTTTTAACATATGGTCACATATGATTTTTTTCAACAATAAGCTTTAAATCATATGTGAAAAAAATTACATAAGGTAAAAATCACATGTAATTTTAGACGAAGAGTTATAATTTTATATGAATAAACATAAATAAATACACATTTTGAATAAAACAAAAGTTCAGTCACACGATTAGTAAACACATATGTTCAATCAGATGTCAACTAACACGAATCAATAATCATATGAGAATCTATAAACTCACACTATAAAACTACCAACTCTTATCTAGAAGTTGAAATATAATGTGTTATACATGGTTGGAAAGCTATGGATATTTAGTTCTTATAAAAAAGTGTGAAACTTATAGATTTTCTTAGGAGTTATGTTTAGTTTACTACAAATGTTAAATGTTCGAACTTATAAATTAGCGTTATTTACATGTGATTTGTCATGTAAGTTTCAACAACGAATTATTAAAAAAAAGCAAAAACATATGTGGAAAAGCGAAAAAAAATTGTCGAAAGTATATCGAGGTATCTATCTATAGAAATATAGTTAAAGGTTCGTCGTGATGGTGCTCAAAGATTAACGATTTTTTAAATTTTTATTTTTTAAGAAAAGTGGTGAAAATTCATTTGATCAAAAAAATTGATAGAATAAGATTAATCCTTTATTATTTAACTTTTTTATTAGTAGATAAAATATTTGAGAAAATATTTTTTATAAACAAGTCGTTAAAAAGAAAAACTTATAATAATGCTCTGATTTGATGCATAATAATAATCAAACTTGATCGTTAAAATGTATCTCATACATATGGTAATCAGATTATTGTAGCACAACAATGTTATCATGAACAGAAACAAAAACAAAAAAAGAACAATATTTTATGGAACACGCAAGACTTTTATTGAATAAATCTAACTAAAAAACTTCAATTGATAAAATGTAATTCTCTACCCTTCACGATATATATAGACTAACCAATACATGTTAGACTACAACTAGGATTACAATAATACATAACCTTAATAGATAAATAATAGTTGGACAAGTTGGACTAGGACTCCAACTATGACTTTGTTGAAACCTGACCCACGCCACAAGCCATAGTCAGACTTCAGATATTCGTCAACAATCACCTCCTGAATTTCTGAGTCAAAGAGAGTAACTCTTGCACACTAAGTAACGACCTCATCTCCTTGAGCCTTATCCGTGCCAAGGCCTTCGTCAAAAGATCTGCTCTTTGTTCTTCACCGGATACATGCTCTATTATGACCTGCTCGTTCTCCACGCACTCACGAATGAAGTGATATCGAGTGTGGATGTGTTTGCTTCTACCATGAAAGACCAAGTTTCTTGTTAATGTGATTGCTAATTTGTTATCAACTCTAATTAACACCTTTTGTCTTTCCAACCCTGTCACTTATGCCAATAACTCCCTTAACCAAATTTCTTGACATGCAGCTGTAGTGGCTGCCACACAAAGATAATTCCATGGTAGCTTGCTTTTGTGAGCATCATGCAATAGGTGATGTACCTAGATAGAAAACATGTCCACTAGTGCTCCGTCCATCATCAATATCAATATTATGACTACTATCACTATATCCCACCAATTTCATGTCATTACCCCGCTCGTATTCAATTCCAAACGAAATTTTACCTTTAAGATAACGTAGGATTTGCTTGATAGCACGAGCATGTGATTCTCTTTGGCTTTGCATATATCGACTAACTACCCCAACCGAGTATGTTAAATCTAGACGAGTATGTAAGAGATAACGTAAGCAACCTACTACCTTTCATATTGAGTAGCTTTAACTTTTGGTTCATCTTCAACTTTCGACAAATTAAAATCCTTTTCCATTGGATATAAATTTTCATTGCAATCTTCTATACCAGCTTTTTTAAAGATTTTCAGAGCGTATCTCTCTTACTTGATCTTGACACATATCTTTTCTTGTGATACCTCGATTCCCAAGTAATAAGTTAATTCACCAAGATCCGAAATTTTAAATTGAGATGCCATCCTTTTCTTGAACTCATTGATGCAATCTAAGCTTTTCCGAGTCACAAATAAATCATCTATATAAATCAAAACAATGATAAATTCTCCATTGGTTACCGCTTTAAATCACCTTTTTCATGCATGCATTGTTGAAAACCAATCTTTTTAAAGTAATGTCAAGCTTTATGTTCCATGTCCTTGGAGCTTGCCTTAGCCTATACAAAGATTTAGATAATTTATACATTTTTCTCTCTCCTGATTTTTAAAACCCTCGGGTTGAGTATCATATACCTCTTCCTTTAAGTCGCCATGCAGAAAAGCCGTCTTAACATCCAAATGATGAATCTTCTATGCATTCCCAGATGCGAAAGCAATCAATAGTCATATGGTCTCGAGTCGAGCTACTGGCACGAATAATTCATCAAAATCAATACAACCTGATTCCTGGTCCTTGGGTATTGTAGCATGAACAGCGACAGTAGTCGGATGAACATTAACAACATGTGTCGGATGAACAGTAACATCATGTGTCTGGTTGTTGTACGACCGAAGTGGGCTGGCATCATGACTTATTGTGGGCCTATTTGGACTGATATCATGACTCGTTGTGGGCTGCTCGTATCTAGTGTCTCTTAGGATTCCATCATCGTTCCAAAGCTGATTAAAAACAACCCCTTGTTTGTCATCCCACACAGCAGTGAATATCCCTGGTTCCCTATTCGACTGATTTGAATTTTCTTTACCAACTTTTAGTAGAGTCTTACAAAGACGATTTGCACAATGCGGGACTTTTATAAGAAAATTTCCACAACTATCTCGCTTGGTTAAGAAATCACCTTGGATACTAATATCACAACCATATATTGTAGCTTGTCCGAGACTAATCAGGTTACTTCTAAGAGCGAAAATATAATAGATATCTTTCAACAACTTTTGTTCTCTGTTTTTTTGAACAAACTCAAACCCTTTCCTATTATACTCACACACGAATCGTCTCCAAATCTTACACACCCTGTTATATTTTTATTTAATTCAGAAAGTAAGAGTAATTACCTGTCATGTAATTACTTACTCCATTGTCAAAGTACCATACATCATCTTCCTTGGTGTTGGACTCGATCTTTGGTGGAGTATAATTTTCTTCATTCATGGAAATAGTTTCTTGCACTAAGTTCATCATAAAGAACGTGCCTTTTTCATGATTTACATCCATCTCTTGTGTGTCACTAAGGTTTACTTCATTGTCTCTGTCACACCCCTAAAAAATCATAGCTGAGGTAACCAGGGTATGACTTCATAGCACAAAGTCACAAGATATAAATAATGACCTCTACATGCGTCATTTAAAATACATCATTTGATTTCATTAAACGGAAAAGTTTTCAACAAAATAAGTTCACGAGTTTCATAACAATAAAAGATAGTTTTGAAAATACGATCAAACATTTTAAAGCCCATGCAGTAAATATTTAATGTAATGCAACTGCCAACGGGTGACTCTAGTATGAACTCCATAGTGCTAGCCAAACAATGCAAGTTACGAACCTGAGAAATACATGCTAAAACGTCAATATAAAGTTGGTGAGTTCATAGTTTAATATTAAGTAAAATAGTATCACGGGCCACAAGATTTTGGTGACTACTGCTACACTCTCAGTATCATGAAAAGAATTAGTGACTGCTACTTGAATCACGGCATCATGAAAAGTATTACTATTGCACTAACTGCATGACCCCGAAACCTTAATCGTTTCTAGTTTTATGCCCTTGCAAGTGTTCCTTTCCATGAACACTCAAGTTCCTCAAATGATTATACGTTCATTTGACATACCAGTCAAGCAGGGCAACTACTCGGACGGGGGTGTCAACCCAATAAATCTATTCACAATATTTGCACTTACTACATAATTAACGGTTCACGAGCAATGTATTCTCACCCCGAAGTAGTTCAAAACGAGTAGTAACCAGTTAAAAGTGGGGCTATGAAACTCACATCAATCAAGTAGTACAACGGAAAGTATTACGCAAGTTCAACAAAACACAAGTCCTAACCGCCACCTAAATAAATAAGACGCCTTAGGTACAATATGATATGTACTATATGCATATGAGTTGTAGAAAGTTTTGTCACTCATATAAACTTGTAATGAAGTTTTATAAATATTCGCAAGTCAAATCATATAAGAAAAACAAGTAAAACGCATTTTTGGTTCCAAAAACCCTTATTATAGTTGTTGATTGAAAGTGTTTCTCGACTTTAAACAGCCGTAACTCACTCGTTTCTTGGCCAATTTTGCTCATTTAAATTCCTAAACGCTTGTTTATGTGTCTACGTTCAATATGGCTTCCTTTAGTGAAATCATGTTTTAGAAACCTAAAAAGGCTCTAATAGTTGTTGTCTACAATTAACAATTTTGTTAATACAAATAAACCATAAAACGTATATTTAAATTTTATGATCTTCTAATGTTTTGTCGATAACAAACGTAAAATCATTTTAACGAAACAAATAAAATACGTAAAAGGTTTGAGCCAATAGTTTACTAACACACTTTTACTAAACATATTAAAACCATATCAAAACATGTTTAGTAAATAAGTTATATAAAACCAAAGACATTTTTATATAAACACTAAACAAGTAATATTGTTTACATCTTATAGAAATGCATATGTATAACAACTAGTGTTTACATAATATAGAAATGTATATATATACTTTGTATATATATTGTAATGGGTAAAGTAATGGGTAAAAACCAAAGTCCATGACCCATGACCCATGATCCATTGACTAGGTACAATGAATGTTGTTGGGTAAAAACCAAAGTCCATAACCCATACCCATGGAGCATGATCCATAACCCATGACCCATTGCATGACATCATGCATGAAGTCATGTTGGGTATTATCCATGATCCATGACCCAAAGTCCATGACCCATGACCCAAGATCCATAACCCAATGTCTAGGTACATTGCATCTTGTTGGGTATCCATAATCCATTACCCATAACCCATGGTTCATAACCCATAACCCATAACCCGGTTTGCAACCCAAAATCCGGACTAAACTTACCCAGTAGCGGATCCCTGGGTTTGCACTAGCCGGATCCTCTGGGAGGATCCGTGGGAACCGTGGGACAGTAGACAAGTTTTTTCTATAAATAGTGAGCCATTTCTCTCTTGCTCACCACCACTTTTACACATACTTTCTCTCAATATTGTAACATCTCTAACCTCTGATCCAAAGGATCATTCTATGTAGTTTTATGTTTGTGTGATTCTCTAGGTTCCTCTTAAAGGCGAGATCACCACCTCTTGAAGACGTGCAAGCTCAAGGTCATGAGTTGCTAAGCTTCGTCATCATCAAGACCACTGAAGTGTATCTTGTTGATAGTTCTTTCCTCCCTCCATAGAAGTGTTGTGTTGAAGGCATTAGTGAAAGGTGCCAAGGGTCGTGTCGAAGGCATTAGTGAAATATGCCAAGGGTGTACATTTGATATGGTGCATCGATGTACAAGATAGATAGTTTGGGTTAAAGGATATTGATATCCTTCTAGTGTTGTAACAAGGAGCGTATCTCCTTTGGGGTAGTTGTGTTGTAGTGTAGTGTTGGGTAGTAGTTCTTCCTTTGTAATGGAACTCAGTATCTAGCCTTGTACCGGATAAAGTGTAGGCGATGTTATGATAGGTTTGGTTCTACCTCGTGGAAGAACCTAGTGTCTAGCCTTGTACCGGATAAAGAGTAGGCGACGTTGTGAAGGCTTCTCCGCCACATTAAGGAGCTTGTGTTGTGTAGTGCTTACGAACTCTCGAGTGGGGTACTCGGGAGTGGAGTAGGGCAAGGAAGGTGTCCTTGTAGCCGAACCACTATAAATACTCGTGTCGTGGTTTTGTGTTCTTCTACTCTTTATCTTTGCATTACTTACTTATATGCTTATCTATCATTATCCAACACATATATTAAATAGATTGACATAAGTCGATCTAAATAGTTTAAAACGAAGTTTTAATCGGTAAAACTATTCAACCCCTTCTAGTTTTCCACAATTGGTATCGAGCTTCTTACCAAGTTACCAAGTTTCTTAGAGTATATTGTACTTTAAAAACTTGATACGATCCGTGTATGTTTGAAAACTACAAAGAAGGAAATTTCTTAAAACAAAAAGTCATGTTTTAGAAATTCTTATACTTTAAATGTTGGATAGTGATAGATCATTCTAACATTTTCTTTTGAGAATTCTTCATGCTAGGATTCGTTCAATGACTTCGCTCCATCTAAAGAAAAATGAAGTCAACACCCAAAGAAGAATCCAAAGTAGTTACTATTTGCTTTTACAAAATACGATTAGGTATTTTAAAAGCTCATGAAGTATTTCGAGTATATGATTTTCAAAAACCATAAAAAGAATATATTGCAAATGTATGTTCTTCTAACTATAATACTAATTGTTTGTAGATAAATTATAAATATATGCTTCCTAATTATATTAGAAAGTATTATAATTTTATTACATATATTATGGAAAGACTCGTAGACTTAATGCTTAAACTTCAATTTCACAACTCTCCAAAAAGTCGTTCTTTATATTAAACACATCATCAGGAATAGTGTTCTTGGTTGATTTCCATAGACAAAACTATAAACTAGTCATTATACATCTTTACCTCGTAAAGAAATTTGACTAATCAAAAGTTTTTGTTCATCATTTCTCACATGGGGATATTGGCATTGCATTAGTAATCTATGTCAATAGTTTCCATTCGAAACTTTCCATATCATGATAAAATAGAATTTTGACATGATTCTTAGTTTCCCAACTTATGACTTACTCGTAAAAAGGAACCTCGTCAAAAGTGTTTTGTAAACACGAAGACTCGTCAAAACCTTGAACCTTAAACAAACCCTAAGATATAGAGCAAGACCATTGACAAAAATCAAAATCAAAACTCCCGTGTCAAAATTATCAAACTCACTCAACTGCTTTCTGTTGAACCGCGGGTCCCCGTTTTGACTAGCCGGATCCCTTTTGCAAGGGATCCGTGGGACCGAGAACATCGAAGACAAAATAAGTGTTTGATGATCACTGTGCACTTCTACTCCTTACTTTACTCTTTCACATACGAACATAAAACCATAATTATTGTTCCTAAGAGATCCTTCTTCATCATTCAAAGGAAATCAATCACTTGTGTAAGTATTATCTTCACTACATTGTAATTTCCATTCTCTAGTTCCTAGTAGTATAATTTTTACATCTTGAGAACTTTGATTCAAGTGGGGTTGTCACAATTTGCTATCACATTGTTTTCTAAGATAACTAATCAAAGAATAAACATTGTTAATACAAATTAGAACTCATAATGAATTCAAAAGAGATGTGTTGAGCAAAAATTGTGATGAACCTCAAAAAGGAACTATTTACATAATTAACACCACATTGTGGTTTTGGTGTTTAGGATCAATCATGCCAAGCTCTAGGCAACAAGACTACCAAGATACGGCTCATTACATACCAATGCACCATCGAAAGGAAGGTCTTAGCCCCGAAGACCGAAAGACTTTCAAAATTCTACAAAAAGGTTGTTTCATGAAGGCCATGTAGTCGAAAAATCCTTTCTCAACAATACCGACATTCCCGAGGTCTTTTCAGGAATCAACTTTCAATGTCTCCTAAATATCAACGAACAAATATGCCCCGTATTTGTTCTTGAGTTCTACAAAAGCATTAGGATCATAAGGAATGAGGACGGAACCATCTCAATTGCCTTCATCATCAATGAACACAACTACACCTTGACCCTTGTTGAGTTTGCCTGGATTCTTCGTATTCCTCACCATGGAGTATGCATATATTCCAATGAATTGTCATTAGCCAACCTTCATGACATGGTCGATGAGCATGCGGTTTATTTCACACCCCTCCCAGAACCGGCCACGGTGAGAGATACCATTTTTATTCAAAGAGCCTCCCAACTCGGGTAACTAGGAACTCAAAGGTCATCCATCGATCCCTTCCAAATGGAACTTTCGGAGATGTTCCCTCTCTACAAGAAATGGGAACGAGTTCCTAGGGAGAATGTCCTTTGCTTGGTTGGAAACAAGGATCATTCAAACGCATGTCTAGTTTACATGATCTATTACCTTGTCAACTCAACTTCTTTCAACCTCGCCTACTACATGGTCAAGCGGATGGCTAGCGTTTCAAGGACGGACAAGATGGTGTTACCTTATGCTATGCTCCTTACTCGCCTAGCTAACTTTGTCTTTGCCCTAGAACCATCTCCCTATACGGTTGACCACTTCTTCTGAAAAAAGGTCATGGTACCTCTATCCGATGAGAAGAAAACAAGGTTCATGGCTGAAGGTAAAAGACCTCATCCATCAACGGACTCAGCTGAAGAGAGTGAGGGAGAAGGAAGCAACCCTATAGGAAACTACCATCTCGACCTCGTGGCTTACATTGAGCAATTTCCGGATATCCCAAGCCCTTCTCAAGAGTTCCAACAAACTAAGGGTATGTTTAAATGTCTTGCCAACTTTCTAATGAGGAAGAAGAAGAAATGAGATGGAAGCTTGAGGGGTTTGAAGGTGAAGCTTGGGGGTTTTGAAGGAGAAGTTTGAGAGTAATAGGAGGTAAGGTCAAGGACCTTAATTTGAACAATGTGATGTAAATATCTTAAACAATATTTCTTTTATCTTAGAACTTATTAGTAGTCGATGGTATGGCGAAAAACAAAGACACCTTAACCTAGGATAATTTAATAGGAATTTTACGACTATTTGATATAATATCAAAAAGTCGGTCTTCCTCCTAATTGCATGCCTATATGTCACTTTTACATGCCATGCTTGCTATGCTTTACTTACATACATGAATGCTTGATGTAGAAACAAATAGGTTTGAAATTTGATACGCGGTGCAAATTTTTGCACGCATTCTGTGAAGGAAATGGTCCCAGAAGCCGGATCCCTGGGCTATAACTAGCCGGATCCCTCAAATGAAGGATCCGTGGGATCCGGGTGGACAGTTATGGAACTCCTACACCTTCACATCAATCTAACCCTCCAGACCTTATTAGACTAGTTAAACATGATACATTAGGATCACTTTACCTATCCTTAAGCTCAGTTGATCCCACATTCACTCATGAATGACTTAAGATCACATTCAAGGTGTTTTTGATTTATCATTTCTTCATAACTCACCATTTTTCCGCTCCAATGCTTACACATTGTTTATCTCATCTCAAAACACCTAGTTTGATATTTCTCTCAATTTTAGCAAATTGATTTTAGTCATCCTTATCTCAAAATAGGCTAAAAACTAGTTTTTCATTTCTTGTGATTTTTAAGGAATTTTTCAAATTTCCTTTAAGTCACCATCTGATCTCTAGGATCATTTGACATCATTTGACACTCTCAAAATCTTAGTATCATGCTTATTCACTTATGTGCATACATGAAAACTCCATTCTCTTATCAAAAAACCATCATTAGATATCCTCACTCATTATGGTTGAACATTTAAGTCTTATACCATTTAAGACACCTTAGGGAACTTAAACACTCAAGATATATAGGTACTAGACCTTGATAGAACATCATCACTCCATTTCATTACTGTCTGAAGACGGATCCCTAGATTTTAACTAGACGGATCCCCAAAGTTAGGGATCCGTGGGAACCGGGTCTACAGAACAGCTAAAATTCACTCTACTCATCAATTTCAAACTCTCTTTGGTAATCTAAACATTTTACTTTGCCTTAAATGACTCCCTAGGATAGAACAACATTGTAGTTGACCTTAGTACATGCTAAAACCTTAGTGGTCTAAAATTTAATTCACTAACCTAATCTCATCCTTTATAAACCAAGTGTGTTTATGCTCTCAAACCACCATTCAAAATCGCAGCCTAAGACACTCCTTACATCCTACTTTTCACCATGACTAAAGCATCTAGCACAACCTCATCAACCAAAGGTTCCTCCAAGAAAAATGCTCATGTTGTTCATGAGATTTCTTCAACCGAGTCATCACCGTCAAAGCCCGATCAAACACTAGAATTCCTCCTCAACAAACTCAACCAACCAAAGCTAGAAAAACCGCTTACACATCCAATTAGTATTCGACCTTGTGGTTTGGAAAGACTTTCACCAAACACTACCATACCCTCTAAACCAAACACACCTAACTCGACTAAAACACCTAAGCCATCATTTTTAGAACCTAGACTACACTCCTTCACCACACCTCTTTCACATCCAAACCTTTACTCCTTAGAAGACTCACCACCTAGGACTTCTCATTCACCATCCTTCTCATTAAATAGGGAACCACCTTCACACCAAAACATTGATGTTGAAACATCACCAACACCCGCATTCTACTCACCTTCACCATCAAATAGTCCATCTTTAGGAACAAGGAATCACCAATCCCAAAGACCTAACCATATGGATACCTCCCTATCTCCACCACCAACCCATACATCACCACCTTCATTCTTAGTTGAACCTCATCCTACTTCACTCAACTCACCTCCACAAATCCCTCCATCCTTTGTGGAACCTCCTTCCCGCTCACCCGACATTTCACCTCAAAACATTCCATCTCCAATGCCTCCATCTCCTACTCATGACAATAATTGCTCTAATTGTCAACATACCCAAAGGTTAGTTCAAGAAGTACAAAATGAGTTACATTTCATGTTTAATCATTTCCTTGAACGATTTGACCAAATCAACAAATCTACTCGTCCTTAGAACTTAGGAATACAAGCACATTGGTGCTCTTTGCTAGTTTTCGGCACAACTTAGAATTATTATAAAATGTATTACATGCTTATATCATTCTCTTAGTTTTAGAGATATGTATATCATTTCTCGTATTTTATTGAATGAAATTACATGTTGTATGCTATATTGTTATGAGAATATGTTTGGTGTTATAATATATAACTCATTTGGTTGTTAACATCACTTTTACATCTACATTGCTGTCAAAAGAATGCAGGTACACGGTGCCCTCAATTTTGCCTAGACGGATCCCTCACAAAAAGGATCTGTGGGATCCGTGCAATAGAAGCATATTTCCTTTCTAATATGAATCTCATTTGCAGAAAATTATGCACCATATACTTGTTTTCTAACCTTTTTTTATAGATTTTCAAAATACACATGAAGACTTTGACACCCTCAACAAGGGGAGCTTTTCGTCAAAGCAAAGCATTGCAAAACGCTTGCAATACATTCACTTAGGTTTTCTATACTACTTGACGTCCTCCTCTAAAGGGAACACTCGTCAGGGGGAGCATTTCGTCAAAGACAAAACCATTTGCAAACATAATTGCAATACACTTGTTTAGACTTCCAATTACTTGACGCCTCAACAAAGGGAAGCATCCGTCAAGGGGAGCTAAGACGAGAATATTTCTCCTCTTACTACTTATTTTTTCTTTTGTTACTTTTCACACGTTTTCTCAAAACAATGTGTTAGTTTCTTTTCAAAGCTCTTTTGTTTCGACAAAAATGGAGAAGAGAGTAAAACTCAATTCAATTTTTACAATTTTATTTTCTTCTTAACATTATCTTATGTTTTGTCATTAACAAAAAGGGAGAGATTGTTAATACAAATAAGCAATAAAAACGTTTATTTATATTTTACGATCTTCTAATGTTTTGTCGATAACAAACGTAAAATCATTTTAACGAAACAAATAAAATACGTAAAAGGTTTGAGCCAATAGTTTACTAACACACTTTTACTAAACATATTAAAACCATATCAAAACATGTTTAGTAAATAAGTTATATAAAACCAAAGACATTTTTATAAATACTGAACAAGTAATATTGTTTACATCTTATAGAAATGCATATGTATAACAACTAGCGTTTACATAATATAGAAATGTACATATATACTTTGTATATATATTGTAATGGGTAAAGTAATGGGTAAAAACCAAAGTCCATGACCCATGATCCATTGACTAGGTACAATGAATGTTGTTGGGTAAAAACCAAAGTCCATAACCCATACCCATGGAGCATGATCCATAACCCATGACCCATTGCATGACATCATGCATGAAGTCATGTTGGGTATTATCCATGATCCATGACCCAAAGTCCATGTCCCATGACCCAAGATCCATAACCCAATGTCTAAGTACATTGCATCTTGTTGGGTATCCATAATCCATTACCCATAACCCATGGTTCATAACCCATAACCCATAACCCGGTTTGTAACCCGAAATCCGGATTAAACTGAACCAGTAGCCGGATCCCTAGGTTTGCACTAGCTGGATCCCTCTAGGGAGGGAAACGTGGGACAGTAGACAAGTTTTTGTCTATAAATAGTGAGCCATTTCTCTCTTGCTCACTACCACTTCACATATACTTTCTTCCAGTATTCTAACATCTCTAACCTCTGATCTAAAGGATCATTCTATGTAGTTTTATGTTTGTGTAATTCTCTAGGTTCCTCTTAAAGATGAGATCACCACCTCTTGAAAACGTGCAAGCTCAAGGTCATGAGTTGCTAAGCTTCGTCATCATCAAGACCACTGAAGTGTATCTTGTTGATAGTTCTTTCCTCCCTCCATAGAAGTGTTATGTTGAAGGCATTAGTGAAAGGTGTCGAAGGTTCGTGTCGAAGGCATTAGTGAAAGATGCCAAGGGTGTACATTCGATAAGGGGGATCGATGTATAAGTTAGATAGTTTGGGTTAAAGGATGTTGATATCCTTTTAGTGTTATAACAAGGAGTGTTACCCGTAACATTTTTATTAGAAGTGATGGTCATTTACGTTTAGGAACTTTGTAACATGTGTTAGATATCGTGCTAGAATAGTCAACGGGCTCGTGGATTGGGCTAAGCTAAATGGCTAAATGTTATGTTAAGCTAGCCTTGTATAAGTTGTCATCCAATCCAAGTCCAATCCAAGCCCATCCCAAAGCCCATTAGGGCATATGTAAGGAACTATAAATACCCCTCAAAGTCTCATTTGAGGGGTGTGCTTGAATGTGTTTTGTGTGTGTTTTCTCTTTGATATAACATCTTATTGTTTTCATCTTTCTCTCTAAACATACACGGTTTTATAACATCAAGTCACCATCTTTCCTTTCTTTTATTCATCTCTACGCATATCTTATAGTTTTTGTTTAACGTGTTCATCTTGTGGTAACGTGGTATACGCTTAAGGTTGATGTAAAAACAAGGTCCTACAATTGGTATCAATCGCCTAACAATGGTTTAGGAGTATTTTTGGCTGAAGTTTTTTTTTTTGTGTAGTGTTACGCGTAGTTTTTCGTTCTCAAAGTTGTCACGCATAAAACTTTAATTTTTGCACTAAAATCTTCAAGATTCTTATGTTTTAAGGTTGTTATAGTGTAAAGATTCTAGTTTTTGGAAAAAGTTCGAAGCTTTACTTGTTTTTCTTCACTTTTAAACTCGTGAGTATTTGGTAGTTCGTTTCTACGCATAAGCAGAAAAAGCACTTTGGGTGATAAAGGTCAAAACTTTCTTGGTATTTGAGTGTTTTGGAAGCTGTTTGTGCATAAGAAATCGTTTGGAAAACTGGATATTTTTTACGCGTAAGAACAGAAAGTCAAAACCCTAGACTTACGCGTAAGAAAAAGTCAAAACCCTCTTTCTACGCATAAGGTTTTACGCATAAGTTTTTGGTAAAGAATCCTCGTGCAACAACGGTGACTCAGTGTTTTCCTCACTTGGATAAGTTTGTGGATCACTTCGACTTGTGAAATCTCACTAGCTTGGATAAGTTAGAGAGATACGATTCTTGTTTTACGCGTAAGCAAGTTTTTACGCATAAGATTTCAATCTTACGCCTAAGATATTTTTTACGCCTAAGAATAACATCTTACGCATAAGGATATTTTTACGCATAAGAATTAATTATTACGCGTAAGGTTACTAGTTTACGCCTAAGGTTCAAGTCTTATGCCTAAGAATCAAAAGTTACGCCTAAGCAACCAAATCTTACGCATAAGCGCAAAGTTTACGAGTAAGATATTAAGCAAAACTTTAAACGACCATAACTTTTGAACCGTTACTCCGTTTTCAGCATTCTACCCATCAAAACGATCGTGGGAACAAGGAGATCGGCATGCCGAATCAACTAAAGTTTATTCGGGTCAACCTTCAAGTCCTAAAAACGCTCCGAACAAAAGTTATTGAGGTTTTTAAGTTTTTAGACCAAATTTTCACTACAACAACCGAGCTTAATCTTCATCAAACACAGCTCCTTTATCGTTGAATCGATCCTACATCAACTTTATCATAACATACCCTTATGAATGGCAACTCAACAAGACATTCATGCAGCCGGTGCCGAAAACCATCCTCCTATGTTGGAAAAAGGTGGTTATCTTCAATGGACAAGTCGTATGCTTCGTTACATCAAGACCAAACCTAATGGCAAATTGATGATTCAATCCATTACGAATGGACCCTTCAAGCCTCGACAAGTCCAAGTCCCTGGAAATCCTGATGCAACACCTCTTGTCCCACCATCTTCTCGTGCTCAAAAAGAATCAGAATACACTGAAGAGGATCATAAACAAGTCGAAGTAGATGACATGGCAATTCACATTGTCCAAATGGGTTTACCAAGAGACATTTTTGTTGCTGTAGACAGCTGTGAAACTGATTTCGATATGTGGGAACGTGTTAGACGGCTTTGTCATGGAACATACATTGGTCAACAAGATACAGAGAACAAGCTGCTAACTGCATGGGAGAAGTTTACATCTACTCCGGAGAATCAATTGAATCCTACTATGGAAGGTTTTGCACTTTAATGAATGAGTGATCATAAACAAGTTGACACCCGAACTATCGTGAGTAACATCAAGTTCTGAACAATCTACCGGAAGAATGGGACGATATGTCACTATTGTCAACCAAACAAAAGACTTACATCAAGTGAACTTTGATCAACTCAACGATTTTAAAACAAAACCAAAGCAAGTGAATGAAGTCGGAAAGAAAGATTAGCAAAGAATCATGATCCATTGGCACTCATTGCAAAGACTCCAACTACGGTGAACTCACAACAACAAGCTTCATCATCTTCCACTAACAACAACATGCGAATACATTCTACAACCACAAGCTATTATCCTCAACAACAATTCTATCCACAAGAACAACAAGTCATTCAACAACAATGATCTCAACAATACCAGAACAAGGAATCACCGATCTTGAAATTGAACAAGAACAAGCTTTGTCAATTGCATTTGCTTTTTGACTAAAGCATTCAAAGGTCGCTATTCCACACCAACTAACAACAACCAAAGGATTTCATCAAACACTCATAGCGAGCAAATTGCACGTAGGGTGTGAATATGGGTCATCAAGGGCAAATGGTTAGAGTTATTGGGAATCAACGAGGATATGCTCTTGGATTTCACATGGGTAATCAGCGGTTCCGTGTCGGGTGTCAGTTGGGTCGAATGTTGGAAATCGATGGGTCGAATGTTGGGAATAGGCGATGGGTAATCGAATAGAATGTTGCGACTCCATCGTTGGGATTATGGAAATGTGAATCGGTAATCAGTTAATCAGGTTACATGTTACAAGCTGTCAAGGAGTGGGTCACATGGCAAGGAATTGTCCTACTAAGCCAAAAAGAAGGATCTTGATCTCTTGAAAGCTATCATGTTGGTACAAAAGAAAAAGCAAGACTTCAATTGAGTCTTTGAGGAACATGACTTTGTGGCTATTATGGATGATTTGGAAGACCTAGAGGAAATCAATGCGAATCGCATCTTCATGGCAAACCTTCAGAGACTAAGTCGACATCGACTACGCACCTCCTCCCTATGACGCCAATGCAGATGTCTGAGGTACCAATCATTGATCCATGCTATAACAATGTCATATTTGATGTGTTTACTCATGAAACATCATTACGCGACGCTAGCACCTACTTATGATACATACCGGACAATCCGAAGTTATAGCAATACTAACTCTAAAACTCCGGATGTGGATCCTAGTGGAGGTGTGTGGCACAAAATCTGAGGCGATGAGGAAACACGTGCTTACTTTGAATCATTAATCAATAAGCGTGGCATTGAAATTGAGAAAGTTAAAAGGTCAATCGCGATGTTAAGGCGCGAATGCTAAATTGACCACCGAGCTTGAGAGTTACAAGGAGAACGCAAAGCCTTTGAATTTCATAAAACAAAGAATCGAATTAGAAATTGGTTACCAAAATTCATTTTAAGAGAAAAGAATTGCAAATCAAGTATGACACACTTGATGTGAATTTGAACTTGAAAATAAAATCTTTAAACAAGGAAATTTCAGTCTAAATAACCAACTTTCTAAACAAAAGCAACGTTTTCTAATCTTGGAAAAGAGAAGAAGTAGTTGATAACTGATTTTTCAAAACGAGAAGATTCTCTTCTTGATGAAATTCTTGATAAAACTTAAAAAATAAAAAAAATTGGAAAATTTGCTTGTTACAACGAGTCATTCAGCTAAATCAACCAATACGCTGATTAATCAAACGAATCCGTATTTTCATACATCACAAAAACTGGCTCTTGGTAACACACCTCCTTGTTTCCTCAAGAAAGCTCGGAAAGAACAGAATGCTTTGAACAATGGAAATGCTTTGCATGAACCCATAATTGCTCATGATTCTCTTGAAACGTTAGAACTATCTCGAGGAGAGTAGATCAAAATGAAACAAAAAATCCGAAATCAAACCAATTGATTATAACAAATTGAACAAAATTAATGGAATTACTTTTGTTAATCAAAAGATAAGTCAAAGTTTTCCATCACACCAAGTGTAACATATTGGATTTCATAAACACACTAAACCATAAGATCAAATAGGCGTACAAAGAGTTCTAGAGAGAAAGTTAGAGGTTTAGGGAACTTTAGTGAGAGAAAGAAAAGTCTTATTATGAGCTCCAACTCTACCTTGGAAGGTAGAGAGTATTTATAGTCTTTACATAAATCGCCACCTATCGGGCATGGATCGTGCATCTGATGGGTAAAGACCGTCCGTCCTCCACGGTGTTACTTAAACTAAATACTACTTAACTTATAATAATCTCGACTACGAGCTTTCTAATGATAACATATACTTGAGGTGACCGACTCTTTAATAAGCGGATTTACTAAATCTAACAATCTCCCCAAGGAGGTCACCTCAAACATAGACTAAAATTACATTTAATACAAACGGATATTAAATTAAAATTGTTCTTGCATTCTTGATGTAGTACTTTGCTCAAGCTCGTAGTCATCGATTCTTCTCATTGCATGTTTGGTTAATCCAAGTGGAGGTCTTTTCTTGATCCACGTGATAATAATTTTTGAGCCGACTTTTGAGATCATCGGAAACATCAATCTCGACTTATCCATTGTGGTGTTGGTATTATGTGATGTTGTAACATACGGACCGACATGCTCACATTCGGATCATGATATATTCTCATCGAGTGGCGGAAGCTTTCGTTGATTCATGATATTGGCGGCGTAGCGAAGCATGGAGTGAAAATATCGTCATTAATGCACTAATCATGATTTCTTTTGAGATGAGTGTGTTGAGTGAGCATGCGGCTATGGATTGACCGCATCATTACGATCATTTAAACGTAGGCGTACACGCATAAAGCAGTTAGCAATAAAGCGCACGAAAGTGTCTTTGATCACTTTCGTTGAATTGAGGTACACGCCCACGGTTCCTATTGATCGATACAAATCTTGCTGTGATCGGTATAATTCGAAGAATTTCCTTGACAGGGGTTTCGCGGTGCTCTAGTCGTTCTCAAACCGAACGTCTCAAAGAAGACAACACGGAGTGAGTAAACCAAATGAATAGAGATTCACCGATTGATGAAAAGATATTTGAAAAACAATCGTGTATTGCTCAATAGAAATTGTTTTGCAATACAACGAAGGTTTTAATGAAAATCAATTATCAATCATAAAACACCTTTGATTTGAAATATTCGTACACGGTCGATGTGCTAGAAAAAGAGTTTTAAGCACAATGACCGGTTTTCAAAGGCATCCGTCAATCCATAACTGAACCGAGATTGATTCAAAAGATTGAATCGCCCCATTGTTTACATTCGGTTGTCACATGGTTGATCTATAGAATAAATCTCACATGCCACCTACCGGGAGCTTGTTTGATGTTTGCTCGAAGGCTTTCCATCTTCATTGTGAATATGTTTGCATATCACTCGGATGTTCCGCAATACCACAAGGATAATCGCGGGACTCAAGAAATAATATCTCTTTCCACATTGTGTGAAACAAAGAGTCTTCATTGAAAGTGTCCTAAGGAGATTTATTGATGATCTCGTGGATCTAGACTCAATTTGTGCACATTTGGATCCTATATCGGAGACTAGGAGAGGGTCTCCTTCTTCAATATCAACGATCTCTAAAGAAAGTCGATAGATAATGTCGGTTCCCGTGAGAATGAAACAAGTCCTTTTAAGAGGAACTTGAGTGGTTTGGGAAGTTGAAGTGCGGTGCGTCCTTTGGGTCCATGACGTCTTGTCTTCAATTGTTGGAATCACTCTAAACTATAATTCAAGTGTTAGTTATTCTTATGTAATAGGTAGCTTATTATGGCCTTTATGTTTGTTATTAGCCTTAAGCTTATGTAGAAGGCCCATGAGCTTAGGCCCATGTCCATTAAGAGAAAGGATGGAAACTAGGGTGTTGCCTAGCTTTCCTCCTATAAATACTCTTATGTAAACCCTCACTTGAGGGTTGGTTGTTCAATTATTTCTCTTTCACTCTCCTACCTCTACGCATAACCGTCTTACTATATACGTGTGTGTGTGTGTGGTTTACTTGTTCAATCGCCTTTATCTCTTTCTTGTAAGCTTGTGTTGTAAAACTAGTGACCTAACGATGGTATCAATCGCCTAATAGTTGAGTGAGCGTATTGTTTGAAGTGAGTTTTGGTCTCACGCAACTTGCGTCTCCATAACTTTGGCTTGATCAAAAGCGTATTTTTACACTTTTTAATCCAAGATTCTTGTCCTTTCAACGTTATAAGGTGTTAAACTTCTTGTTTTTGGCAAAAGTTTGAACTTTGTGTGTAGATCATCGTTTTCATCTAGTTTTTGTCGAAGGTTCTATCCTACAGCGTAACTTGTTTTAAGAGTTTTGGTTCATCAAGTTTCACACTTTTGTGTCTTTTGGTGTTATTGAAGCTATTTCATCACACAAAAGCGGTTTAGAAACAACTTTGAGCATAATCATATTTGAGTAATCCTACGCGTAGCAAAACCCTAAAACTACGCGTAAGGTTATCCTTGGCTTGATCTTCGTTTTCGTGGTTTACTCCGTGTTTTCTTGCTTGGATAAGCACGAAAATCGTCGACTTTGGATATCTTTTGCCTTTGTGAAGTGTAAAAGATCACAGGATAAAACCCTAAAATTACGCATAAGCATAAACTTACGGCGTGAAATCCTACGCATAAGATTCATCTTACGCCTAAGCCTAGTCTTACGCATAAGATAATCCTCGCCTAACTTTCTCGCCTAACTTTTGTCTCGCATAACTTTAGAGTCTTTTCCATACTTACGCGTAAGCTAAATCTCAGCGTAACTCCTTCTTGTTACAGCGTAACTTTGGTGTTTTACGCATAAGTGCTACTTGGTTATTGTGATTTCTCGCTAAGGATACTTCTTCAACAAAGGTTCATTCGACTACAAAGATCCATTTTACCAACACAAGTTTTCAACATGTCTCAACCACCATACTCTAACTATTTCCTTACACTTATTCTCAACGACAACAACAACTAAGTCCACAACATCAACAATGGAATCAACAACAAGCAATTTATCAACAACAATTTAATCAACAACATACTCCACAACTTGGAGCAATTCCTCCACCACAAATGGTTCAAACACCGCCAAGTCTTCAAGTTCAACCCTACACAAATGACTTCAATCAACATCCATCAAGGAACACTATGAAGGAACCCACTTGGTTTGCAAAGATGTGTGAAGCTTTAAGCGACCAACAATCAATTCATGAGGTGGATCACTTGATAGACCTCCAATGCTCACTCCGAAACTACGATCAATGGGTGATAAGGTTCTTTAGGTTTTGTGATCGAAGAAGCCACATGGAAAGTTCTTAAAGAAGGTTATCTTGGAAGGTCCATTTGAGATGCCTCTTGTCATTGTGCAGGAGATCCAAATGCTATTCCACCAAGAGATGAACAAGCGAACATTGCTCTTTGTTGCGAGACTTGAATCCTCAAGAACTTCTACACTATGAAGCGGATGAGCTTGCAATGGAATATATCCTCTTAGGATTACCAAACCCAATTCTTCGTAGTGTTGATGCTCAAAAGCGCACGAAAATGTGGGATCATATTCGTCTTCTTATGGAAGGATCATGCTCAATCGGGAGGATTTGGAATCCAAAATTTACTTGGCTTATGAACACTTCATGATTGAACACGGAGAGACACTAGAGTCCTATCATCATCGATTTTCGAGACATCATCAATGATTTGGATAAACACAACATCATCATGCCAAGAATTGCGGTGAATACTAAGTTCTGAGTAGTCTTGGTCACGAATGGGAGAAGTATGTCATTTTCTCCGTCAAGCGAAGAATATGCATCATTCTACATATGGATTGTTGTACGATTACTTGAAGCCTCATGAAAAGGAAGTTGATCGGGAAAGGATTCTCCGTGCTCAAATTGCTCCTCCTACACATCCGGAAAATCAACAACTTGCCTTATATGCTCAACAAAGTTATCCTCCTCAACAAGCAACTCAACCAAGCGCCTCGGTCACAAAAGCGATCATTCACGGCAACAATCTCAACAAAATCAATTGGTTCAATACAACAACAACAATGCTCAACCAATTGTCGGTGAAGCTAATGAGGACATCGATCCGTTCGAAGCATTGCAACAAGGATTTGTTATGATTGCTAATGCTTTTGGCGTTATACCAACAAATCCAACAATCGTATTCGTTCCTCATCTAACACACGAAATCGGTTTGTTGTAAACAATGGACGAGTTGAAGTTCGAAATCGTGGTTATGGTCGTCGGATGGGCGGTGGTCAAGGGTTTAATGCTATGGGTCGAATAACAACGAGCTCGATGGTGGAGCAGAAAATGCTCGAGAATGGGTTGAATGGTCTAAGATGCTACAAGCGCAATGAGAAGGACACACAGCTAATGCATGTCAAAAGCGAGGACTAGGGCGGTGCTTATTTCAAAGAGGCTCTTCTTTTGGCTCTTAAGGATGAAGTGGTGGATCTCTCACGGACAAAACGAGTTTTATGGCAAATCGAGACTCGGATGATGATATGGAGGACTTGCGAGGCCAATCGTGATTATGTTGATGGCTAATATGCATGAGTTACACATGGTGACACAGGCCCGATGTATGACACGATGGTTTGTCTCGGTGCCGAACAAACCATATTTATCTACGATCTAATATCTTCGCCAAAATCGAATCCGGCAAGGCTCGGAATGTTCAAAATGAGTCATTTACATCTCATTCGACGATTTTCAAATAGACCACAGTAGTTACATTTGACGATCAAGATGACCTTATGGTTTCCTTTGATAATCAAATTGACTCGTGGTTATACTTGAGGATCTAAATAATGATCATGTTGTGACTTACATTGAACAAGCGAACTTTGCCTCATCGGATCTTGCTCTCTTACTTAAAGACCAACAATCCCAAATTGAAGAATGTTGTGCATTAAACAAGGACTTAAAAAGTAAAAATGCCTTTATTAACCAAGGATTTTGAATGCTTACAAATGCAACTCAACTTTTTAAAACTCAAGAAAACCGTGAAAAAGGTTTTGAAGCGCTTTTGCTAAATCTCATCAAAGCGAAAAATATTTAGAGACGGATCGTGATCTAGCCGCTTGAAGAATGCTTTGTTATGCGAGATAGAACAAGCTGAAACATGAACATAAAAAGCAAATTAACGCTCTTACCTTGGAAAATCAAAAAGCTAAAATTTGAGTTGTTAACTTGTCAAAAGCAGTTCTCTGCATACAAAAGCATTCAACGAAGCGAATAGATGATCATCTTGAAGAAATTATCGACTTGCAATGCAAACTTAAAGAGTTTAAAGCTGTTGTTTACAAACATGGTGAGTCGATGGCTTGCTATTGAAAAGTTTACTTTAAAACCCAATCAAATGGATATGGACCAAATCTTCGCGATTACAAACCTAAGCTTTCAACAAAAGCATTCAAACCAAATCACGAAGTTTCGGTCACGAATATAAAATTGATAATTACATTATGAGTGTTGTTGAATATCATCGTCAAGAGGAATTAGATCACGAGAAGGCGAGTCGATCAAAATTAAAAGCATTGTTTACAACAAACCTTTTAATTATTCAAAACCGATCACTTTTGTCACACCAGGGATTCTTCTAACACACCAAGGGTTATCATCAAAACACACAGTCTTCTAATGTTAATCCCCACAGATTATGCACAAATTTATGGTCCTTTACCTTCCATCGGTGAAGTAAACTCAAAACACGAAAATCGCAAAATTCTTAGATATTTTGATATTTTCATGGTGACCTCAAAACTTTAGAACATGAGATAGAATATCATTACGAAATCAAAGTTCAACACTTTCAATCGCCTCTGGCGCGAGAACAAAGAGACATTTTTAGAAAAATCTTTTACCAAATGTTAAAAATTTGAAAAGTTGTGCATTGTCTTGGGAGCAGGACTTTCATAAGGAACTTGGAGTCATGAAGGTCGTTTTGAGAAAAGCTGAAACATCTATTTCTAATACTAAGCGTAAAAAGAAAATGTTGAGAAAAGATGTTGATCGACTCTTGGAAGATGTTATCTGTCTTGATATCCATAATGTTGTGTTATTCTATTCTTTGCCACATGCATCGATTATATCTCTGCGATAATGTTGACTCTGTGATAGCTGTTGAGAATCTTGATAATGTGCTTGGATCGAGTCTTTAAAAGCGAAAATGAGCGATTATTAACGAACTTTACAATGCAAAGCGTCGTCTTAATTGGTGTGAAAAGATATTCACAATAAACAACTTGGTTTTCAAAACAAAATCGCTCGATTGCTTGCAAAATCTTGATCCTAAACTTGAGCAAGCTGGATGATCAAAGCGTGTCTTTGAAAAGTCAAATCTCAAAATATGAACAAGAACTTGTAAAGTTAAGCAGAATATGGTGTCATATTTGATTTACTCAATAAGACTCGTCATGAAGCATCAAACGAACTTGATCACTATCTTGCTCACACTAGAAGTCATGAATTTTCTTTGGTAATATTCGATTACGAAAATCAAGATTTGATTCACACTATCTCTAAGTTAAGAGAAATGTTAGGAAAGTATGAACAACTTCCGCCAACCATCATTAAGAGATTAGCACCGGTAACACTTAGTAATCGTGCACCTAGAATCCCTCTTGCCAAATCACAAGTTGCTAACGTGCTTCCTTCTCTTGAAGCAGAAATAGTTGCGTCTTTTCCAAGCGTCCGCACTTCACGACCTAGGAGCACTCAATCGAAGAATAGGAAGTTGCGACCTAAGAAAAGATCAATAAGGAATGCTAAAGTAGAAGAACACCCTAGGACTATGAATAAGACTCACGTTGCTTCCACTATAGATGTTGCGTCGGCAAATGTAATAGAAATAGTGATGTAACGAATGCTAAACCTTTAAGCACTTTTGATATTGATCGATGCACCTTGTGTTATTTGTCGTAAAAGTATGAATTCGATTGTCATGACAAATGTGTTGCTAAAGCTATAATCTCTCGTTTACGGAATCCTAAGAATCGGAATACCTCTAAGCCCACTAATCCTTCTAAGTCGGTGCTTGGTAGACCGCCTTCTTTAGATTCTAAGGCAAGCATTCTTGTCCTGTAGCTCGGTTTCACCTCCTAAGAATGTAGTACCACCTAGTGCATTCACTAAGACTAAAGCAAAGAGTAGTTATAGATGGCGAAATGGATATATAACACCTAGGATTTAAATGGATGCCTAAAATTATTAATGTGTGTATGTCTAATATACCTTGGAACCCTCTAACATTTGGGTTCCACATCTACTTCTATTCCATCTGTGTAAATGCATGTGTAATGCGGTGATCTGAGATCATTCTCTAGATTGTTGATAGCGGATGTTCCCGACACATGACGAGCAACCTTAAACTGTTATCAAACTTTATTGCAAAGTTCATTGGCTTTGTCGGGTTCGGGAATGATCACTTGCGACTATCATGGGCTCTGGAGACTATGTCAATGGGAACATCGAAATCGGCGAGGGTTTACTATGTGGAAGGCCTCGGTCATGTCTGTTTCGATGGGTCGGTTTGTGATGGAGATTTGGAGGTTGCTTTCGGGAGAAAACTTGTTTCATTCGTGATCTACAAGGAAATGACCTTATGTCGGCTCGCGTAATTCTAGTCTCTACACTATCTCTATGAAAGACATGGTTGCTTCATCTCCCATCGCTTACTTTCAAGGCAACATCAACAAAATCACGGCTATGGCACCGTCGTCTCTCATCTAAACTTTCAAACCATCACCAACCTTGCTCGACACAAACTAGTTGAAGGACTCCCACGATTCCGGTATTCAAAGATCACCTTTGCTCGACTGTGAACAAGGGAAAAGCACTCGTGCTCATTTTCCTTCAAAGGTGGAACCTGACTCTCGACATGTGCTTCATCTTCTTCACATGGATTTGTGTGGCCCGATCGGCGTGCAAGCGATCAATGGCAAACGCTACATCTTAGTAATTGTTGATGACTACTCACGATGGACTTGGGTCTACTTTCTTGAAGCAAAGACCAAGCTCCACAAATGATCATCACCTTTCTCACGAAAATCTGAGTTCGACTCCGCAACACCGTCGGGCTAATCGAGCAGACAAAGGCCGAATTTGTTAACCAAACCCTTCGTGAATTCTATGAGAAAGTGGGAATTCACATCAAACATCTATTGCGTACACGAACAAAGCGGAGTTGTTGAAAGAGCGAAACCGAGCGTTAGTGGGCTGCAGAACAATGTTAATCAATGCTAAACTTCCAGTTACTTATGGGCGGAAGTATATCTGCATGCTATACTCAAAACCGTTCTATGATCACAAAGCATACAACAAAACACCTTTCGAGCTTGTCCACAACCATAAACCGAATCTCAAACACTTTCATGTATTTGGATCCCTTTGCTATCCGAATAATGATCGTGATGATTTTGGAAAGCTCAAAGCCAAAGCGACATTGGGTCTTTATTGGATATTGTGAGAATTCTAAAGGTTACGGATGCGGAATCGTCGTACAAAGCAGTGATGGAAGCGATTCATGCTCATTTGATGAACTTACGAAAATGGCTTACGAGTATAACGACTTAGAACCGGTCACAACCGTTTAAACTTCCTCAACCCCATCATCGGTGAACAAAGCCCCGACTCACTCGTCAACAAATGGAAAGGTTATTTGCTCCTCTGTTCGGTGGCGATATTGATGAGCGTGCTCGGTGTATCCATTGTTTCATTGCTCAACGATACTACTCTTATACGATACACTGCTACAACAACTCTTGTTGAAGATGCACCTACACGATTGACTCCAACACAGAGTTGAACAAACCGCTTCCAACAATGATGAACCGGTGATGATATTACGAATGAAGTACCCCGCTGCGATTTTGATCCAAATCGTTCTTTAACCCGTTTGCTAATGAGGCTGCTTTTTGATGTGTCGCGAGAATCATCAACAAACCATTTGAATCCTCGGAATCTACACAATGTATACCAACATCAACCCTCTACACATAGATGGACAAAAGACCATCCTCGGAAAATATTATTGGCAACCCGAACCAACCGATCGTTACGAGACAACGTCTTCACTCGGATGGTGAACATTGCATTTATGCACTCACATGTCTGCCAATCGAGCCTAAAAACATCAAAGGCGCAATGACAAAAGACACTGGATTGAATCCATGCAAGAAGAACTCAACCAATTCAAGCGTCTTGAAGTATGGGAGCGGTTGAAAGACCAACGAGGGTCTCGTCATTGGTCTCAAATGGATTTGGAAAAACAAATTGGATCTTTGAAGGGCGTAATCCGAAACAAGTCACGTCTAGTTGCTAAGGGTTATCGTCGGGAAGAGGTATAGACTTTGAAGAATCTTTTGCTCCGGTTGCTCGTCTTGAGGTTGTTCGGATATTTCTCGCGTTCGCGGCTCATATGAATATGACGGTCTATCGGATGGATGTCAAAGCTGCGTTTCTCAATGGACAACTTAAAAAGCGGTTTATGTCGACCAACGGATGGATTCGTTGATCTGAGTTCCCGAACCATGTCTACAAACGAACAAAGCTCTTTATGGTCTCAAACAAGCCCCTCGGGCATGATGCGATAAGCTATCATCTTTCCTCATTGCTAATAATTTCACCAAAGGTTCGGTTGACCCTACTCTTTTATACAATATCACGGGCACATATCTTAATTGTTCAAATTCGTGGATGACATCATTTTGGGTCTACACATAAAAGTTTTCAATCGCTTTTGCAAAACTAATGAAGAAAATTTTGAAATGTCCATGATGGGTGAACTTCGTTCTTTCTAGGATTGCAAGTTCATCAATCACCCGTGGTATTTTCTTGAGTCGATCAAATATGCCCTTGAATTGTTAAACAAATTTGGAATGAAAACACATGACACTTATGCAACACCAATGGCTCATACCAAGAAGCTAGATCTTTGATTTACATGGGAAATTAGTTGACCCTACCAAATACCGAAGTATTATTGGGTCTCTCATGTATCTAACGACTAGCGGACACGATATTGTATTTGCCGTTTATCTATGCTCCGTTATCGATCGCGACCAATGAAACCCGCCTCTACGAGGCTAAAAGAATCCTCCGATACATCAAGGAACCATTAACTTGGGGATCGGTATCCGAAGGATTACGGTTTTGAACTAATCGCTTTTTAGATGACGACGCCCACGCGGGATGCTTAGACTCGAGGAAAAGTACTTGAGGAGCACTACAATTTCTTGGTGATAAGCGGTGTCTTGGCAATCAAAGCGCGGGATTGTACATCGTTGTCATCAACGAGCGAGAATATGTAGCCATGTCCGCGTGTTGTGCTCAAGTCATCGGATGAGAACACAACTCAAAGACTATGGTTACGTGTTTGTGAAATCCGATGTCTTTGCGACAATCGGTGCCATTGCGATCTCGTGCAACTCGATTCGACACTTGAAATCAAAGCACATCGATCTTCGTTATCATTTCATCAAGGACCACGTGGAGCAGTGCAGTTGAATTATACTTAGTGGAGTCTTGAATACCAATTGGCGGATCTACTCACCAAAGCCTTGCCTCCCGCTAGGTTTAATGAGTTGGTCCACGGATTGGTATGAGGTGTTTGACTCAAGAGGAATTGGATGACCTCTAAAAGCAGTCTTAAAACACATCAAACACCAAAATCTCTTTTGTAAATAATTTTTCAAAACAAAATACAAAAATATAAAATCTTATAAAACAACAAAAATATTCTTCTAATCTAATTTTCTTTCAACATGGCAAGTACATTTCTTCCATCAACACTTTAATCTTTCAAAATTCGATATTTTTCGATCAAGTGTTGAGGGAAAAAATAAATCATAAGCTGTTTCAAAACATCGTGTACTTGCATGTTATCATATCCGGTTGTTTCTTTTATCAATGGTGGTAAAATTTTACGGTTCAATGACACTCCTCGGACTAAAATTTATAACCTTTCATTATTTCTTAAGTCGAGGGGAGTGTCGTCAAGTTTCTTTCTTAAAATCTTTGTTTGGTAACCAAAATGGAAGTTAAATGGCTTTGTATGAAAATGGAAAAGGTGGAGGGACCAAAGCGTCAAAATGTTAAAGTTATTTTAATAAAACACTTTCCACCTAACTTATCACTTCACATTTATTACTCTAACCTAAACAATCCTCGAACCAAAATCACTTGACAAATCCGTGTTTTGATCATCAATTTGTAAGTGGTTTCATGTTCTTAACATGTTTTAAGCATTGGTTTTGATTTTCAAATAAATCCAGCGGTTAAATTTTGTCTATGATTGATTTTGTGTTCTTCGCATATGCGTATGAACACATGATCATGAATGGTGTTTGTGGTTAAAAGATAGTGTCAAAATGTTTTAATAACATCATTGATATCTTTTTATCATCAAAATCCACCCGAAACACGAATTGATGGGTTTTCAAAATTAGGGTTTATCGTGAAGTTTTGGGTGTTTTCAAATGTGAAGGTTTTGGTGAAAAGATAGTTGTATAAGGTTGTTATCAAGTTGAATTGAGCATATTTAAACCCGAAATCACCCGAAACACTAATGATTCTTAAATTGAAAATTAGGGTTTAAGTTCATACAATTGGGTATTTTTGATTCATGGCTTATTTGATGTTAAAACTTGGATAAAACAACTCTCATATGCTTCTTAGAACTACCGAAACACTTTGGTGCAAATCCTATGGTTAGAAATCATATCGTAATTCTTAACCTCTAGGGTTTTGACCTCGCGTATGACTTTCTACATAAAATGTTTAACAAGTGTTCATGCCATGATTTGTTGTTAAAATGAATTTATGTGTTAATATTGATGATATGATGGTTTTATTTCGGGCTTGTTACTCGTAAAACTCGAGAATCAAGGTCCTTGTTACTCTACGCATAAGGATTACCCTACGGCGTGAGTCGGTTATCGTAAGAATAATCCTCGCATAACTATTACGCGTAAGGTTCTACAATGGGACTACGGCGTATCACTGTGAAGGATATGCGTGTGCGATGACCTCTACGCATAAGGTCTACTCTTACGAGTAAGCCTTACGCGTAAGGTTTATATCGCCTCTGGCGTAAGCTCTCGCTTAAGGTCCCTTTTCCTCGCGTAACTTTTCTTCGCGTAAGTTAGGATCCTACGCGTAAGCTTTCATCTCTGCGTATATCATTTCTCACATTTACGCAACTTTGCCAAATCTCGCCTAAGCCTTGATTGACCTTCATTATGAATTGTTACGTGTACAAACTTGTTAATAAACAAATCATATCGTCACGAATCCAATAATGTCACTAATAAACTTAAGCGTTTGATATGTTGTGAACTATAAGTGATAACATAAACTTTAAAACTTAAAGTTAACTAACTCATGAAACATTTCACGGCGTCATTGGACTATTGGACAAACAAGTGACTTAGGACTCGTAACAATCATTGACCTTTGTACATTCAATAACTAGACAATAAAACCTTACATTGACTAACATTATGTCTTTCGATATGTTGGTTCTTTTGGCTAATGTTATTTCGAGATCACGACATGGTGCTCGAATGAATGTGGATGCACGAAGTTCTCACAATTCTTGACATCTTCCCAATGGCTATCCTAGAAAGATTGGAAAGAACAACCTTAGGGTTGACTTTGAAACCCTCACATGCTCGAGAATCTTCTTGTCTCATTCTTTGTGGATATTCTAAGGAATCATCCCTACGAACATGCTCTCACTCTCTGCTCTGATCTGCAAAATCTACATTCGACAATTACGGAATTCTATGCGAGAGGATCACGGGTCAAAGTGCGATGAATGTGACACTTAATCACAAACAAGTCACCATCACTCCTGCGGACTTACGGGTTGTTCTCATCATTCGACATCGCTCCAACCGACTTCTTTGCTACACCTCTTGAAGAGCAGTTCGCAATTTCTTATTGACATTGGCTATGATGAAGCTTGAGGATTATTACTAAGCATTCTCACGTGGAGCTTAAGAACATTCCTCAACCGTGGAGAACCCTCTACATCATCATTACCAAGTCATTTACGGTCGTGGCGGTGGTTATGAGCATCCAAAGCTCATGGAGCGCAAATCTTACGGTCTCGATCAATAAGAAGGACATCGAAATCGAAGCAGCGATATGGGAGGACATGATGCTATTTCACAAGAAGCTTGGCTCAAAGATTCCCTATGTCGGATACACAAAGCTTTTGATCCGAGAGAGCACTTGGGCTTAATCACGATATCCCAAGAGGCTCAATGACCCGACAATCACGACTTGTTGTCCGAACCTATCCTTTCTATCGAGAATCAAGGAATCGACAACTAAGAAGCGGTGCCGTCTTTGCTGATCACCTTCTATCTAAAGAACTCAAGAAGCTTGAAGCGTACAAAAGGTATCTAGTAGCGATAAAGAAGGCAAAGTTGGTCATCTTGATGAAAAACCTTGGGAACTCCTACTCGGAGAACCGAGAAGAGGAAGTCTTTGGAAGTGCGATAAGTTACGAAAGTCAAAGGAAGTTTCCCAAAGGAATCCTCCTCGTAAAGGATTGTTCCGTAAAGGAAGTGAACCTATTCCCACACCTAAACCGCAAAGAAAGCTTGTGGATGAAAGCTCGAAGGTCTTGAATCGGAAGAAGAGATTACATACTACGAAGCGCAAGGATGACACTCCATTAGTACAAAACCTCCAAGTCCTATAGGTGAACATGGCAAGGGAAGACTCGATGCTTGTGCCATATGATCAAAGCTCAAGCTCGAGAAAGTGATGAAGAACAGCTGGATAAATCATACGGAAGAAGTTTAAATTCGTCGAGACACCTTCAAAAGCTAAAGAATTTGCAAAAGACCAAATGGGTGGCCGGAGGATCAAGTGGTCTTGCCCTCTTCACCAATCTGATGCGGTTAATCAACCCGATAAGGGATCTGGTGCCACCACTCTTGTGCAACAACAAAAGCTTGTGGAGGATACTATCGAATATGAGTTTGAGAAACACAGGCGAAAGTCGAGAAAGATAAAGATCTTGATTATGACAAGTTGCTACGGAAAGTCCTACGTTCACGAAGGAAACTTGAACCGCCCAAGGACCCAGAGTCTCCTCATGTCTCTTCCTCATCGGACTCATCATCTCACTCTTCCCACCACCATCAAAAAATCAACCAAATCAACATCCAAATCGGTGAAGAAACCACCTCGATCTTGGTTTCTCATACTCATGAAAGAATTGTGAAAATTGTCAAACAAGTCGGAAAGAAAGACATGCTCCACGAGGAAAGCTGAACTTTCTCAATCAACAAATACAATATCTACATGATGAGAATGACAAGATGCAAGAAGAAAGGAATTTTATTCGAGAATTCATGAGAAGTCATCGTCAAGAGGCTGAGCGAAATGATCGAAGGTTACACTAACAAGTACCTTGGGATATCGTTCCTAAAGTCACAAAGGAGATGTTTACGAGACAACTATATCCGAATCTTATGCGGATAGCCAAGCAAACTATAAGATCAACACCTTTAACCGTCACAATCAATCCATCGATCCAAAGTAGTTTTCTCGGATAATGAATTGGTGGCCAAGCTTGTCACACAAATGTCTAAGCGATGCGGGACATTTACTTGATGAAGGAAAATTGTTTCAAGCATTCTTTGGACTACCAACTCAAAGAAGCATGTAGATTCGAGCGATCAACCCAAACGAAAGGCCTAAGCGTCCTAGAGGCGATGCTTAAGATAAGGATCGGGATAAGAATGATGAAGCTAAGCGTCGGAAGAAGTCGGTGAATCATCTTCGTCACGGATGTTACCTCCTCTCCAGCGGAATGTTCTCCAAACCTCGGGATTACGAGTTACCGCCCAGACTCGAGAAAGGAGTTTATAATCGGTGATCACTTTGAGTATCTGGTGGTGGCGATGAAGAAGTCCGTGAGCCCCAACCTTAACCTACAACAACCCGCCTCTCCCAAACAAGTTCGAAACCGACCCCAATCCTCATCTAGGCCTAAGCGATTTCTCTGGTCTATCCCCTTCTTCGAAGAAGAAGGCGCCCGCGGTGGCGTCGTATCATGGCTAGATGAAGATACAACAGAGGCCTAAGCGTCCTAGAGGCGATGAAGATAAGGATCGGGATAAGAATGATGAAGCTAAGCGTCGAAAGAGTGCGGTGAATCATCTTCCATGTTACCTCCTCCTCAACGGACTCCTACTCGACAAAGGTCTCCTCCCGTTCTTCTTGATAAACCTCGGGATTACGAGTTACCGCCCCACTCGAAAACCGGTGATCACTTTGAGTATCTGGTGGTGACGATGAAGAAGTCCGTGAGCCCCTACAACAACCCGCCTCTCCCAACAAGTTCGAAAACCGGAATCCTCATCTAGGCCTTGAAAAGCGAAGAAGAAGGCGCCCGGGTGGCGTCGTATCATGGCTAGATGAAGATACAACGAGAGAATTTGAATGGTTTTCTACACTTGTCAACTCAACTCCCTACGAAGAAGGTCAAGATCGGTGAGCGGAAATACATTGGAGCATGCTAAAATTACGCAAGAAAAGTTCCATGTGAAGAAGATGGCGAAATCCGAGTTGAGGCGAATCAAGAATGAAGCTTTTCAAGCTGTGGAAAGATAGCTCGAGAAAGTGCCATCGAGGTCGAATATCACCTTGAAAACATTGCTCGAGCTATGTCTAACAACATGGATTGGCTCAACCCGAAGCAAACATCGACTTCACAAAGCGGGACAACCCTCCATACTACACCGGTGGTCAAAACCTCTACCAACAATTGGCCACCAAATGAACCTAGGATCCCATTCGGATATTTCTTCAACAAAGACTTGGAATTTCTTCTACATGGTGGCGATGGATCAAGGAAATCGCTACATCTTTGACACTTCCATTCCCATGACCATATACTCTAGCGCATAGCTATCGAGGAAAGAGCTAATCACTTGTTCTCCAACAAAGTGGAAGCTTCGACCGAGATGCAATGTCTGAGATTCATCATTGGCGGGCAGAAGAATCTACTACGATGCCGGGTTGAAGTCTCAACATGCGGTGTTCGATTACTAAGGATATCGTTGCCATCAAACACGTTGATCTTTCGACCAAATGGGACTACACTTTTCTCAAGAAGATTGTGGTCAAAGGCAAGATGAGCGGGATTATGCATTCTCTGAAGGCGACTTTGAGAATTTGTCTATCAACGACATTGAAGACATGTACCTTGCCAAAGTACGAGGTCGCATGAGGCAATTTTCAAGCGAAGTACAACGTGAATTCATCAAGTCATTGCTCATCTTCATCGGACGCATAGTCATCAAAGAGCGTGTAGAAGATCTCCAACTTGCGGTTGAATCATATCGGACTCGTGTTAACTTCACTCCACCTCGACTTGATCTTCCGACATCAACCGGCTCTCACAATATACACTCATCGACCAAACCATTCGGCGTCGTTTACCGTAGTGAACTTCAAAGAAATTGCTTAATGGCGTGTAGTGATCTTCACAAGTTTGGGGATCACACTTTGAAGATGGTTAGGGACGGATTGGCTTATAGGTTGAAGGATATCGACAAAGATTGGGTCTCTAGCGATGGAATTCTCGGGATCGAAGGGATGTGAGGAGGATCATCGAAATGATTGATGAAAGGTTGTTTGAAGGATCGATTCGAGCGATGGAAAGCTTTGTTGGTGGTCGACCAGGATTAACATCACCGGCTATCAGCGCCGGTTCGTACTCTGGCAACATCAATGGACTTCTGGTACCCCTTGAATTGTTTCCTTCATTATTACATTTGGATGTGTGATTATATATGTCAATGGCTTGTGCACATAACGATGTACAACCCGTAATTGTCAAGAAAGGACCACGTAGTGCGCTTGATTGCCACAATCCTTATAAAAGGGCGAAAGCTTCTTACTTTTGAGTAAAACCTATCAAACCTTTCATTTTCAAGGTTTTGCTCAAAAGAACAAGTACTTCCCGTATGATTTTCAAAACCTCAACCGTTTATATCACTTGTTGAGGGGAGTATTTGAATTAAAACTTTGTTCACAAATTGTTCATAGTGGTCATCTTCCCATGACACTCGAAATGGTCATATTTATTCTCAACTTTTCAAAAATAACATTTTATATGCCATTTTGAGGGAGAAAATTATGTGATAAGAAATATGTTGTGTAAATGCAAATGAATCTTTGTGTAATAGACTTAACCTACGAATTGTGGTACTAAAGCTGTTAGTAACTCGAAAAGACTTGTCTGGACGGGTAATAATTTCAAGCTAGTTCGCTAGTAATGTAAGCGTGTCTCATGAAAGGACTTGTCCGAGTAGAATGTACCATTCGAGAAACTCTTGGTAGACATGAACTCGGCGGGTTTGACAACCTTTCGAGGTTTGTTTACACCTTCAAGGTAGTTATTAGAGCTAGTTGTCACCTAAAAGCGACAATGTAACTCTTTAACTATGCAATGTAACCGTGTCTCATGGGGATTGTCTATCTTGAGTGGATCAATTCAAAAGTGCGCTCTCTTCCTCATTTGTGCAAATAACCGTTAAAACTCTTAAGCACATGTGGAGGGAGTATTTATGCAAAATCTTATCTCAACGATGGTTCAAAATGTTTTCATTCACAAACACTTTGAGAGATTTTCAAGTAAATGGTTTTATGGCAACATAGGTTAGTCATGGGTGATAAGGTGACTAAGGTTAGGAATAACCGTCCTATGATCCTTGAGCCGGAGGATCTACCCAAGGACATCACAAATAGTTAGTACTTAGAAGTCCTTAGGTATGATTATAAAAGGAGAAAATGAGAATCGGAGAAAGAAGGAGTTGAAGAATTAAAAGAAATGCAAAGAAAAGGGTGAAAAGAAATAGCCCTCAAATTATTCAACTTAGAGGCGGACACGGGTTCAATTCATATACTCTTGGTTGTCACTTAGTGACACGGTATTGAAGATTAAAAGTCGTCATGGACCCGGTGGCGCATGCACTAAACCTTCTTAGCCACTCAAGTTTCTCTCATCGAAGCTTGTTTCATTCTCACGGGAACCCTACGTAAACTATTGGCTTTCTCTTAGAGATCGTTGGTATTGAAGAAGGAGACCCTCTCCTAGTCTCCGCTCGGAAAACCAAAATGCACTATTGAGTCTAGAGCCACGAGATTCATCAAAGATCTCTTAGGAACACTTGACATTTCATCACTTGTTGATCACCAAATAAGATCATCGATGGTTCATATCGAGTCCTTCACGGATCTTAGCAATCATCGAGAACATTTATGAGAGGTTCTGGCTGTGATCCTCGGTGATTGAATGGAAACTCTGCCGGGTCAACATCAAACGACCACGGCGGTCGCCGGTAACTCCCGTGGATTACGCTTAGTGTGTCTCAAGCGGTCTGATCGTGAGGTGATGCTTGGTGTACCTCGGCGACTCATCGAGCTGTAGATGTACTTGGTACATCGCGTTATCTCACTTGTGGGACTCCGGTTCGAGAGCGGCCTTTGTAAAATTAGAGTTGTGTTTTCACACTATCTTGTTAACACTCTCGAAGTTCAAACTTGTAAGTGCGGAATCCGCTTATTACTAACCGTTTGAAATGTTTTCTTCTTATGGAAGCTCGGGCGGGGATGATCGTGCGATTCTTCTCATGCTCACGCCAACATCATCACTAATGGAAGTTCTATCCAAAAGCAACACAACGATCGAATGATTCTTCGTCAAATCAAAGAATCTACAAAGTTAAAGACTTAAAGAACTTCATCGATCTTGAATTCCAACGTCAAAGGCGTGTGAGCATGTTGAAGAATGACGTGGAACCTTTATGTGCGAAGCGGACACGAGGCGAGACTTGATCACGAGACAACAACATACTATCACTTTCATCACAAAGAACAATGATCAAAGAACAAAGTTAAAGATGACGTCAAAGCATAACCGTTCAAAGAAAACAATTTCTCTACCTTTGGGAGATTGTTCGAATCAAGGCATTTCTTCTCACAAGAAAGAAGAATGTCGGAAGGCGTCAAGCTACTATTACATCAACGCCTTCACGTTTTCATCACCAACACTTGAGGGAGATTGTTGGAATCACTCTAAACTATAATTCAAGTGTTAGTTATTCTTATGTAATAGGTAGCTTATTATGGCCTTTATGTTTGTTATTAGCCTTAAGCTTATGTAGAAGGCCCATGAGCTTAGGCCCAAGTCCATTAAGAGAAAGGATGGAAACTAGGGTGTTGCCTAGCTTTCCTCCTATAAATACTCTATGTAAACCCTCACTTGAGGTTGGTTGTTCAATTATTCTCTTTCACTCTTGTCCTCGCATAAAACTAGTCTTACTATATCGTGTGTGTGTGTGTGCCTTGGTTTATTGTTCAATCGCCTTTATCTCTTTCTTGTAAGCTTGTGTTGTAAAACTAGTGACCTAACATTGTAGATTTAAATTGATTTTGAAAGCTTTAAGGAGAATTGTGACTTGATTATGAAAACATTTTAACTGATATTGATCGGATTTTAAAACTTTAAACTCCATTGAATAAACATGCATGATTATCTTTTGAAAACAATTGAATGACAAATAACCTTTTAATTTAATTGAAATCATTATCCCCCTCAATCAATGACATATGTTGTTGATTGAGAGATAGATATTTTGACAAACTTATAAGTCCAGATGATTATCAAAAATAGAGTCCGAGTTATTTTTCAAACCAACTAGTTTTCATTAGATATTAAGGATTAGTTTAAAGAATAAGAGCAAGAAATTTGAAAACCAAGATAAAGCATGGCTCTGTTCTTTCTTTGAAAAGCGGGTTACTGCCTGAAATGACAATAAACCAATGTTTCTCTTTCTCTCATTTTTTGAATTTTTTGATTTTTTGATGTTTTGATTTTTTTTTATTTTTTTTTTATAAAAATTCGAACAATATCTAAAGTCCCGTGTCATTCTTTGAATGACAGCACAAAGACCGTAGATATTATCGAACCGAGAAAAACATGACAAATAGACAATATTTTTTGAAGATTTTTTTTCGAATTTTTCAATTTTTTATGGATTTTGAAAGTTCTATAATTTTTTATTTTATTTTTTTTAATAAATATATACAAGAGATAGATGAAGGAAACCTTTTACTCCTCTTCTTCCTCTTGAAGACGTTTGAGTGTTTCAGGTTGAAGGCTTTTAAGACCAAGTCGTGGAAGAATAAACTCAAAGCGTTCTCTAGGAAGAGCTTTGGTGAAGATGTACGCTAGCGGTATTCGGTCCTCACAAAGTATAGTTCCACCACACCGTTTTCAACTTGCTCCCAGATGAAATGATGTCGAATGTCGATGTGCTTTGCTCTTGAGTGTTCACGTTGTTGAATGAGAGAGCAATAGCACTTTTATTATCACAGTACAGAGGAATTTTGTTGAATACAAAGCCATAGTCAGATAATTGGGATCTCATCCATAGGATTTGAGCACAACAAGATGACATGGCTATGTATTCCGCCTCTGTAGAGGAAATAAAAGTACTCATTTGCTTCTTTGAAGACCACTCACAAGCTTATCACCCAAAAGCGAGCACCTCGAAGCGTGCTTGACGAGTATCTTGACATCTGCATGATCGGCATCGCATAGGTTTGTTAGTGACATACCGGTGTCCTTGGCTACCAAAGTCCCATATTGATGGTTCCTTGGAGATATCGAAGACCCGTTTAACCGCTTTAAGGTGCTTTTTAGTAGGCTTAGCACGGTATCTAGCACACATGCAAACAATGAACAAGATGTCTAGTCTACTAGGCGTGAGGTACATCGAGGATCAATCATACTACGATATTTCGTTTGGTCTACCATGATCCACGAGTGGTCCTCATCTAGTTTAGTACGTTCAATCATGGTAGTGTCAGCGAGGTCACTTGAATCAAATCAAATTTCTTTAAAATCTCATTTGCATATTTAGATTGATTTATGAAAATGCCTCCGGGACTTTGTGAAATTTGTAGTCCCAAGAAAAATGACATTTGTCCCATCATTGACATTTGAAATTTAGAACCCATTTCATTTGAAAAATGGTCACACTCATTGGGGTCGGTCGAGGCAAAATGATATCATCAACATAAATTTGAGCATGAATTAAATGTTTGCACGACTTCACGGTGAACAATGTTGGATCAATGCTCCTTTGCTTGAATCCGGTAGATAGAAGAAACTTTGATAGCGTATCATACCATGCCATTGGAGCTTGCTTTAAACCGTCTGAGCCTTCTTCAAAAGATAGGCGTGAGTAGGATGCTCGGATTCACAAAGCCTTGGTTGGTGGGCGTGAGCGACTTCTTTAAGATCTCCGTTCGAAATGTCGTCTTTACATCCATCGATAGACTACCATGTTCTTCTTGCGGCATTAGCCAAAAGATTACGATTGCCTCGTCACGAGCAACGAGGGCAAATGATTCTTCAAAGTCTATACCCTCCTCTTGGCGGTATCCTTTAGCAACCAATCGAGCCTTGTTCTTTAGGACATCACCATGCTCATCAAGTTTCACTTTGAAGATCCATTTTAGAGCAATGATCATAGCACAATCTGGAGCGGTACTAATTCCCATACATCAAGTCGATCAAACTCATGAATTTCTTCTTGCATGGCATTGAACCATTTGTCTTCATTCATGGCGGTTTAACATCTTTTGGTTCGATCTTAGAGTACGGAGTTGAAGAAGCACCATAAGGCATCGGTTGCAAGTTGTTTTCGTGTTGATCTTTGGACGAGAGGATTTCCAATGATGTTGTCTAATCGATGATCATGAGTCCATTTTCTAAGGTGTTCATGTGGCATTTGTTGAGGGGAAGGTAGCAGTCGATGTCTCTGAAGAAGATGGTTCGATGATGATTCGAGGAGCAAATATGTTTTCAAATGGAGCATCTTGAGGAGTAGCAAAGGATTAACTTCATCATTGATGCGAAAGCAGTTCCATGATGTACATTCGAAGATTGATGATTTGTTGATGAGGCGAGTTATTAGCGGCGGTGCTTCTTGACTTAATGATATTGAGGCGAAGGATTGACTTCATTCTCGGGGATATGAGCGACCTATGTTGTGGGAATTGACGGTTCAATAGCACTTGGCTCATAGAGTTCATCAAACATCGGATCAAACAATTTCTTCAAATCATCTTGATTGGAGGTACATATGGAATAGGCGGAGAAATTTGGTACAAGGATGAACCAATGGGAATTGTTTTTGAAGTGCGGGTCAGGCTGGGTTGTCCAGAGCCATTTGACGGTCGACTCATCGAGCGTAACGTGAATTGTTTCCATGATATTTCGGGTTCTCTTGTTGTAGATTCGGTAACCCTTCTTATTAGGTGCATACCCAACAAAACTCCAATATCTGCCTTTGCTCTTAATTTACCTAAATCTTGACCGTCATTTGTTGGATAGCACAAAGCACCAAACACACGAAGGTAGGATAGATCGGGTTTTCGTTTATGAACAAGTTCATATGGAGTTTTCCATGAGAGGTGTGTATAAGGGAACGATTTTGGGTGTAGCATGCGGTGGCAATGGCTTGACCCATAGAAACATTGGAACCTTGAATAAATAAGCATTGTTCTTGCGGCTTCTACAAGAGTTCGATTTAGTCTTTCAACTACACCGTTACGTTGAGGAGTTCGTGGAACACTTCTTTGATGGTGATTCCAACACTTTCATAAAATTGAATTAAGTCTTTGTTGACAAACTATGTGCCATTGTGCATTCGAACAATTACGATTGTATTGTTGAGTCGAACTGAAAGTTGTTAGATTAGTTTGATGATGACATCCGGAGTTTCATCCTTTGTCCTCAAAACTTTACCCAAGTAAATCGAGTAGTCATCAACAACTACTAGAATGTATTTCTTCCCATTTATCGTTTGCACTCTCATTGGTCCGCACAGATCCATATGAAGGGTATGAAGAACTTCCATTCTGAAATTTGTGGGTTTTGGTTTGTGGGCATATTTCGTGCTTTTACCCAATTGGCAAGGTGAACAAAGATGATCATTTTCATATTTTAATGCTGGTAAGCCTCGACAAGATCCTTTACGGAAAGGTTGTTTATGGTGCCAAAGTTCAAGTGATTGAGGCGGCGATGCCATAACCAAGACTTTGTTTTAGAAGCCTTTGATAGCAAGCAGTTGGAGAGGACTTCATCATGTCATCGATAGAGATGGTGTATAGGTTAGAACCTCGAGTACCTCTTAATAATTCAACACCATCAAGTTCTCTAACAAAGCAAGTATGTTTTCTAAAAGCCACTTCTAGATCGGAATCACGAATTGACCAACGAGAGAACAAATTATGACCAAGACCTTCCACATAATATACCACAAATTACACTTTTACCAACCGCATAATCTCCATAACCCATAATAGCTCCAAAATGGTCGTTCCGAATCTAAGCATCCGATGAATTTACTCACGAAGTTCATGAGCATGACCGGTCTCCAGGTCATATGCTTGGAGCAGACTGAGTCCGGTACCACGAGCGATTTGAGCGATCTGCGGTTGAACACAGACAAGAATGGATAAGCTGGATAATTGGGATCCCATGCAAGAATGGGTTCCATTTGGTTAGTAACGATGATTGGAACACCCACATCGAAATAGAAACATTCATATCGAAATTGAGGCAATGGAATCATTATGAATAGATGTAGTACTAGTGTCCGTATTTGCCCTATTCAAAGTATGTTCACTTCTTAAGGGAATAGTTCTACCAGTAGGCATCCATTTTCTAGTGGGCATTGACTCATTAACCTTATAGCCAAAAGGTATCCATTGATAACCTATCTTACTAAATGTTCTTCCTATGGGTTTCCACTGTTTTCTAACTCTCTTTCGCCTTTGCCTTTTAGCCTTTTTAACATGATTTTTTCCATTAGCACTATTAACTGGGGATATGACAACATTAGACAAAACATTCACACCACATTCATGATTATAAACAGAATTCAAGCGGACATCATTACAAGGTTTGCAAATAGTATCGAATTGAATTAATTACGATGCGCCTATGGCTAATACTAGAATCAACACGATTCGTTTTATTCGACTCAAGCTTAAAGTTCCTATCATTCCTTGTATTGTCTTGAGACTTTGACACCTTCGCTTTAATGTCACCGATTACTCTGTAGAGGAATGGGAACATTAGTTGGTTTGCTACTCTTTGCATCTCTGTTTAGATGTGATGGGATCTGAACTACATGCGGGCACACTAAGGTTCACTTTCTTAACACTAGAAGTCTTGGGATTTGTACTCCTATAAGGCACACTAGAGTTCGCTTTCTTAGCACTAACGTATCCGGAATCTGAACTACTTGAAGGCACACTAAGGTTCACATTCATAACATTGGGCATTGAATGGATTTCATGCTTGGCACTAGGCATAGAACAAGGAATAAAGGATTAACTCTCTCACCTAAGGACTTAGGGCATATTGTGATTAAGCATTCTAGAAGTTCTTGAGATCATTTGGCATATAAGCATGCATGCCCAATTGCATTATCAAGTGGTTTCTCTAACTTATCCTCTTCAACAATCTCACGGAGACATTCTAGACAATCCTTAAGGTATGAGAAATATGTTTGAATTGCAAGTTTGTTATTCCTAAGATGAGGGAACATATTTCACGACAAAGCATATTTATTACAAGAGTGAACCTTTGATACACCATTCTCCCATTGGTCATTGGCATTTTCCCTTTTACAGCTCTTGATTCTCAATTTCCTTTTGCAATGAAGCTATTTGTTCGTTATTTTTGTTCTGAGTGACCTTTATTGATTCAAATAACTCATTGAAATGAAGTTTAACCTTTTCATTTTCTTCTAGGAAACTTTCGTTTTCCTTTTGTAATGCATTTACTAAGTTTTGAAGATGAAACATTTGAGAATTCTGAGAATCTAAAGGAGGAGGCATTTGGGAGCCAGTCACATTGTTCTTTTGACCCTTTAATTGAGAGATTTGGGCTTTCAACTTTCTGATCGTGTTACAATGAGCTTGAATATGTTCATCACGTTTTTTAATTTGAAAAGCGCATCAAACTCGGAGCATCGAGGATGTCTTGATATTTGAAGTTTTGACATTTTCTTTAAGATGTTGATATTTTAGTTGTAAATTAAAATGCTCAACTTTTAGTTTAGAAAATGTTTAACCAAATTGTCGTGATCATCGGTTCAATTTTCTCATTTAGTTTAGAATTAGTCTTTTCAAGCTCAATGACACGATCATGGGAGACTTTCGAGAACAACAGATAATTCATGAAATTGAGAAGCATTAATGGAACAATTTGTAGCATTGAAAAACACATCTTGAGCAACACATTCAGTAATAAGAGTCTCATTCAATGTATGCAAGTTCTTCCTCTCAATCTCATTATATTTTAATGCTCGCTCATAATCACTAACCTCAACTATCATTGCATCAAATTCCTTTTCCATTTCTTTAATGTCTAAATTCATTCCCTTTTAAGACTTTCAAAATGATCTTTTAGTTGTTTAAAGAAAGGCATGACTTGATTAAATAACATTCTTTCGTTTGCTCAAAACCCTTTCCCTTGATTATACCGATGGGTGTGATCCTTTTCTTACAAGTTTTCTCAAAATCAACAAATAGTTGAAAAATAACATATTGATGAGTAAGGTCTTGCTTTTAGTGGCAATAGTCCTAGGAACTAAATGCATTGGTGTATTGGGAGGATACATAGTCATTGAAGGCATTTTCCTAAAGGGGTTTGTTACAACAAGATTCTCGCTTTTGCTTATCTAAATCCTTTTCCGAACACTTGTTCGGGTGTTAACAACGTCGAGGCTTAAACATGTTCAAGGAAATCCAATTCTCCTTCTTGTAATCATGGGTGTGATATTTATTTTCTTCTCTTTACATTTAGGATCATCTAGTTTCTTGTTCATCTTTTCCTAGTGACTTCATCGATTTCTTATCTTCCTCGGTGCATTCAAGCGCAACTAGGTTTCTGTCTAGACTTAAGGATTTCATTGCCATCATAAAGAACCTTATGAGCACTTCTAGCCTTTTAATGACCTCTGGATTTGGTTCCTCAACAAGGGAATGCTATGCTTATCGCTTAAGACTCTATGCTTAGTGATTAAGTGAGCGATCAGATGGTATTTCCTTGTACGTACAACTTATTTTCAAGCTTGTTTTCAAGGTTTTAGATTAGAAAAATCATTCAAAGTTTTGATTCCTTAGCACCAATTCTTGCTTAAGCATTTTAACATTTTCTTGAAGTTCTTGTTTTTGCTTAGCGCTTTTAGAAAGCTTTTCTTGTAAGGAGTTTAACTCTTGTTTTAATACTTCTTCTCTAAACCTACTTTTTCTAATAGTTATGCGCATTTGGTCATCCATTTCACGCTCACGGGTGGTCAACTCAAATTTTGCACGTTGTTCATAAATAGCAACATGTTCTTTATAGGCATTCGATTCGGAGATGACGAGAATCATCGAGGCACATGCGGTGAATTCATCAAAACATAATCATTGTTAGCTGCGGAAGATGCATCACTTGGTACAATCTCACTTTCACTTTGTTTCACATATTGATCATATGGGACAACATTGATATTACCCATATTTTCAATATCGACTCAATAATTACGGTTGATTGTACCGTTATGTATCTTTTGCTCATCAACTTCATCATATAATTTTAATACCTCGAAATGATTTTGTCTTTGGATGGACCACTTGTGGTGATGAAGAGACTTTAGGAGAGACCATTGGAGAAATGCTAGCCATGAAAATGGTTTGTGCGGTGGGTTCTTCATCAACATCAGTCGTATGCATCACAATCGACTACTTGAAAGGCATTCGATGATCATGGCCTATCTCTTGAATTGGTTGCTCATCCACATTTGCATCATATGTCTTAGCATTTCCTCGACCAAGAACAACAACTCCTCTTCATCCAAAGCTTCACCATTATCCGAGCTTGCACAAGCAACATCTTATCCACAAGTACTCGGCATTACGAGGCGTTTTGGTGATGTGCGGTTCCTTGCAATGTGTCCTCACCTCCACAGTTGTAACATTTGATTGGCTTTGCTTGACCACGGTTTCCATTCCTTCCCTATTACGATTTGCGGCATAACCTCTACCGACTCCACCTCTTGCTTGTTCGTCTTGCCTTTCTTGAGCCCATTTTGCACCATAACCTTCCCATCTCGGCGGTGGCTTGATTGTGTGGATTGGATGCGGTTACGAGATTGTTGTTGGTGTGTGGAAGAGAGTTCATGTTTTGACTAATCGGAGAGCGATTGATTAATGAAGTTTCCACGTGTGCATCGGCATCGACTTGTTTGAACATAGGATCGGGAATGAGTTTGTGATTACCATTACCCATGGGTATGACTTGTGAGGCTTTGGTTGTGATTCCGATGTTTGAGTAGAAGGCGGTTGAATCATTCGATGAGCTTGTCTCTCCACAGTTGGTTTTGAGCGATTAAGAATCCTTTTTCAAACATAGCATGTCTCTCATTACGAAGGAGGAAGGCATAGAGTTGCTCATAGTTTGTATTCTTCAATCCTTTGGTTAGCTTCACGAGGTGACAAACTTGTGCCATTCGGGTTCATGTTGTTCACAAACTTTGAGTTCAATGAATGTTTGGCATAGTCATTCGATGTTCCTCATATCATTAACAAGCTTGTGGAATCTCACATAGTACTCATAGACAATCTCATCGGTTTCATCTTGAAGTGTTCAAATTCATCATAGAGTTGTGATTCTCTGTCTTCCATAGTTAATTGAACACGAGAGAAGCATATTGACATTATCCCACACCGCCTTGGCTTGGTGTTGTGATTGATCGACTTGTAGATATCTTTTGGAAGACCTTGAAGTACGATGTTAGAAGCCACGATATCGACATCAAATCTCTTTTCTCCTTATCATCGAGCTCATCATATGTCTTTGGTGCATCTATTCCATAGATCATTGTTCCATCTTCATTTGTATCAATTAGGTCTCTAGTAGTCTCAACCCGATCGGTCCTTCATCAATGGATTTGAGAATGTTGACTCCATTTTCCTTTCCAAGGCAGTACAATCGATTCGTTGAGCCCAAGAGTCGTAGTCGATTCATCAAGCATGGGTGGGCGAGTATCTGAACCATTGCTTGAACATCCTCGGCAGCGATGGAGATGATTGTAGGAGCGTTGGTAGACATGATGATGATTAAGCGGGATTTTATAACTCTACGATTAAACCGGAAATAGATTCTTTCACGGTTTTACTAAATCAAGAGAAAACCGTATTACAGACGAGTCAACCAAGTCGCTAAGAAAACCCGAACCAAGTCGCTAAGCACCAAGTTGCTAGTAAAATTTTGACAAGTCGCTAAGCACCAAGTCGCTAAGTTGTCAAGTCGCTAAAGAGCAACTCGCTAAGCACCAAATCGCTAGCAAAATTTTGACACAAGTCGCTAAGTCGCTAAGTTGTCAAGTCGCTAAAGAGCAACTCGCTAAGCACCAAATCGCTAACACCAAGTCGCTAACAAACTTAAGTACAAGTCGCTAACTTTCACCAAGTCGCTACCGTAGTGGAGACTCCACTAAGTGTCTTGTTTGTCGACTTGTCTCAATAGACAAGTCGCTAGCTCAACTCGCTAAGGCCTTCACTACAACTCGCTACCAAATTACAAAGCAAGTCGCTACCAAGATAACTTATCCGTGGCTTAAGTCGCTAGCAAGAAAAACACATAAACACCACTTTTCAATCCAAAACAACCCAACCACGATGATTCAAGCTCAACAAATCAAAACCCAAGCACATACAATGATTCTAAACACAAAACTACACTCAAGTTTCAAACTTTAACACTAGAAATGATCCAATGATGCAAAAACCACTAAACTTTTCAAACTCTAAAACCACCTAAAAGTCACTAGAAATCCAAAGATATGTAAGAGATGATCAAACCATGGCTCTTGATACCATTTGTAACATATTGGATTTCATAAACATACTAAACCATAAGATCAAATAGGCGTACAAAGAGTTCTAGAGAGAAAGTTAGAGGTTTAGGGAACTTTAGTGAGAGAAAGAAAAGTCTTATTATGAGCTCCAACTCTACCTTGGAAGGTAGAGAGTATTTATAATCTTTACATAAATCGCCACCTATCGGGCTGGATCGGATCCGTCCGGCTTAAACTAAATACTACTTAACTTATAATAATCTCGACTGGCTTTCTAATGTAACATATACTTGAGGTGACCGACTCTTTAATAACGGATCCTCCTAATACCAAGTGTTACAAAGAGTCAACACTAAACTAAATACTACTTAACGATTATAAGTAATCTAATACGTTACATTGATATGGATTTACGAGTTTTCTTTCAAGTAAATTACGATTACATATGGAAACATTGAGGTGATTTTGAAGAAGTTCCGTAACTCTTTAATAACTGGACCCGTAAGTCCAACTTACTAAATCCTTAAACTCCATTAGGTCAAAAGAGGTTCCACGCCATCGATACTTACGCCAGTAACTACTTCATCACTTACAACGTAACGGGTTTATTGAAGACTACGGCGTAACCACTTATAAGGTTATGCGTAACTAAGCGACTCTAGTGCATTTACGAAGAAATAGAAGGTTACGGCGTAACTCCTCTATTGGTTCGCCGTAACGGACACAACCTATAAATGCCCCACGATTGCATTTCTGACATCTCTTCTCCTCCTCTCTAAGGGGCGATTAGGAAAAGCATCCCATTCCACACACAACACTCGAGAACGTGGGAAAAAGCTCAAGGAGGTCTAGGGAAGCATCTGAAGCTGTTTCAAGGAGAAGTCACACCATTAAGATAAGCTTTAGCGTTTATTATTTCTTTACTTTCAATTCATGTATTTCGTACCTTTGAATATTGAATTGATGTGCATGATTAGTATGAGCTAAGCACCCTTTGGTGCTAGCCTAGTTATGATTCCTTAATTGTTTTGTTTGCGTTTACCTTTACTTCCGTACAATTATTTCTAAGTGTATGCATGCATAGTTCTTTGGTAGTCACCCCCGGTTCGGTAGTTTTGAATGCCGATAGAGGCCAGTGCCTAGAGATATGACCAACTCGACCCTAGGTGGCGGATTTGAGACGGGAAGGGTAAGATATGACCAACCCAAGACCCTTTCTACTTGTGCGATTTGACCAACCGATCACCTATCGTTTGGATGAACTTAAGAATTAGGGTGTAGTGTCTAAGTTCCTAACGGCCGGGCACTCACTATTTAGAATCTAGCATGTAGCGGTACTTAATGACTCGGCTTAGGGACCGGGAACAACAGGACTTATGACGGTGCGCTGATTTCTCTGTGGTGGCATCTTTCTTTGATAGGTTAGGGCGAATTGACCAAATGATGTCCTCTTAAATTTGACCCCACAAGTAATTGGAAGTAGATGAGCGTAGACATAACTAGTTAGGAGGATTAACTAGGTTAGCACCACTATTCCTCTATTGATTTCCTTCTACCATTTATTTGCTTTTATATTACGCATTAGTAGTTTAATTAATTAAAACCCTATCAAACCATTAATATTACGTGACAATTAGACTTAGTAATTATCCGACACACATAGCTCTTGGGGCGACCTCGGCTTTACCATTTACTACACCACACACGACCACTGTGCACACCCGTTAGTGCATTAGGGTGACCATAGGTATCGCGAGACACTATAAATATTAAGACACAGTCAAGAAAACCCGCATCAAGTTTTTGGCGCACTGGGAGTTATATTACGATTGCTATTAAGTCTTTCATTTTCATTTTGTTTTAAAATTTTCTAAATTCTCACGATATTTTTCAAGTTTTCAGGTACCATGGAAGCTGTTAACATTGATGACCTCACTCTTGAGGAATATTTGGCGTTGACAAGAGAAGAACAAGGGTCGGGGCTCGTAAGACCGGCGATTGTAGCAGATGTCCAGTTTGAAATCAGTTGTCAGTTCATGAGGGAACTGAGACAAAAGCTTTTTACAGGGACTGATAATGATGATGCCCACTTACATGTACGAAGAGTTTTGGAGATAGCCGATCTTTTTCACGTTCCAGGAATTACTCATGATGCTCTTATGCTCAAGATATTTCCTATTACACTAGCTGGAGCACCCAGAAGATGGTTTGACAGAATTCTAGCAGGGCCGATCAATACATGGAATCTTCTAAAAAATGCATTTATTCGAAAATATTGTCCTCCTTCGATGATTGCCAAAAAGATGGAAGAGATAAGGATTTTCAGGCAAGAGATGGATGAAACGTTAGATATGGCTTGGGAAAGATTTAATGACCTTCTATACAATTGCCCAATGCATGATCTCAACAACTATCAGAATGTCCTTATTTTCTACAAAGGTTTAAGCATCTCGTCCCGCCAAATGCTCGACTCTCAAGGACCTATTCCTACAATGCCACCTGCACAAGCCCTTAGATCAATTGAAATGATGGCTGACCATTCACGAAATTGGTATGATGGAGCAACCACTTGGGCCATAAATAGCAACAGCTTGGATGACATTGGCGACATCACCAAGCAGCTGGATAGACTTGGATGTGATATGAATATGGTTAAGGAAGATATTCATGCTATACAAGAGCATTCTCTCCAAGAAGAATATGAGCAGGTGAGATATGTTGAGTCATTGGAGGAAGCCGTCAATGAATTCTCTGACAATTTAAAAAGGATGCACGGCTCGAATGACGAGATGATTAGGAAATTCAAGGAGGGCATGGACTTGAATTTAAAGAAGCTTGACGCTAAGAGGAAAAGCTTGGAGACTAGGCTTGAAGAATTAAACCAAGAGGTCCTGGAAAGTAAAACGAATGTGGTTGGAAAGATGAGAGAAGTCAACAACAAGCCTGTTCCTCGTGATTTACCTAATGTCAGACCATTTGTACCACCTATCCCATTTCCAGGACGTTTAAAGACTGTGCGACAAGAAGAAACTAGCGATGATCACATGAAGAAAATGGAAGCAAGGAGATTACAGAGCGATGAAGCAATTCCACAAACTAATGAGGAATCTACCACAACACAAAACGGTATGACTTCTAGCTCTTCTTTTATTCCTAACAATCTTGCTTGTTTTTCTTTACAGGTTGCTGAAGATATGGAAGAAATTGTGCGACCTTTGACCTCTCAAACCTCACATGTCTCATCACCCGATGATGGTTATGTAGCTCCGGCTACTAAACCAATTTTAGTTGATCTTGCAAAGGAAATTGAGGACAAGATTCCGGACACTTCAGTGATTAACAAGGAGTCATATGGGCCAATTAATCAGCCACATCATGAGGTGAACAATTCATCAAGGTCATCGACTAAAACGGGTAAGGTAAGGAGGGAAATGGAATCTCCTTTGAAGTATGATCATTATCCATCATTTCCCCATCCTTTAGTAATTCCACACCCTCATGGTGTTTATCAACATTTTCACCCACACTTGGTTTCAAATGAAGGGAGAAACACCCTCTTACTTAGTAAATAAGGGTGGAGTCAAGCTCGTGACTCGAACAAAAACAAGCGCTTTGTGGGAGGCACCCCATGCCTATCTTTCCTTTTCTGTTGGATTTTGTGTTTTCTAACTATTTTTGCAGAAACGAGGAACTAATTGTTCTTTGCGATTCTTGATCTGAAACGAGTTACTGGCGTAACTCATCTTGGTGATTACGCGTAACCAACATTTTAGCAAATAATTCTTGTCGCATTACCAATTACGGTAATATCATCTCGTAGTTACGCGTAACTATTCGCTTCACAAACATACGAGTTTTGCCGCTGGCGGCCGAACTATCTCATAGGAGTTACGATGTAACTCTCCTCTGCTAATTCTTTCATTTTAAAACACGGTAACCTTGTATTAGTTTTAAATGAACTTTGTGGGTGTTTCCTGAAACCCTCATGAGACTTCACTCGTCCACTTGGGACACCAAGTGGTTTAAAGGCTTGTTGCATTCGCTAAATGCAACCGTGATTCCTCTGAAAGTGAGTTAGGTTTGTTTTTCATTTTATTTTTCTTTTAGAATTATGCTTGTCGGTATTGTGATTTCGTGGATTGAAGTTTGTTCATGACGCTAAACGAAGGCACGATCCTTTCTCGTGGGCCTTCTTCTTTATGGAGCAAATTTCGAAGTTCTCGCCTAATTCTACCTTTCTCTTCACCTTTATTTTAATGCCTAGTACAAAAGGGACTTTGTACAATTCAAGTGGGGGCGGGGAGTAGAATTATCTCTTGAACTTTATTCCGCCTCATTTTTCTAGTTTATTTTGAAAAATTATGCCATTTTAAAATTTTGACATGTTTTTCGAACCTAACTAGATTAGACCTTAGCCGAGCACATACAACCCTTGATATTACATGGTGAGATTAGCCTTATCCGTTTCCAATATTTTACCCCAAATCCACCAAATTATGAGTGTGCCGGTAGCTTGAAAACTTTAGAACTTGGCCTTTGCATCATTTCAAGACCATAGACGAGGTATGTTGAGTTAACTCGATGTATTTGTACTTTTCAATTTTAGAAGGCAGTATTATAGGATTATCATCCAAACAGCCTACCATTGTGAGTCTATCGATTAGTCACCTCGACTTTTCGACCCCCATGTGAAACCCTTTTGTTGCACTCCCTTTAGTGCAAGATACCCCTAGATACACCCTTCGAGCCATTCCTTTCATTTTGTCACCCCAATATATTGTTTCATTACACCGCTTACACCTTAGCCTACCTGTAGTCTTTATTTGTAATTGGAAAGTCATCATTTGCCTAAGTTCAAGGTTCGAGTGGAAAGGTTTGGAAATCACGCTTTCATCGACAACAATTATGAAGATCATTGAAGACCCCAATTCCCATTGTTCATCTCAAGTGGGGGATGTTATGTTATCATAGTTATGAATTAAAAAAAAAAAAAAAAAAAAAAAAAAAAAAGTTGATTCGGTTATGATTTTGTAAAGTGCGATGTTATAAGCACTCGTAGTATGAGCTTTATTGTTTAGTATCGAGGAGGCCACCTCGGTCACATTGGAAGATTGGGTTGGAGTTATACCAACTGAAGAAGAAAAGGTAGTGTGCCCATCACGGCGTCCTCTAATGACACATCTACCTTGCATTTTATGATCCGGTCTCTAGACTTCTAAGCTTGAACTTTGGGCGGACGGTAAGTGGTGATGACTTAGTTGTAGATATAGACTACCGCTTGTTTTTCATTTTACACCAATTATATATCCCATGTCTTATCCTACCCTTTAGTCATGAAGCGTGTCTAGGTGATGCAATGAGCAATCTTTGGTGTCTTGGCCATGGATTTGGTCATGTATCATTGATTTTGTCCACTTCGCCGTGACATGTTAGTAATGACGAGTCACCCTTAACCTTTGTCGTGTCTACCCATATTGCCTTCGAGAATTATTTAGCCCTTAACTCTAGTGGTGGAGATTTGTGTAACCGCCAAGCTTATGATAGAATACATGCTATGATATGCGATTGGTGATCACCGAAATTGACACTTAGAATAGTTGAGAGATTTAAGTGTTTGTTCCCTTTCGTGAGATATTCGACTTTGTTTTATTCTAGCATAAGGGATTTGTAAACTCATATTTTCCGGTTTTGGGAGATATCTTTTAGTAATCTATCTAATAAGGTCTACTTGAGGGCAAGTAAAGTTCAAGTGGGGGATGTTTGATAACATCAAATAGTCTTGATTATTAAGTGTCAATTTCCCGATAATGCTCGTTATTTATATCATTTATATGGATTTACGTTTGTTTTCCATTGTTTTCCACTATCGTAAATTACGAGCATTGGAGCTAAAGAGACGCCGAAATGGAAACATTACTAAAGATTTATCACGGTATGCTTATTTTGAAGAAGTTCTGGCGTAACTCGTCTCTCACATTACGCGTAACTATTCCGTGACCCGAAGTCCAACTTATCAAGAGGTTACGGTAACTCTTCCCAAAGGTTACGACGTAACTCCATTAGGTCAAAAGAGGTTCCACGCGATACTTACGCCAGAACTACTTCATCACTTACGACGTAACCGAGTTTATTGAAGACTACGGCGTAACCACTTATAAGGTTCTGTTGTAACTAGCGATCTAGTGCATTTATGAAGAAATAGAAGGTTCTGGCGTAACTCATCTATTGGTTCTGTAGTAACCCGGACCGGCCTATAAATACCCCACATTACGCATTTTACAAGATCTCTTCTCCTCCCTCTCAAGGGCGATTAGGAAAAGCATCCCATTCCACACACAACACTCGAGAACGTGGGAAAAAGCTCAAGGAGGTCTAGGGAAGCATACTGAGTCTGTTTCCAAAGGAGAAGTCACACCATTACGATAAGCTTTAGCATTTATTATTTCTTTTACTTTCAATTCATGTATTTCGTACCTTTGAATATTGAATTGATGTGCATGATTAATATGAGCTAAAGCACCCTTTGGTGCTAGCCTAGTTATGATTCCTTAATTGTTTTGTTTGTGTTTACCTTTACTTCCGTACAATTATTTCTAAGTGTATGCATGCATAGTTCTTTGGTAGTCACCCCGGTTCGGTAGTTTTGAATGCCGATGAGGCCAATTGCCTAGGAGATATGACCAACCGACCCTAGGTGAGCTGGACCGAGACCGGAAGGGTAAGATATGACCAATGACGACCCTTTCTACTTGTGCGATTTGACCAACCGATCACCTATCGTTTGGATGAACTTAAGAATTGGAGGTGTAGTGTCTAAGTTCCTAACGGTAGGGCACTCACTATTTAGAATCTAGCATGTAGCGGTACTTAATGACTCGGCTTAGGGGACCAGGAACAACAGGACTTATGATGGTGCGCTGATTTCTCCACGTGGTGGCATCTTTGCTAATAGGTTAGGCGAATTGACCAAATGTTGTCCTCTCGAATTTGACCCCACCAAGTAATTGGAAGTAGGTAGACGTAGACATAACTAGTTAGGAGGATTAACTAGGTTAGCACCACTATTCCTCTATTGATTTCCTTCTACCATTTATTTGCTTTTATATTCGGCATTAGTAGTTTAATTAATTAAAACCCTATCAAACCATTAATATTCTCGTGACAATTAGACTTAGTAATTATCCGACACACATAGCTCTTGGGACAACCTCGGCTTTACCATTTACTACAATACACACGACCGGGTACACTGCACGTTAGTGCATTAGGGTAGACCATAGGTATAGCGAGACAATATAAATATTAAGACCTGGTCAGTAAAACCTGCATCACCAGTTGTTGTCTCAAAATCTCTTTCGAACATTGAACAAATGTCTTCAAACAATCCTTTTAACACAAGTGATGCAAGAAATATTTTAGACAATGTGAAAACTCGAATTGCGGATCTTCAAGAGACTGTTAAAACTAAAACCAACATTACAACAAACATCTGGTTTAATAGTTTTGATAATGAAAATAAAAAGTTTTTTGAAACTAAAATTGCCCCTCAGCTGAATAACATCAACTCAAGGGTAATTCATTTTGAACAAGCATTTTTTAAAGAAACATCTAACTTTGTCAAGGACCATAAATCCCTGGTAAAGCAAGCTAATGACCGTGTTGAACACATCAAAGTTTTGGAAAATTTAAATGATTCTCTCTTGAAGATGTTACGACTCGATATTATGTCCATTGTTTTACAAACATATTTTGTTGAAGATCATGAAAGACTCGATCGAGACCTCAAATTGTTTCAAAATATGAAAAAGCTCTCAAAAACTTGAAAAGAAAATGTCTCATATTTTAAACAACTTGATCGAAAAACCGAGGAATGCAAGTATGACAAACTGTCGTATAAGCGTGCCTACAATGACATGAAAGCGAAAAATGATCTCTTGAGGGCTCATTGGAATGTCAAAAAGGAAAGCGATGGATACTAATATTACAAAACCAAAGGATCGAGGATAAAGCAAATGTTCCCAAACCGGTTTTAAAACCAAAATGTCTGCTTTCTATGCCTCCTCCAAAAGTCAATGAGAAAAATAATTTATCAAACCGGTCACTTCACCGCCTTACCTAAACATAATGTTGAAAAGGAAAACCGGTTATCGAGAAACCAAAAGTTTTAGCACCGGCCCTTTTAAGATGAGTACCACTAATGCGTCGCCTCCACATCTAAAACATATGGAACAAACGACATAAGTTTAGATAAGCACTCCAAAGAGACTAGGAAAGTCGAAACCACTTCTCTAGATAAAATGTGAATCATAATGCGTGTGCCTTACCTTTACAGGACTAGAAAGCACCTCTAGGAGCAGCGACTAAAGCTAAGAGCAATACAAGGAACAATAGAGTCTCACTCGCCTCTAAGAGAAGTAGCTTGAATAAAGAGAAGAAAGTAGAAGAACACCCTAGGAATTTACCGCTTTATAATAAGAAAGACATTTCATTTGAATGTAATGAACCTATGAAACTTGCTAAGTCTAATGAATGTGTTGAATCTCTTTGTTTAACTTGCAAGAAATCTTTAACTAATGTTCATGATGATTGTGTTTCTAAGAATGAGATTGTTAAGCCTGTTAAGAAGAACGTTCCCAAAAGAACTTATGCTAAACGAATAGGAAGACTAGTGGCAAGACTTAGGCTTTACACTACTGATAAGAAGCATAGTGTTTACTTTAGGGATGACATTTGGAAACCAACGGTGAAATTTCACACTCGTAATGGTAGAATGAGTGATGAACTGTCTTACCAATAGATAACTTCTATGAGTGTGATTAGGATTTTACCTCAACCCAAAGGAACCAAAATCAAAATGGTTTCCAAAATCTTCTTCTTCTCATTATTGGCGTGTTATCGAAATATGTCTTTGGATCATCGACTCGGGTTGCTCCAAGCTCATGACCGAATCAAGCTGGCGATCAATTTCGTCGGAAATTCATGGGAACCGTACGTTTTGGAAATGATCATGTAGCGCTATCATGGGTTATGGATATCTACCTTTTGGAAATTATTTGATCACTCGGGTTTACTATGTTGAAGGGTTGGGACACAATTTGTTTTCGGTCAGGCGCTTCGAGATGCGATTTAGAGGTTGCTTTTAGGAAAATGCTTGCTTCGTTAGAAACTTGAATGGCACTTATCTCTTAACTGGGAATCGTGATACAAACTTGTATGCTATCGAAATTAACCAAATGGCCTCTTCATCACGAATATGTCTTATGGCACGAGCATCTGGAACAAAGTCCTGGTTGTGGCATAGAAGATTATCCCATCTCAATTTCGACACTATCAACAAACTTGCCAAAGACAACATCGTCAATGGACTTCCAAAGTTCAAATACACCAAGGATCACTTATGTCCATCATGCGAACAAGGAAAAAGCAAAAGAGCATCATATAAACCCTAATCCGTACCTAGTTCGGAATCAAAGTTGCATATGTTGCACATGGACTTATGTGGCCCAATGAGAGTTGAAAGCATAAATGGGAAAAAGTATATTCTTGTTATCGTCGATGATTATTCAAGATATACATGGGTTAGGTTTCTGAGATCAAAAGACGAAGCACCGTGCATCATCATCACCTTTTTGAGCGTATTCAAGTACTTCTTCAAACTCCGTAGGGGTTGTAGGCGGACAACGGCACAAAATTCACAAATCGAGTTAAGAGCTTATTTTGAAGATGTTGGAATAACTCATCGGACATCGTTGTTAGAACTCCACGTAGAATGGGGTAGTTAAAGAAGAAATCGTACTCTTGTGGAAGTGCGTCGCACAATGCTATTTTATTCTAGTGCACCATTATTTCTATGGGTTGACGCTGTGCTTTGCTTGTTTCACTCGAAACCGATCCTAATCCATACAAGATTCAATAAAACCCCATATGAGCTAGTAAACAACGAAAACCCGATATCTCTTACCTTCACGTGTTTGGCGCTTTGTGCTATCCAACGAACGACATAGAAGATCTAGGAAAACTGAAAGCTAAAGGTGATATTAGAATCTTCATTGGATATTCAGATAACTCGAGGGCATTTAGAGTGTATAACAGAAGAACTAGGAGGATCATGGAGACGATGAATGTGAATTTTGATGAACTTTCACAAATGGCTTCTGAGAGACTCGTTCTAGAACCCGCGCTTAAATCGATGGCTTTTAATCAAAACAGATTAGAACCCGCACCAAACCAGCAGACTTCTGGACACATCAGTTCTGGACTCGTACATCAAAGAGCTCCATCAACTTTAGCTGCCACACCTCATGAACAAGAATGAGAGAAATTCTTCGAGTTAATGTTCGATGAATACTATGGTGGAACCTCGACAAATGCATCAAACCATCATTCCATTGCACCCGCTCAACATCATCTACCACCACCAACGAAGATGCATCTACAGCGGTCGAAACCAATGCACCAACTCTATCAACATCATCTACATCTACTCCAAGAACTCGATTCTTCAAGCAGTTTTACCGGTTGATGAGCAAAACCAAAACATGTCATTTCAAGAAGAACCTACTCAAACCGAACAATGCAACTTTAGATGCGGACTTATTTGAAAACCCGTTTGCTACGGAATCGGTGAATCATCTTCAAGCTTACGAGAACCATCTAACTCGCATCGTTTAACCAACGGTATCCTTGAACTCGAAGTGGAAAAAGACCATCCAATTGAACAAGTTATTGGTGAACCTTCACGGCCACCCGAGACGAGGCGCCAACTTGCCACCGATTGCGACTTGTGCATTTACATTTGCTCAATTAGCAACATCGAACCGAAAAACATTAGGGAGGCAATGGCGTATAACACTTGGATAGAAGCAATGCGGAGGAACTTCTCCAATACCGTCTTCATGACTCTTGGGATTTGGTTCCAAGACCAATTGACATTTCGTCATTGATCTCAAATGGTTATGGAAGAACAAAAGGATGAAGAGATGAATGTAATTACGCAACAAAGCTCGTCTCGTGGCCAAAGGATACGAGACGGGAAGAAGGATAGACTTTGAAGAGTCATTCGCGGTAGCAGGACTTGAGGCGATCGGGATATTCTTAGCCTATCGACTCACAAAAACATCACGGTTTATCGGATGGACATTAAAACCACGTTCTTGAATGGAACTACGAAAGAAAAAGAGTCGTGAGTCGACCCGAAGGCTTCATAGACATGGAACATCCGGACTCGTCTACAAACTCAAAAGGCAATCTATGGTTGAAACAAACTCCGAGGCGTGGTATGACGAACTTTCCTCTTTCCTTATCCTAAACAATTTTACCAAAGGCTGTGATCCTACCTTGTTTACACAAAAGTGCAAAACGACATTTTGATTGTTCGATTACGTGGGCGACATCATTTTGGGTCCACTAATTGAATCTTTCAAAATATTTTGAAAATCTCATGAAAAGCAAATTTGAAATGTCCATGATGGGGAACTAAAGTTTTTCTTGGTTTACAAATACATCAATCCCCACGTGGAATTTTTATCAATCAAGCTAAATACTGTTGAGAGATTTTGAAAAATCATGGTATGGATAATTGTGATTCGGTCGAACACCAATGGTAACTTCACCAAAAATTGGAGCCGATTTATTTGGAAAACCTATTGATCCGAAGAAATATCGAGCATGATTGGTTCTCTCATGTACCTCACGCTAGTCGACCCGATATTCATTTTGTTGTTTGCTTATTAGCATGGTTTCGAGCAAAGCCTACCGAACCGCATCTCAAAGAGGTTAAAGGATCTTCGGTACCTAAAGACATCCATTCACATGGGACTTTGGTATCCGAAGGAATCGGATTGATCTAATTGCCTTTTCGGATCACGGACCACGCAGTGATCAAGTTCTGACAAAAGTACATCCGGAGGAGCACAATTTTGGGAGAAAAGTTAGTCATCGGTGTTCAAAGAAACAAGATTGCACTGCACTTTCAACCGCTTGGGCGAGTATGTGTCTTTATCTCTGCGTGTTGTGCTCAAGTTCTATGGATGAGAACACAACTCACAAATTATGGCTTTACTTCGATAAAATACCTATGTATTGTGACTGAAAAGTGCCATAGCCATTTCATGCAATCTGTTCATCACTCAAAGACTAAGCACATTCGTGTCCGCTATCACTTCATAAAATAACATGTGGAAGAAGGTCTTGTTGAATTATTTTCTTGAAGACAGATTACCAACTCGCCGATCTATTCACTAAAGCCCTTCCAAAAGAAAGGTTTAACGATTTAGTTCGACGAATTGGAATGCTGAAGCCTAACCCACGAGGAGTTAGAACGTCTTCTCGAATCTTCTTGAAAATGATTTTCCAAAAAGCTTCCATGTAAATATTTTTGAAAACAAAATACAAAATTTGAAAAACCAACAAAAGCAAAATATAAAAATATAAAACTTTCAAAAAAAATACAAAAACAATAGAAAATAAAAAATCCAGAAATATTCTTCTCACGACATGTCTCTCGTATAATCGATATTCTGTACATTTCTAGAAATGTCATTCATCAATGATACGGACATGTACAGATGCTTGAACGAGAGTTCTTTATATGTCTTCTAAAACATGTCGATTCTCAAAATTTCTTCAAAGATGGCTTTCGTATACTTCAGTACGAAACCAGCACAAAAATGATGACATTTGATTATTTTCAAATCAAAACTCGTGTTTTTAAAGAAAAATCAAGTGTACGCTTGATGCACTACATTTAAAAGCGGTAAGAAATCATCATCATCTTGAGCACTTTTTCAAGATTGTTCAAAAGATTTTCTAAATCTTTCAAAATATTTTGTGCTCAAGATAACTCCTCTAAAACCCTTTAACGATTATGCTTTATTAAAGGGGAGTATAAAACATAAATGTTCCAAATTCATGCTTAAATCAAATCCGTTTGTCTCCCAAAAGATTCTAAAATGTTGTTTAATCGTTGATATCAAAATATCGGAAAATGCTATTTTTGAGGGAGGACGTGATTAAAATGTGATCAAAAGTCTAATGATCGTTGTTTGAATCTCAAAATGAGCTCGACTCGGATGCAACCATTGAATTGACGAGGAATCATGTACCATCTCGAGAAACTTTCTATGGACTTGACCAGGACGGGTAATAATTTCAAGCTAGTTCTCTAGTGATGTAAACGTGTCTCGAATCGGTCTCGTTCATTTAAAGTCGATCAATTCAAAACGTGCAAACTCTACCCTCTTTGTGAAGATGTAAGTTAAAACAATATAAGCACAAGTGAAGGGTGAGTGTTTCTGAAAATATAAAACTCTCGAAGTGTTCCAAACATGTTTTTAATCATAAACACTTTGAGAGATTTTCAAGAAAAATGGTTTTATGGCAACAATAGGACAATCATGGAGTTATAAGGTAACCAAGTATAGGTAAATCCGTCCTATGATCCGCCAGAGCCGGAGGGATCTACCCAAGGACAATACCAAGAGTTAGTATTAGAAGTCCTTAGGTATGATTGAAAAAAGGAGTAATGTGAGAAAGGAGAAATAAGGGGTTGAAGAATTAAAAAGAAAAGCAAAAGAAAGGGTGAAAAGAAATGCCTCCATATTCAACCTTAGGGCGGCTGGTTCAACTCATCTCTTCTTGGTTGTCACTAGATGACACCGGTATTGAAGACAAAGACGTCATGGACCCGGTGGCCTTGCACCTAACCTTCTAGCCACTCAATTCCTCTTAAAATGATTTGTTTAATTCTCGCTGGGAACCCTACATAATCTATCGACTTTCTCTTAGAGATAGTTGATATTGAAGAAGGAGACCCTCTCCCTAGTCTCCGCTTAGGAAACCAAAATGCACTAATTGAGTCTAAAGCCACGAGATTCATCAAAAGATCTCATAGGAACACTTGACATGACATCACTTATTGTTCATCAATAAGGACACAAGTGATATATTCTAGAGTCCTACATAGATCTTAGCAATCTACCAGAATATTTATGAGAAGTTTCACATCTGTGATCTTCAATGATCGAATGGAAACTCTGCCGGTCAACATCAAGCGACCCGACGGTCACTGGTAACTCCCGTGGATTACGCTTAGTATGTCTCAAACGGTCTACGTCGTGGGTGATGCTTCGTTATACTTTAGCGACTCATCGAATTGTAGATGTACTTGGTATATCGTGTTATCTCACTGTGGGACTCCAATTCGAGAACGGCCTTTGTGAGAATTAGAGGCGTGTTTCACACTATCGCGATAACACACTCAAGTTCAAACTTGTGTACTGGATTACTTCTAACCCATGTTTTTATGTTTTCTTCTTATGGATGCTTGCGGGAGGAAGAGATCGTGCAGATTTTCCACATGCTCATACCAACAACACATGAAAGTTCTCATCAAAATCAAAGGCAACACAAAGTTAAAGATGATTCTTCGTCAAAGTCAAAGAATCTACAAAGTATAAAGACTCGAGAACTACATCATTGGTAATTAAAAGTCAAATAGAAGTGTGAGCATGGTGGAGAAAGACGTGGAGACACCTAACCAACGAAGTTGACAATGGCAGACAACACCATTAACTGATCACAAAGCATGAAGGAACAAAGAATCAAGACTATTCTATATCTACACGCAAAGTTCAAGCTTAAGGAAAGTAAAGACCTAATCAAGTGGAGCATCATTTGAATGACCACCCCTTAGGGAGAGATTGTTAGCCGTAACATTTTTATTAGAAGTGATGGTCATTCACGTTTAGGAACTTTGTAACATGTGTTAGATATCGTGCTAGAATAGTCAACGGGCTTGTGGATTGGGCTAAGCTAAATGGCTAAATGTTATGTTAAGCTAGCCTTGTATAAGTTGTCATCCAATCCAAGTCCAATCCAAGCCCATCCCAAAGCCCATTAGGGCATATGTAAGGAACTATAAATACCCCTCAAAGTCTCATTTGAGGGGTGTGCTTGAATGTGTTTTGTGTGTGTTTTCTCTTTGATATAACATCTTATTGTTTTCATCTTTCTGTCTAAACATACACGGTTTTATAACATCAAGTCATCATCTTTCCTTTCTTTTATTCATTTCTACGCATATCTTATAGTTTGTGTTTAACGTGTTCATCTTGTGGTAACGTGGTATACGCATAAGGTTGATGTAAAAACAAGGTCCTACAAGGAGTGTGTCTACTTTGGGGTAGTTGTGTTGTGGTGTAGTGTTGGGTAGTATTTACTCCTATGTAATGGAACTCGGTATCTAGCCTTGTACCGGATAAAGTGTAGGTGACGTTGTGATAGGTTGGTTCTACCTGTGGAAGAACCTAGTGTCTAGCCTTGTGCGGATAAAAAGTAGGCGGCGTTGTGAAGGCTTCTCCGCCACATTAAAGAGCTTGTGTTGTGTAGTGCTTACGAACTCTCGGTGGGGTACTCGGGGGTGGAGTAGGCAAGGAAGGTGTCCTTGTGGCGAACCACTAAAAATACTCGTGTCGTGGTTTTGTGTTCCTTTACTCTTTATCTTTGTATTACTTACTTATATGCTTATCTATCAATATCCAACACATATTAAATAGATTGACATAAGTCGATCTAAATAGTTTAAAGCGAAGTTTTAATCGGTAAAACTATTCAACCCCTTCTAGTTTTCCACATAAGTCGTAGATTATTTACGTAAAACTTATAAAACATGCTCTTGAGAGTAATAAGATACTTGTTAGACGTAGACTAAACTTAGTGTAGTGACGGAATACATTCAAAGTTGTTTCTCGTTATACGCGGGATAACCTAATGATTATAGATATAGTCAAGTATTCACGTGTTCAAAGTAAAACGTTCAAGTTTAGGTTTAAGCATTATCCCAAAAATGCTAGTTGTCACAGTTACCTTCTCGATCTGGGCATTTTGAAACAAAGTGTCTGTCCTTATCACAATGTTAACACTTTTTATGTGAGAGGCCACGTTGCTCTTGTTTCTTACCCTTTTGCTTATTGTCTTCACAGTTTTTTGAGGAGTCATGTTGACCTTGGTTTTGATAGTTACCCCTGCCACTTCCTTGACCACGAACTCGACCACGACCTCGAGAGTATGAATCACATCATCTTCCTCCACTTGAGTCATTATTCCTATTGGAATTTTTAGTCCTAGCTTAAAGCAATTTTTCTTGAGTGTCGTTTGCTTTATCTTCTTCTTTCACTCTTTCTTAGTACGCTTTCAATCTACCAACCACATCCTCAAACCTCATTTCTTTAAGGTCTAAAACTTGTTCTAAGGTTGCTATGATATGGACAAAACGTCTAGGAAGACTTGTGTGAAACTTCTTTACCAACTTGTGTTCCAACATGACTTCTCCAAGCATCGTTGATTTAGAAGCAATACCTGATAGCGTTGAGGCATATGCATCTATAGTACCGTTATATGACATCTTCATATTCTTGAAATTCGTAATTAGGGTTTGAAGTCTAGCTTCTTTCACACGATCAGCACCTAGGTTACGGGTCTTTATTGCTTCCCACATATCCTTCCAGGTTTTTAAATTCCCGATTTGCAAAATCAGACCTTCTGGTATTGATTGAAACTGTTAATACAAATAAGTCGTAAAAATGTTTATTTATATTTTATGATCTTCTATTGTTTTGTCGATAACAAAAGTAAAATCATTTTAACGAAACAAATAAAATACGTAAATGGTTTGAGCCAATAGTTTACTAACATACTTACATTTTCATATTAAAACACTAAACAAATAATAGTGTTTACATTTATAGAAATACATATGGTTTTATATCGAGACGGGTTACCCAACTTTCCAACTTTATTCGCCTAAGTTACCAAACTTTATTTTTGTGCAAGCAGGTATTGGACTATCGTTCGGACAAATTAGGGACCGATATATTTTAACCTTTGATACCTGGTTGCTAGCTATGCTGGCGGTGACGTTTATTTTATTAATTTAAAATAATCTTTATATAAAGGGTTTTATACAAATAAGTTACTAAACTTTGCGAATTTGTTCACCTAAGTTACTAAAGTTTTCTTGTTCAATTAGGTTCTTGAACTATGCAACTTTGTTAATTTAGATTATCTTTATCGGTCACCGAAAACATCCTCACTCACTAAACACATCGACGCCACATCATAAATTAAAATGTTACATAAATAATTAAAAGCGTAAGCGTATGAAATTAAAACCTAAACATTCATAAACTATAAACCGTATTCATTCATTTAAATAAAATGAGAATTCGACCACTAAAACCATAAGTCATGTATCCTTTATTTTAATAATTTCCCATGAGTTAAACAATCACGAGATCTTGTGATGTTATGAGCTACTTTTTCTTTTTAAGCATGAAGAACTAAAACCCTTTGAATCTTGAATAATCATATTCTTGTATTTGGGAGTTTGAGTTTTTAATAAAATAAAAAATTTAATTTTATTGTAATAAATTAAAAAACTACTTTTATTTTTTTTTTTTTATAAAAATCAAAATTTATAATAAAACTAAAAAAAAGTAATTTTAATTTTATTATAATTATTTTTTTAAAAAAGCGCTTATTCTTTTAAAATGTATGAAAGCGTATAAAAAGCGGATGAAAGCGTTACAACAACTTGTGATTTTACAAGTTTCAAAGGGTTTTGATTTGATTTAATTATAACTACTAAAGCGATAAATTAAACTAATTAAACTATTCTATGAGTTTTGTGATCAAGCAAAGAGGAGAGTGCTAGCCATGTAAATAAATATATATTAGTAACGAATTGAGCAGAAAAAGAACTTCAAGAACTTAGGCGAATAAAATCGCAAAGTTGAGTAACCTATCTGCTTAGTAATGGTAAGTGGATATCCGAGTTGGACAATGGGGCCCACAAAAAGCTTACGTGGACACCATGATAACTCCAACTCCGGTTGCTGTTTTTGGGTAACTGAATGAACACGTTTCCGGTTTCGAGTAACCTAAATGTCAAACCCGTAAACTCCAAGAACCCATTGAACAAAAAATAGTTGGGTAACTTAGGCGAACAAAGTCGCAAAGTTGGGTAACCTAATCATCATAAAATACATATGTATAACAACTAGTGTTTACATAATATGGAAATGTGCATATATATATATATATATATATATATATATATATATATATATATATATATATATATATATATATATACATTTGTATATATTGTAATGGATAATGTAATGGGTAGAAATCTAAGTTCTTAACCCATTGACTAGATACATTGAATATTGTTATGTAAAACCCAAAGTCCATGACCCATACCCATGGAGCTTGATCCATAACCCATGACCCATTGCATGACATCATGCATGAAGTCATGTTAAGTATTATCCATGACCCATGGACCTAAACCAAGACCCATGACCTAATGTCTAAATACATTGTATCGATTTAGGTACCCATGACTCAAAGTCCATAACCCATGACCCATGATCCATGACCCATAACCCAAATAAGGAGGAGCGTCCACGGATCCACAGGATTACACTTTGGATGGATCCCTCAAGTAAGGGATCCGTGGGATCCGGAGAACAGTAGAGAAATTTGCCTATAAATAGTGAGCCATTTCTCTCTTGCAAATCATCCCTTTTACACATACTCTCTCTTAGTATTGTAAAATATCTAACCTCAGATCCAAAGGATCTTTCTATGTAGTTTTGTGTTTGTATGATTCTCTAGGTTCCTCTTAAAGGCGAGATCACTACCTCTTGAAGTCGAGCAAGCTCAAGTCCATGAGTTGCCAAGCTTCGTCATCATCAAGAATACTGAAGTTATCGTGTTGATAGTTCTTTCCTCCCTCATTAGAAGTGTTGTGTTGAAGGCATTAGTGAAAGGTGCCAAAGGGTCGTGTTGAAGGCATTAGTGAAAGGTCCCAAAGGGTCGTGTCGAAGGCATTAGTGAAAGGTGCCAAAGGTCCGTGTCGAAGGCATTAGTGAAAGGTATTGAAGGATCGTGTCAAGAGCATTAGTGAAAGATACCAAGGGTGTACATACGATATGATGCATCGATGTACAAGATAGTTAGTTTGGGTTAAAGGATATTGATATCCTTTATGATGTTGTAATAAGGTGTGTCTCTTTTGGGGTGTTGTGTATTGGTGTAGTGTTGGGTAGTAGTTCCTCCTTTGTAATGGAACTCGATTCAGCCTTGTCTTAGGATAAAGTGTAGGCGACGTTGTGATAGGTTTGGTTCTACCTCGTGGAAGAACCCGGTGTCTAGCCTTGTACCGGATAAAGAGTAGGTGACGTCGTGAATGCTTCTTCGCCACATTAAGGAGTTTGTGTTGTGTAGTGCTTATGAACTCTCGAGTCAGGAACTCGGGGAGTGGAGTAGGGCAAGGAAGATGTCCTTGTAGCCGAACCACTATAAACACTCGTGTTGTGGTTTTGTGTTTCTTACTCTTTATCTTTGCATTACTTGTTTTTATGCTTTATCTATCATCATCCAACACACACATTAAATAGATTGACATAAATTAATCTAAATATATTAAAACAAAGTTTTAATCAAGAAACTATTCAACCCCCTTCTAGTTTTCCACAATTGGTATCGAGCTTCGTTACAAGTTTCTTAGAGTATGTTGTACTTTAAAACTTGATCGATCCGTGTATGTTTGAAAACTACAAAGAAGGATATTTCTTAAAACAAAAATTCATGTTTTAGAAATCTTTACATTTTAAATGTTGGATAGTGATAGATCATTCTAACATTTTATTTTGAGAAATCTTCATGCTAGAATTCTTTGAATGACTCGTTCTATCACGAGGAAAGATGAAGTTAACACCCAATGAAGAATCAAAGTGATCACAACTTGCTTTTCTAAGATACGACTAAGTATTTTAAAAGCTCATGAAGTATTTCGTGTCTATGGTTTCTAAAACCATAAAAAGGGAATATAGCAAAGGTATGTTTTCTTAGTTACAATTAGTTGATCATAAACGTGCTAATTGCTTGTGGATAAAATAGTGATATATGTTTCTCTCTTATAATAAGCATAATATGAAAAGTGTTTTGTTAATTTTTTTTTTTCTTTGAAGTTTTGTTGTTAGATATCTTGTTACTCAAGCTTGAACAATGATTAAAATGGGTAATATAACCTCACTAAAAAGTCTACAAAGGTTAAACCTTTTTGTCGGGTCAAAATATGTATTTTTTTAAATCTCTGTCAGATCCACGGATCCCTCTGTTATCAAAGGTCGGATCCCTTTTGTAAAGGATCCGGCGGATCCGTTTGTGTAGAGGACAGATTTGGTTAAATTTTAAAAATTCATAACTAATTAACCGTAAGTCCGTAGAAGTCGTGACACCTATCGTTTGAAAGGTATTTGAGTCTACTTTCATATAAAAATGATTTCACAAATTGATTCAAAACAAAAATTTACAGAATCATTGATTTACAATAGAAAGTCATTTTTCGGTCATAACTTTTGCACAAACTTCTGGTCTAATTGGAGATGGATGTTTTTGTCTTTGAATAACAGTGTGTCTTCTTTTGAAACTAAGGTTTTGGTCATAAGTATAAAGTAAACTAATCAAGCTTGGTATACATGTTTATGTTTAACACAAAGCGATGAAAAGAACTTTCGTATGCTATGCTAAATGATCAATTGTTTTACCTTGTATTACTTGATTATGTGTGTATCTCAAATAGTTCTTATGCTTGTTTGCTTAAATAACATATGTCATTTCCTCACCTTGCTATTCATTCCCTTGTTTTCGATTTAGTAATATTTTACTAATCAATGTGCTATTTGAAGGAGTGTTTGGGATAACATCTAGTTGTGTCAAAAATGTTATTTTAAATGCTTAGATAAGTCATATAAGTTGAATAATGTTTAAAACATGTAATATACTAAAAGACCTCTTATTGAGTTTATCATGTGTGCAACATAAGTGTATTATGTGCTTATATGATTTCTTTATTTTATCTTTTCTTGTGTCGTTTTCTGAAATGTACATCGGATCATAACCAACACTTACATTGATGATGTACTTTCCGCTTTTCTTTTCTATGATCGCTTTCCAAGCTTCATAGTAGGATTGACAACTTGATTATTTCATCCGAGATACCAGTGGTTCTCTAAATTTGTTCTCCATATGGACTTCTTTAAACTTCATGGTTAACATAAAATCTTCGTCACCTTAGGATTACTAATCAAACAATTTGTAAAATTCATTTTTCTTTTGTTAGTCAATCACAACCACTTTCCTCATCAAGCGATTATCTTGCTTTGATCGAGAAGAGCTACATAACTTCAAGGATGAAGTTCATTATATGCTAATCACCATCCGTAATGACTATACTTAGTTCATTACCTTCACTAAACCAAAACAACCTTCTAAACAATTCACTTTCTTAAGGACGCATATACATATGTTTCTTACTCTTCAAATACCAACACATAGGTAAACATCTCTTAGCTAAAACCACCTCACAAAACTGTACTTGCTTCAGGCCCTTCTATATCCAACACTTACTCTTCTAAAGACAACTCCTTCATCTCCACAAACAAACAACTTGTTGGGTCTATTATAGATTTGATGATACAAAACAAGAAGAATGAAACATAAAGGACTAAAAGTGATAAGAAGGGAAACTACAAAAAGATGGAGGATTTGTAAGATTCTAGAAGATATGCTTAAAAGAATATTTAGTTTCCTAATTATATTATAATTCCTCTTGTAAACCCTAGATGTCTCTAGTATATAAAGAGACATAGGGTCATTAGTTTAGACGTACGTACAAGATGTAGACGTCTAAAGGTGTGTGTGTGTGGGAACCTAGGCGTAGGGATTTGGGAAAACGCCTAGGGTTTAGTGGTTTAGTTAGTGTTAGATCAAGTCTTTGATCTTTATTATAGTTAGTTAGTTAGTTTATGATAATAAAAAACCTTGTTCATAATAATGTTGATTCTATGTTTGAATATTCCGCCTTCATTATTATGTGTTCCTAGATATAATATTAGACCTAGTCTAAGAGCTTTCAACGATCTTTACATGTGGTATCGAGCACGGGGCTCGTGATATCTAGGATCTACAAGGTTTTTCAAGAGAAAAGAAGAAAAATTCGAGTCTAAAATTTTCGCATTACTGCAGACCTTTGTTTTCAAGAGGCCATAACTTTTTATTGAACCGTTGGATCGAGCTAAAATTTTTTTGGTGCATCTCAAGATATCCATCTAAAGTTTCACCGAAGGATCGTCAATTGGAGCTTTCGAGAAAGTTATAGGTTGTCGAAGTCATTGCGAAAATTCGTAAGGCTTCGCAGAATGTTTTGAAACGATCATAAATTTTTCGATTAACCGTTGGATCGTAACGAAATTTTGGGTGGATGTTCTCTATATATCAATATAACTTTCCACAAGGGATCTTGATCGAGCTTTTATGTGAAAGATATATCTTGTCGAGTTGGTCGATGTGAAATCTTCTTTGAACACGCATGTAATCTTGCTACCCTTTTTCAAAGTAATCGTTAGGGTTTTACAAATCTTGCTCGAGTTCAAAATCTTGCTCTTGGACACGAAAGTCTTGCTCATTAGGATGAAATCTTGCTCTTGAATTAAAGTATCGCTCATTGGACGCAAATCTTGCTTGGAGTTTTAAAGTCTTGGCCGTATATTTTCAAAGAACTATCTTCTTCTGCAAGTCTCATTCAAAGTACTGCTTCTCGTATTCATTCAAAGTACTGTTGTTACAAAGTACTACTCAAGGTTTTTACATGGCAAAATTTATTTGGATTGGCAGTATAATGGTTTATTACGAGGAGATTTGGAATTAAGGGGAAGTCGAACATAATTATTGTTATGGTTTTTGGACGACACACACACAGGTTATTGTTCACACACACAAGGAGTTTGGTGATTTGTTCTTAAAGGATTCAAAAAGGCTCGTATTTGATTCTTATGGATTAATTGATTATGAAGAAGGTTGAATATCATTTATTTGATGTTGTAGTTGAGTTTCACAGGTTTGTGTTCTTATCATATAGCTTGATGAATCTAGCAATGTGTGATTTTTCTTATGATGCTCTATGCACACATTGGCTATCACTTAAAGGAGTTACATTGTAGTGCTCAGCGTCTCATATTAGTTGAGGATTTTGACAAGGGATTGCGGTCTACTTATATTTGATGTTTCGTATAAGTATGGAGTTCCGTGGATTGTACAAGATTTAAGACACAAGTTTGGGAAATTCTACTTCTTCATCAAATTCGTTATACTCGGTTTTCTTCACAAGTGATCATTACATGAAGCCTACAGATTTTGAAGAATCATTGATGTACATGCATCACTCAAGGGGAAGTGTTTGATTTTTACTACCGTTGATCATTATTACTACTGCTAGTAGGAGTCTTCTACTGTTTTGGATCCATTTTTCCTATGGTGCGTAATGGTGGGCGATTTGAAGCATTGGAAGTCTTAGATTGGAAGTATGATATTGGTTTGTGGTGGTCATGATCATTATTTGCATACGTTCCCTATTTGTTGATAACAAAAAGGGGAAGAGATGTTTGAGTGACATGTTCAAGTCAAGTGGAAGCATGGAAGACATGATTGTTTCATTCATGGTGAGATTTAATGATCTCAACTTCTGCTACTTCGTCTAGGGAAGTTCGTACAAGAACCGTGTTTGTTTTGTCATCATCAAATAGGGGAAGATTGTTGGGTCTATTATAGATTTGATGATACAAAACAAGAAGAATGAAACATAAAGGACTAAAAGTGATAAGAAGGGAAACTACAAAAAGATGGAGGATTTGGAAGATTCTAGAAGATATGCTTAAAAGAATATTTAGTTTCCTAATTATATTATAATTCCTCGTGTAAACCCTAGATGTCTCTAGTATATAAAGAGACATAGGGTCATTAGTTTAGACGTACGTACAAGATGTAAACCTAAAAGGTGTGTGTGTGTGGGAACCTAGGCGTAGGGAAAACGCATAGGTTTAGTTAGTTAGTGTAAGATCAAGTCTTTGATCTTTATTATAGTTAGTTAGTTTATGATAATAAAAAACCTTGTTCATAATAATGTTGATTCTATGTTTGAATATTCCGCTTTCATTATTATGTGTTCCTAGATATAATATTAGACCTAGTCTAAGAGCTTACAACGATCTTCACACAACTCCACCTTCCGGATAAAGTATAGGATTTTCTTGAACTAGCACCTCACAACTCTATTGTCTTGAACACTATCAATTACTCTTTTCTTTCTTGACACATACCTTGCATGCCATTGTTAATACAAATGATTTACTAATCTAGATTGTAAATATGTTTTGAGCTTCTTTAATAGTTCTTCTTAAGTTTGATAAACCTGTGTGTTATTTGTGAGCTCGATCTTATTTGATTGCTTATGTGCTGCTCTTACATGCTCTCATTGCTATGCTAGACTTGTATACATATATGCTTGCTGTAGAGATCATTGGTTTCAAAATTCAATACCTAGAGCAAAATATTGCACACTCACTGTTAAGAAAAAATATCCCAGATGCCGGATCCCTAGTTTGTAACTAACCGGATCCCTCAGATGAGGGAACCGTGGGATCTGGGTAAACAGACATAGGATTTCTATACTTTCACTTCAATCCAATCCTCCAGACCTTATCACACTAGCTAAACATGATACTTTAGGATCACTTAAGTCTTCCTCAAGATCAGAAGGTCACACTCTCACTCAGAGCTAACGTAGGATCACATTCAAGGTGTTTTTGATTTATCACTTCACCAAAACTCACCATATTTCCGCTCTAATACTCACACATTGTTCCTCACATCTCAAAACACCTAGTTTTTATTTCTCTTAATTTTAACAAATTGATTTTAGTCATATTTTCCTCAAAATAGGCTAAAAACTAGTTTTTCATTTCTTTTGATTTTTTAAGAATTTTCCAAATTTCTCTTAAGTCACCATCTGATCTCTAGGATCATTTGGCTTCATTTGTCATCCTCAAAATATTAGTGTCATGCATAAACACTTAGTTGCACTCATAAAAAGTCCACTTTCTTATCAAAAACCATCATTAGGTATCCTCACTCCTTATGGTTGGACATTAAAGTCCCATGCCATTTAAAACATCTTAGGGAATCCAAAAACTCATGATTTATTAGTACTAGACCTTAATAGAACATAATCACCCCACCACTTTGTTGTCTAAAGACGGATCCCTAGTTTATAACTAGACGGATCCCCAATGTTAGGGATCCGTGGGATCCAGGTCTTCAGAACAAATTATGATCACCTCACCTTTCTAATTCAAACTCTCTTAGGTAGTCTAAACACTTTACCTTGCCTTAAATGACTCCCTAGGATGGAACAACACCATAGTTGACCTTAGTTGATGCCAAAATTCTTAGTGGTCAAGAATTTAATTCACCAACCTAATTTCATCCTTTATAAACCAAGTGTGCTTATGTTTCTAAACCATCATTCAAACCACCATTCAAAAATCAGTAGCTAAGACATCCATTACATCCTCTCTTTTCACCATGACTAAAGCATCTAGCAAAACTGCTTCAACCAAAGGTTCCTCCAAGAAGAATGCTCATATGGTTCATGAGATATCATCTACCGATTCATCACCCGTCAAGAGCCCAAATACTAGAATCCCTCCTCAACAAACTCAACCAACCAAAGCTAAAAGAATCGCTAGGATTAGTATTCGACCTTTTGATTTGGAAAGGCCTTCATCAAACACTAAACCAAACACACCTAGCTCAAGTAAAACATCTAAGCCTTCATTTCTAGAACCAAGACTACACTCCTTTACCGCGCTCTTTCTCATCCAAATCTCTACTCTTTAGAAGACTACCACCTAGGAATTCTCATTCACCAACCTTCTCATTAAATAGGAACCACCTTCACCATCAAATAGTCCATCATTAGGAACAAGGAATCACCAAAACCATATAGAGGACTTCCCATCTTCACCACCAACTCATAAATCATCACTCTCATTCTTAGTTGAATCACATCCTACGACACTAAACTCACCTCCACAAATCTCACCTTCCTTTGTGGAACCTCCTCAAAATATTTCACCTCCTCTTTTTCCTACTCATGACAATAATTGCTCTAATTGTCAACTTATCCAAGGACTTGTTCAAGAAGTACGAAATGAGTTGCATTTCATGTTTAATCATCTCCTTGAACGATTCGACCAAATCAACAAGTCTACTCGTCCTTAGATTACAAGCACATTGATGCTCTTTATTAGTTTTCGGCACAACTTAGAAATTATTAGAAAATGTACTACATGCTTTTGTCATTCACTTAGTTTTAGAGATATGTACATCGTTTCTCTCATTTTTATTGAATGATATTACATGTTGTATGCAATGTGGTCTTGATAATATGTTTGGTACCTTAATACATAACTCTTGTTGATATTGACACCACATTTTACATCTACATTGCTGTCATAAGTATGCAGGGAGACGAATCCCTTACTTTTGCCTAGACGGATCCCTCCCAAGGAGGAACCATGGGATCCGTGCAACAGAAGAGCTTTGTATTACTAATTTGAGTTTCATTTGCAGGAAATTATGCATCATATACTCGTTTTCTAACCTTTTTTTATAGATTTTCAATATGCACATGAAGACTTTGACGCCCTCACCAAGGGGGAGCTTCTTGTCAAAGCAAAACAATTGCAAAAACACTTGCAATACTTTCACTTAGTATTTCATTATTACTTGACACCCTCACTAAGGGAATCACTTGTCAAGGGGGAGCATGTTCGTCAAAAGACAAAACCTTTTGCAAACATAATTGCAAAACACTCGCTTAGTCTTTCTAATTACTTGACGCCCTCAACAAAGGCATCCGTCAAGGGGGAGCTAAGACGAGAATTCTTCTCTTCTCTTACTCTCTATTTTTCATTTAGTTACTTAATACACGTTTTTTTTAAAACAATGTGCTAGTTTCTCTTGACTCTTTTGTTTCGACAAAGGGGAGAAGAGAGTAAACTCAATTCAAACTTCTACAATTTTCGTTTTCCTTAAAATAATTTTATGTTTTGTCATCAACAAAAGGCGATTGTTAATACAAGTAAGTCGTAAAAGCGTTTATTTATATTTTACGATCTTCTATTGTTTTGTTGATAATAAACGTAAAATCATTTAACGAAACAAATAAAATACGTAAATGGTTTGAGCCAATAGTTTACTAACATACTTACATTTTCATATTAAAACACTAAACAAATAATAGTGTTTACATTTATAGAAATACATATGTATAACAACTAGTGTTTACATAATATGGAAATGTGCACACACACACACACACACATACATATATATATATATATATATATATATATATATATATATATATATATATATATATATATATATATATATATATATATATATATATATATATATATATATATATATATATATATATATATATATATATATATATATTGTAATAGGTAATGTAATGGGTAGAAATCTAAGTTCTTAACCCATTGACTAGATACATTGAATATTGTTGGGTAAAACCCAAAGTCCATGACCTATACCCATGGAGCTTGATCCATAACCCATGACCCATTGCATGAAATCATGCATGAAGTCATGTTGGGTATTATCCATGACCCATGGACCTAAACCAAGACCCATGACCCATGACCCAATGTCTAGATACATTGTATCTATTTAGGTACCCATGACCCATATCCCAAATAAGGAGGAGCGTCCACGGATCCCTGGGATTACACTAGACGGATCCCTCAAGTAAGGGATCAGTGGGATCCGGGGAACAGTAGAGAAATTTGCCTATAAATAGTGACCCATTTCTCTCTTGCAAATCATCCCTTTTACACATACTCTCTCTAGTATTGTAAACTCTCTAACCTTAGATCCAATGGATCTTTCTATGTAGTTTTGTGTTTGTGTGATTCTCTAGGTTCCTCTTAAAGGCAAGATCACCACCTCTTGAAGTCGAGCAAGCTCAAGTCCATGAGTTGCCAAGCCGTCATCATCAAGACTACTAAAGTTATCTTGTTGATAGTTCTTTCCTCCCTCCTTAGAAGTGTTGTGTTGAAGGCATTAGTGAAAGGTGCCAAAGGGTCATGTTGAAGGCATTAGTGAAAGGTGCCAAAGGGTCGTGTCGAAGGAATTAGTGAAAGGTACCAAAGTTCCGTGTCGAAGGCATTAGTGAAAGGTATTGAAGGATCGTGTCAAGAGCATTAGTGAAAGATGTCAAGGGTGTACATTCGATATGGTGCATCGATGTACAAGATAGTTAGTTGGGTTAAAGGATATTGATATCCTTTGTGATGTTGTAATAAGAGTGCGTCTCCTTTGAGGTGTTGTGTATTGGTGTAGTGTTGGGTAGTAGTTCCTCATTTGTAATGGAACTCGGTATCTAGCCTTGTACCGGATAAAGTGTAGGCGACATTGTGATAGGTTTGGTTCTACCTCGTGGAAGAACCCGTGTCGAGCCTTGTATCGGATAAAGAGTAGGCGGCGTTGTGAAGGCTTCTCCGCCACATTAAAGAGATTGTGTTGTGTAGTGCTTACGAACTCTCGATTCGGGAACTCGGGGGTGGAGTAGGGCAAGGAAGGTGTCCTTCTAGCCGAACCACTATAAACACTCGTGTTGTGGTTTTGTTTCTTACTCTTTATCTTTGCATTACTTGTTTTATGCTTTATTTATCATCATCCAACACACACATTAAATAGATTGACATAAGTTAATCTAAATATATTAAACGAAGTTTTAATCGGTAAAACTATTTAACCCCCCCTTCAAGTTTTCCATAGAAAAAACAAACCTTTAACAATCTTATTCTTCGTTGGACCGTCTAAGCCAGAATCAACCACGTACCAGACTCCATGAATAGTCCACATGGTGTAGTTAGTTGACGTCAATAACGGGCACTGAAACGTCAAATTTAACTCTTTTGTTGGCGGTGGTGGATGATCCTGATGGATGTCTAGTCATCCTAGTTCTTGTTTTTTATCGTGAATAGGTTTGTAATGGGGAACTATCCAGCCCTTTATCACATGGCTAGATAACATATGTTAGAGTGATAAAAAAATTAACAACTAAGTTGTGACCAAACCTGATCAAATACCAACGACCATACCAGATAAAAAAACCAATGAGTAAGCTATGACCAAACCTGATAAAAAACCAACGACCAAACCTGGTAAAACAACAACCACTTAAATCTTCACGCCAGCTTCTGTTTCTCAAGGTTTGATCAAATACGCAACTCAACCACACGTTCACAGGTTAGAGTCAAAGTTGTTGCTGTAAACACTTAATCGCAGGTTATAGGTCTCCAACGTTTCCCAGAAGCTCGATGCCAACTATGGTAATCATAGTATTGCAACACAACACTCATGAATAGGAACATAAACAAAACAAGAACAATATTGCTCGTAACACATAAGACTTTTATTGAAGAAATCTAACTCAAAACTTCAAGCGATACAATGTAATTCTCTACCCTTCACGGTATATATAGACTTACCAATACCGTTATACTACAACTAGGATTACAATAAAACATAACTTTAATAGATAAATAATAGTTGGACAAGTTGGACTATGACTCACCTATGACTGTTGAAACGACCCACGCCACAAGCCACAAGGACTTGAGATATTCATCAACAATACCTACACTAGTTCACACAATTAAAAGTTGGATGATGTTATTCATACACCTCGGCCCATTTTACCCTCTATTAACAGATAAATACAATCTTTTATCATTTTTGTTATGTATTTTTGTTATGCTTATTATTTTTTCTTTTAATTCTTTTTATCTTGTCAAACTTTATATTTTTTGCTCAGTAATTTTATAATAAAAATGAAATTATAAAAATACAAACAATTAAAAAGGAATAAATAAGTAAGGCGGGTATTAGAATCATTTTAGAAAGGTATGCGTAACGTGTCCCATAAAAGATACGTGATGTCTATCCATAGCACATTAAATAGAATACATTTGCTTAAAACTTAAATGTCGTTAGACGAAAATACATTTACTTATAAAAGATAATATGATCTATCAAATACTTAAATACTTAATTACAATTGAAACAACTAATTTTCTTTACTCTCACTTACTCACTACAAGAATTCTGACGAATAGCCACGGACAAAATTGGTGGGTAAAAGACATAATTTTGTGGGTAATTGAGTAATACCCACGAGTTTCCCACGACTCTCTAAAGATGGGTAAAACCTCCGAGGCTAATTGTTTTCCCATGACATTTTCACTTTATGGGTAAATTTACCTACGTCATTTTAGATGGGTGATTGTGTTGCGTTCGTGGGTAAATTGTTGTGGGATTTTCTAACTCACCACGGAAATACCCATAAATATACTAGTGGTTAATTTGTGGGTAACATTGCCCACAAAACTTTTTGCGGGTAAGAGTCAACTCACACGGTAATTGGTAAATGGAATTACTCACGACTATATTCGTGTGTAGAAACCATGGGCGAATTTACCCATAGTAATTTATGGGTAAAAAGTCATGGGTAAATATGACACTTTTAACATGAATAATATGTGGGTAAGTTCGTGACTAATTACCCATTATGGCTAAATGGTGACATTATCATGGGTAAATTTTTCATTATTTTGTTTTTAAATTTTTAAATGAGACAAAATGTGTAAAAACCACACAATAAACACAAATATTTCCATAATCTAAAGCATTCTCATAAAGAGATCATTCATACGTAGATACTAATATCCCTAACTGACATAAACCATCATCCAAAAAATGTCTAAAAAAATGAATAAACTAAAAAGAACAAACCATCACTTAATGATGTCTCAAGCAAATAACATAAACATATATAGAACTTATCAACTCACAATCTAGGTTGAGCTATTATGGTCATCTTACTCTCATCTCTTTGCTTGAATAACTAGTATCTAGATCTTGCTAAGCATCTTCTTCATTACTAATTTCACTATCTTTCTCACAATCGGAAATGTAATACCAAATTGCACACGACCTAAAGATTTTGGTTTAAGTTGTCGATCTTTCTTGTTAACTTTCTCTTCATTCTTAAAGACTTTTTCTCCCACCCTCCATCTGGCTTGAAAATTGCAGTTCGTTTATTTCCAGAATTTAAAAAATAATCAACTCTTTTGACCCAACACCATACAGGTTTCTACTCTTTACACCACCTGCAAGCTCAAGATAAAGTGTCGTGTCATTTGCCTATGCTTCTGCAGATGCTGTATTTTCCAGTTCTTTCCTGTGGCCCAACATATTACGTAGTATCCTATAAGTGTGTACATCTAATAATGAGTAATTATAAAAAGTAACAACAAAATTTAATGATTTGGAAATCAGAGCTTACATTGACTGTTCTTGACCTCTCATTAATAAACGTTTTGTTGTCATGGCCGCTGTTATGAGTATGAAAAAAAGCTCAAATCCTGTAGGTAGACGCTTGTAAATAGATTCCTACATCAAATATGCAATAAAAATATTAATAAGATCTTCAGATACATATAGCGAACATATTAAGCATGTATGTAGCCTAAATAAAAGATATAGGATTTTTGTACGGGCTTAGTGCTGCACCAATGTGCAGCCAACTTCACTGCACTAAAAGTAAGAAACGTAGCAGTTCATGTCTCCTGAGTGTTATGAGAAAGATTATTAGATTGTCTAAGAGTTCCAAGGTAATATTAGCAAATGCTAACTCTTAAAACGTAGATAAGGATTTATAGGATAAGGAGCTAAAGCTAGCATATACAAGTGACTTAATCTATGTTCAATTTCTAAGTTTTTTATTCTTATGTTATATGTGGCATTCCTAATTCATAAAAAGAAGACAAAAGTAGCCTTACACACTACAATGAGTAACAGTCAATCTTTGTAAATTCAACTCCAGAAAATGAACATAAAATGATGTAGCATGTTAGACACTTTTACTCTCATGATAATTAATATACTTACAATATTTTTTTGCATGCCCGCGAAATGAGATTGACCATCCTGTATGAGTTGACGGACCTTCACCCTTTAGAAGATTTTGTGTTTTTTTTGTGTCTCCTTACACTTTGGTGTTTCCCAAGGTAGAAAGTGCAGCACCAAATTTGCTCCTCAATCTATATAAACAAAGGAATCCTTTAAGATATTAGTTAGTCTCTCTTTATAAACAACTAAAGTATGATTCTAGGCAATCAAAAAAGCAAAAACACACTTCAAGATAATCGATTAAGGCCATATCTAAACAAAACCAAATGCAAAACAATGGCATCCACTGTATAACCAAGATGGTTAAGAAGGGACCCAAGAAAACATACAAAGATTACACATACACTTTGACCTATGAAAAAAGCCTAGGACAAAACAAACTAGGATGTTAAATACATAAAAGTACACCTCAACCCAAATGGAATTACTGAACACTGTTGAGAGGATTTTGCCTGGACCCAAGAGCAATATACGACCCAGCCAAATGTATTGCAGCAAAGAGGGACAAAGATACAAATTATGATGCAGACAAGTTGCTGACCCATATGCCAAACACCCTTAAACATCAGAAAGTGCAGACCCATATGCCAAACAACCAGTTGCCACATACTGTGCCACAAGAATTAGAGACTAGACGGCTTGCAGAACCATAAAATTGCAGACACGAAATTTTTTTTGGCAATTGTAATACACGAGAACAAAATAGAACAAATTGGCAATTGTAATTATGTGTGTTACAATTTATCAATCTTATCAAACTTAAATAGAGTGTTCATTGTACTTTGTACCCACAATTACTAATATCAATTCTGATTCAAAAAACCTTAGGTTACTAACATGAATCTAATAAGTTAAATTAACCTAATTACCTATAATCATGAAATCAAACTCAATGAATGAAGTCCACCAAACATAAATTAAAAGGGTTAATTTAATTTAATTACCTCAAATTAACCCTTCTCGATATTGTCTTATATCTCCTAAACGCAACTTCAACCTTACGTAGAAGCGGTCGTGGCTCCACGATCACCACATATCTAAGCGCGCAAATAATTTCACAAAAGACCGCCAAATGTTTTCACATAATGGAACCGATGGTCAATAAGCGTATATGCACGTGCTTTTCCGTTCTTTTTAAATCCCTATCGCTAATCTTGGCCCATAAGGCATGTTATCATTGTTATAACAATCGTTTATTATTATAATTATTATTATTATTATTATTATTATTATTATTATTATTATTATTATTATTATTATTATTATTATTATTATTATTATTATTATTATTTTTTTTTTATTATTATTATTATTATTATTATTATTATTATTTATTTTTTTTTTTTAAACCCAAATACGAAAATTATTATTGTTATTATTATGATTATTATTATTATTATTATTATTATTTTGTTTTATAAAACATCACTTCATTAGAAAATCATAGGATTTATAAGAAATTAGTGGGGAGCTGAGAAACTAAGATTTAAGATCATTTGAGGACAAAAGAATATTTACATACCAAGGGATCAATCTCCACCATCCAATTTTATTTGATCTAATGCATGAGATTAATCCCAACATTTTAAAAAACCCACTTTCATCCTCTTTTTTTAAATATTAATAACTTTCAAACCGTTAATCGTTAAGCGAAAAAAAAATATCATTGTGACGAGCATTTAATTATCTTTCTATAGATAGGCACTTTGATATACTTTCGACAAAAAAAATCGTATTTTTCACGTTTTTTTTTTTTTAGTTTTCGTTTTTTTTCGTTCTTGAAAATTACATTAAAAATCATATATGATAAAACACTAATTTGAATATCACATGTGATATTAGTGTTATATCATATATGATATTAGTTATGTCACACCCCAAATTACATTTTGCGTGAATGGAATTCACGGGAATGCGATCATAGCATCAAAGTTACAGTTATATCGAACGACCTAAAGTGTCGTTTGAAAATATCGTTTGATTCAAGAAAATAATCGAGTTTACAAAACATAGGTCCCAATAGATTTCCAAGATACCAAAATAAGTTTGTTACAACCAAACGATAGTTAAGTGCAAAATGTAGGTGAGGCGGCGACACCGCGACTCTATGATAAGTCCACATGCATGCCATGAAGTGAATGCCTTAGATACGAGATAAAACATGCTAAATGTGTCAACACAATGGTTGAGTGAGTTCATAGAGTTTGGTTAACAAGTAAAGCTTTTAAAGAGCGTTCATGCAACAAAGGCAAAGTTTTGGTCATATAGAATAGTCCACAAAGCAAAGGCATTGTAAATCCACTCGGTTCAAGTTCGCCCATACAAAACTTGCAACTTGTGTGTTCACAACCCACTGCCAAAAGTAATATGTCTAGAATTCAAGTGCACGTTATCATAATAGTTCACAAAGCAAAGGCATTGTAAATTCACTCAGTTCCAAGTTCCGCCCATACAAAACTTGCAACATGTGTGTTCACAACCCATTGTACAAAAATATAGTGTGTCTAGTAGTCGAGTATAAGTGGTCATAATAGTTCACAATATAGTATCACGTATATAATAATGTATGCCGTGCAAAGCCCTAGAATAAATAATATCGTCCGTAACATAGTGGACGAGAGGTTGGCCGACCTCTAATAGCGTTATCCATACTACCTACTAATAGGAGACTAACAATGCGAATGTACAGAACAAAGACATCATACAACTATTATATACAATTAAGAACACTCGAACATGGGAGAATTTGCCTTTGCTCGAACAAGGGAGACTTAGATTGAAAATGCTCTATTCCCATGGGAGACATTACACTCCGGACCGGGAGGCTTAAGGTTGCTCGAACAAAGGAGACTTAGTATTGCTCCGAACAAAGGAGACTTTATAGTGATGCTCCGAACATGGGAGACTTTAGGTCAAGGTCATAACACGTACGGTTCAATAAGTTCAAACAAGTCATAAGTTTGTATTTAAGTTCAAGAGTTCCGTTCAAAAGTTCGTAATTAAGTTCAAAGATTTAAGTCGAGTTCAAAAGTTCAGAACAGTCAAAGAGCTCGAAACATATCAAAAGGTTCAAAATAGTCAAAGGGCTCAATATTATGTCAAACAAGTTCAAAATAGTCAAAAGGTTCAATATTAAGTTAAAAGAAATTAATTATATGTCAAAATGTTCAAATCAAGTTAAAAGAGATTTATTATATGTCAAAAGAATTAAATCAAGTTAAAAGAGATTAATCATATGTCAAAGGAATTAAATCGAGTTAAAGTGTTCAAATCTATGCCAATATGTTCCTATCAAGTTAAAAGAGTTTAACTATATGTCAAAATGTTCATATCCATCAAAGTGTTCACTTATATGTTAAAGGGTTCGAATCAATTTAAAAGAGCTCAAATATACATGTCGAATGGTTCAAAATCAAGGAAAGTGTTTCAACTAATAGCGTTCATAACATAGTGATCAATTTAGTTCGGACATAATCCACTTACGCACATAGACCGAATCAAACGATATTTTCAAAGCGACACTTTAGGTCGTTCGATATAATCAGAACTTTGATGCTATGATCGTCATTCCCCAGGAATTCCATTCCTCTGCAAAACAGGTAATTTGGGGGTGTATCATATATGATATGTAATATCACATGTGATATCACATATCATATATGATTTAACACAAATATCACATGTGATATTCAAATTAGTTTTAATCATATATGATTTTTTCATGCAAATTTCAAGTAACGTAAAAAAAAAGACGAAAAAACGTGTAAAAAACGATTTTTTTTCTTTTTTCAAAAGTATATCAAAGTGCCCGTCTATAGAAAGATAATTAAATGCTCTTCGCGACGGTGTAAATATTTTCACTTAAGGATTAACGGTTTAAGAGATATTTAAATTATAAAAATATGTGAAATAATAAAATGTTTTTAATCTCATCCATTGATTTCTTTTTAGATGGATGGTGGAGATGAGTCCCTTGGTATGTAAGAAAAATTTGATATGTAAAATAACTCTTGGGCACACTCTTTAACTATAGAAAGCTAATCCTACTAAAATATGCTCGTGACGTGAGCCGATCTCCGAGTCAACGAAAACTTCGGATGCGCTTTAGTAGCGTTAGCGCATCCTTCTCGAGCTCTCCAAAATAAGAGAATGAGAAGGGAGAAACCTATATCCAATGTCCGCACATCTAGCCTCGTGACTTGACACGCTTACGTTACGCTTACTTCGACCACCGCACGACCCGGTGCAAAGTCAACCATATTAGTTTGTGTCGGGAGATGACCACAATCAATCGACACATGCATCCCGCCCACCGTCCCAAGAGTAGCAATATATCAGTCGGGCGTAAGGATTTGTCCCTATCACCGTAGAGCCCAATATCAACCTCTTTACGAGCCGAAATCCCAGACCGAGAGCATATGTCAACAAGGGTATCACGCATCACATTGTGCCGATGTTTAATACCAATGATACCAGCACATGATACCGCGTGATCCCCATAAACCCAATGACTATGTACATTGCATCTTGTTGGGTATCCATAATCCATTACCCATAACCCATAACCCAGTTTGCAACCCGAATCCGACTAAATCGACCCGGTGGCGGATCCTCGGGAGGAACGTGGGACGATAAACAAGTTTTGTCTATAAATAGTGAGTCAATTCTCTCTTGCTCACTACTACTTCGCATATACTTTCTCCCAGTATTCTAACATCTCTAACCTCTGATCCAAAGGATCAATCTATGTAGTTTTATGTTAGTGTGATTCTCTAGGTTCCTCTTAAAGGTGAGATTACCACCTCTTGAAGGCGTCAAGCTCAATTCATGAGTTGCTAAGTTCATCATCATCAAGACCACTAAAGTGTATCTTGTTTATAGTTTTTCTCCTCCATAGAAGTGTTGTGTTTAAGGCATTAGTGAAAGGTGCCGAAGGGTCGTATTGAAGGCATTAGTGAAAGGTGCCAAAGGTGTACATTCGATATGGTGCATCGATGTACAAGTTAGATAGGTTGGGTTAAAGGATGTTGATATCCTTCTAGTGTTGTAACAAGGAGTGTGTCTCCTTTGGAGTAGTTGTGTTGTGGTGTAGTGTTGGGTAGTAGTTCCTCCTTTGTAATGGAATTTGGTATCTAGCCTTGTACCGGATAAAGTGTAGGTGGTAGACATGATGAAAGGTATCAAGGTGAATCTTTGACTTGGTTGATGACTCACTATAGGTGGTAGACATGATGACTTTGTGAGTAGTGATAAAAGTGGAGTAAGATGGTTAGGATGATGCGAGATTAGAAATAACAAAAATGTGCGCATGAGCACAACTTGAATTGATGATGAAATCGACTATTGTCATCCTACAAGAATCCAAAGAGTTAGTACAAAAGGAAAACATTTATACCAATGGATAAATTGTTCACATAAAATCATGAAACAAAAAAAGGAAGAACACGTAAAGACTCATATAAAAGCAACTCATTTATAAACATATAGGAAGCAGATAATCCTAAGTGTTGAACAAGTGCTTGTGTGGGAAAAAGGAAATTTGAAATGATTATCTAAAGAGATAAAGTTCCCTCTGTTCACACTTCCTCCTGGTTCCCACTAGAGGATCCGGCTAGCTTAAGTCTAGGGATCCGGCTAGCGGATGAAGTGAAAAGAGGTGATTGGGTTCCAGAAGGTCTAGCACCTACATATCCTAAGTTACTCAATCTATTGAGTGTCTTATATGAAGATGGACTTGAATGATCAAGAGAGAATGATTGATGGTAGCTAATGATTGCCTTTTATGGAAAATGGGGCTTTATGAGCACTAGTGGATGATTAAAGATGACACTAAGACATTTGAGAGTGTCAATGGTGTTAAATGATCCTAGAGATCGGATGATGACTTAAGAGATTTGGAGAATTCCTTAAAATCATAAGAAATTAAAACCTAGTTTTGGCCTATTTTGAGGTAAGGATGACTAAAATAATTTGCTAAAATTGAGAGAAATATCAAACTAGGTGTTTTGAGATGAAAGGAACAATGTAAACATTGGAGCGGAAAGATGGTGAGTTTTGAACTAATAAAAAAAACTTGAATGTGATCCTAAGTCATCCATGAGTGAATGTGAGATCAAGCGAGCCTAAGGAAAGTTTAAGTGATCCTAATGTAGTATGTTTAACTAGTCCAATAAGGTCTAGAATGTTGGATTGATGCAAGGAGGCTACAAGGAACTTCGTCACCGGATCCTACTGGATCCTTCACTGAGGATCCGTCTAGTTACATCTAAGGGATCCGGCATCGAGACATATTTTCTTAACGAATAGTTGCGAAATTTTGCTCTATGTTTGAATTATGAAACAAATTGTTTCTCAACAAGAATACATGTATACGTTAAGCAAAGCAAGGAGAGTATGTAGAGATCACATATAGGCAATCAAATGAGATCGAGCTCACAAATAACATAAAGGTTTAGCAAACTTTAAAGCACTATTCAAGAAGTCCAAAAGCAGTTCGACGGTCTAGATTAGTAAATCATTTAAACTAACAATGACATGAAAGGTATGTGTCTAGAAACAAAAGAGCACATGATGGTGTTCAAGACAAAAGAGTTGTGAGGTGCTAGTTTAGGACAATATAGTCATTACGGATGGTGGTTAGCATACAATGAGCTTCGTCCATGAAGTCATGTAGCTCTTCTCGATCAAAGCGAGATAATCGCTTGATGAGGCAAGTGGTTGTGATTAGCTAAAAGAAAATTAATTTTACAACTTGTTTGATTAGTAATCCTAAGACAATGCAAAGTATTTCTATTGTAAACTTACTTTAGGAAAACATAGGAGTATAAATTTCTCAAGTGAGAGAATGAATATGAGACTATTACTAGCGGTGCTCAATTACGGCTAAACACGACCATTTTACAGGCGATTCCACATACCCAACTTCTCAAGGAAGCAATTCAACCGTTAGGTCAAATTGAGTTTCTAGTGCAATAAGTTCTCCAAAGATTTATTCTCGAGTTAGGAAAATTTATATTCCTACAATGGCTATCGAACAGAGAGCAATGATGATACTTTGCTTCGTTTATATTAATATTATACTTGAAACAACTAAGGTGATGAAGGTGTCAAAAAATTAAACGTTGTCCATATAGTGAAAAAAAATGGTTGCATGAGCTAGTTCAACATATGTTGTTGGAAAGCTCGACTTTGGACTTTCGGATATGAACAATTATATTTGCGTTTCAAAATAATTTACTTGAGTATATCGGATGAAATAATCAAGTTGTCAATCCTACTATGAAGCTTGGAGAGCAATCATGAAAAGGAAAACGGGAGAGTACATCATCAACACAAGTGTAGGTTATGATCCGATGTACATTCTTGTTGTTTTTAGAAAATGATACAAGAAAATATGAAATCAAGAAATCATATAAGAACATAAAACATTTATGTCGCACACATGACAAACTCAATCAAAAGGCCATTTAGTGTGTTTATATGTTTTAAACATTTTTCAACTTATAAAACTAACATTTTCGACACAACTAGATGTTATCCCAAACACTCCTTCAAATAGCACATTGATTAGTATACTATTACTAAATCGACAAACAAGAGAATGAATAGCAAGGTAAGGAAACCACATATGCTATTCAATCAAACAAGTACAAAAGCTATTTGAGATAAGCAAATAATCAAGTAATGCAAAGAAGACAATTTATCATTTAGCATAGCATACGAAAGTTCTTTTCATCGCTTTGTGTTAAATATAAACATGTATACCAAGCTTGATTAGTTTATTTTATATTTATAAATATGATCAAAACCTTAATTTCAATAGAGGAAACATTGTTATTCAAAAGCGAAAACATCCGTCTCGATTAGATCAAAGTTTGTGCAAAAGTTATGATCGAAAAATGACTTTCTATTATTAATCAATGATTCTGTAAATTATTGTTTTGAATCAGTTTATGAAATCATTTTAAATGAAAGTAGACTCAAATACCTTTAAACGATAGGTGTACGACTTCTAACGACTTACGGTTAAAAGTTATGAATTTTTGAAATTCGAAAAAAAATCTTCTCAGACCTACGGATCCCACGGATCCCTTGCTCGAGGATCCGTCCGAGTGTAACTGAGGGATCCGCGGATCGACGAAATTACACAAATGCACGTTTTGACCCGCGAAAAGGTTTAACCTTTGTAGACTTTTTAGTGAAGTTATATTAACCATTTTACCTTTATTCAAGCTTGATTAACAAGATATCTAACAACAAAACTTCAAAGAAAAAAATAACAAAACACTTTTCATATTATGCTTGACTTCACCAAAATTTGATACGAGGACCTTACTCGTTTGAAAACCATTTGTTTTAAAAACTAGAGCCAACCCGCTCGATACCAATTGTGAAAGCGTGGGGGGTGAATACGTTCGTTTCAAACTTAAAACTTTTGTATCAAATATAGTATAAACCATTGCATTTCCTAATCTCGACGCGAGGATGCATTTAACGACATTCTGCATGTAAGGCCAACCCTTGACATCACATAAGATTCCGCAAGATTAATGGTTCATTATAAATCAAGTTTCACCATTATTAGTCCGGTTGCTTTTCTTGATCAAGCGTGTCATAATCGTAAAGTGTTGAATATAAGTTTGTGACTATATGAAAGACCAAGTATGCATCACAAACATAGACATCAACCACATAGAGAATAAACAAAGTAATGCAAGAATAAAAGTAAAGCGATAAGTAAAAGGATAGACAAACCAACACGAGGATTTATAGTGGTTCTACAAGGACACCTTCCTTGCTCTACTCCACTCCCGAGTCACCTACTCGAGAGTTCGTAAGCACTACACCAATCTCCTTATGGCGGAGAAGCCTTCAACGCGTCTCTTAACCTTTTTCCGGTACAAAGCTAAATACCGAGTTCTTTCACACCAAAGCGAACCACACCTAACACAACGTCGCCTACCCTTTATACTTGGTGCTAGGCTAACCACAGGGTTCTTTCACCCAAGGTGAACCACACCTACACAACGTCGCCTACCCTTTATTAGGTACTAGGCTAAGCACCTAGTTCCATTACTATGGAGGAACTACTACCCATCCCAACACAACACCTAATCTCGAGGAGATCCACTCCTTGTTACAACACCATCAAGGATATCACCATCCGGATCTAAACAAATACTATATGTATAACGATGCACCTCATCGATTATACGACCTAGGCATTCTTCACTAATGCCATTTACATGATCCTTCAGCACCTTTCACTAATGCCTTCAACACGGATCTTCGGCACTCTTCACTAATGACTTTGACACATCTATGACTCCCGTTATGTTTTGTGGCCCAACATAACAAACCTTGTGTTTTATGGCACAAACACATAAACCATCTAGTCTAGTCATAGATACAAGAATATAATACTAGAAAATATCCAAGACAATGTGTCTAATGGATATAAACTCCTAGACTAAACATCAAGAACCCAAAGCATGATGTAGTTAGTCTTCTATGAATGAAGATGACAAGTTTCCCAAGCTTGTTGTATAAGATCTTCATGTGCTTGTATCTTGTGATGGGTGATCACTTGAGAGTAAGAAGCAAGATCTCTAAGCTTGCTTTGGAGGATCACCGGAGTATGCTTACAACAAATGAGAGTTAAACATTATGATCATATGAGATGAATTGGTTTACATGTTTCCTAATGATCTAACTATCCTAGATTTGGTGGAGAGAAACTATGTGTGAAGGTGTGAAGAAATGGTAAGAAGTGGTTTGCTATTTATAGCAAAAAGACCAAACCATGTTCGCCCCAAGGATCCCTTCGGAGGATCCGCCTATAATTCAAAGGATCCGTGGGTCATTTGAGGGATCCGCACGCCCTCTTTACCCATAGTTTATGGGTTGAAACCATGGGCTATGGGTCATGGTTTTGAGTACCCACCAAGTCAATGTATCTGACATTGGGTATGGGTCTTTAGTCATGGCTCATGGGTTTTACCCAACACATTTACTTATGTTTATGTATTTTACAAAGTGTTTAACTAAACATGTTTAATGGTTTGTTAGGGTTTGATCATAACGCAACATAACAAACATGTACTGAACTCGTGTTGCATCATGAGGACTTGACTGGAGTCGAGAGGTGTTGAGAGTATGTTGAGACAAAATATAATTACAAGTAACTTATACATTTTACGTTATGTATTACTGAGTTACATGTTTGTCATCAACAAAACAAATGAGAATGTATAGATTAAATATCGTAATATTTGCACTAACATGTTTATCTATCAATATCCAACACACATACTAAATAGATTGACATAAGTCGATCTAAATATCTTAAAACGAAGTTTTAATCGGTAAAACTATTCAACCCCCCTTCTAGTTTTCCACACGTTCATCCATCATTAAGAGCGTAAAATGATCAGTTTTGTATTAACGATGAGACTTAAATCCATTAAATGCAACTTTTAGCATCAAGTACCACCAACCGCACGGTTAGGTACACGAAGACTGCGGTTGGTGCAAACCCAAAGTTGAGAACACGAAAACTGCGGTTGGTGCAAATCAAAGTTGAGAACACGAACCGAGGTTGAGATCGAGATTCGCGTGACACTTATTTTTCTCGTTTTACTTCGTTTATTGCATGATTTGGATTCCTTTTCTTCTAATAGTTTTCCTTCCTTCGTTTATGCTTGGGAACCATTGTTCTTTAAATCTTTTATCTTTTGAAGATATTCCAGGAGTCGTGTCTTTGGGCGAATCTTCTCTTGAGCACATTTCTTCCTTTGATGTTATTTCTTCGTCTTTTTCACTCTTTTTCTTATGTAAGTCATACATGAACCTGAATTCAACTTTTATACCTTTTAAGCGCAAAAAATGTTCACAATATAACTAAATAACATCAAATATATGAATAACGCGACTAAATACATACACAAATGAGCATTATTAGTAGAGATGATATTTGATTGATGGATAGTGTAGTTAGTGAGATTTCAAAAACTTTATACAATTTGAATGTTGATTTTTATTTTAGGACGGATGTAGTAATATTTAACATAGTTAAAGATAAGATAAACTACCATTATGCCATGACCATACCAGTTCCGATAAATACCATGTTTCCATAATTGATAACACAGAATTTGAGACCCACTTTTAACCAAAAAACACTTGGATAAAATTCTACTCAAATTGTAATTTTTTTTTAAATATAGATACGTCATGCTAATAATTGTATCTCAGGTGTTATACACTTTCATGCATAAATTGTTGATATATTGTTTCTTGTTACGCGCGGTCCTGAAATATTTGTTGATATTACATGTTAATTGTTTATTTAGTAATCTATGAGGGTTAAAGGGTTTGGTTGACGCAGGTCCATAACTCATGTTGTTGAAGACAGTAAACACTTTTGAATTATGAGGTATTGATAACCGCATGTTGTTGTTGTTTGGTGACTATAATGTGTTGCTTAGGCTTTACAGATAACTCTGTTTTCACGAATTTATCACATAAACATACGGATACAAATATACGAGTGAGTATATGATTACTATTTACCCACAAATTACACACGAAAATACCCACAACTGAATACCCATTCAAGTAATAAGATGGGTAAAGTCATGGGTATATATTCACCCTCAAAACACCCACGTAAACTTACCCACCAATAAAATCGATTTTTTCATTTCATGGGTAAATAACAATTACCCACTAGATACCCACATATATACCCACGATAGCTTGAGATGTGGGTAATTCATGGGAAATATTTTAGCGCCAATTATTTACCCACATATTACACACCAAAAATATTTTTGTGGCTATTTGTATTGGTAATCTTGTGGGAGATTTGAGGGAAATTAAGGTCGACTTTTTAGGTCATTGGTAGTGGGTAATTAGTGGGTATTCGGTGGGTAAATACCCTCAACGAGATGGGTGTGGGTAATTATCGTGGGTATTCTATCAGATTCTTGTAGTACCCATATATACATAATAAAAATGAACACACAAATCGACGTATCGTCGAGCTATTCACGGGTAATCGTCTATAGACAGTTGAATATAAACGTTTAGTTAATCTTTCAATTTGATTTGGTAGAAAAGAAGAAAGAATGTGAATAAAGCAACCATTTTATTTTTATTTTTTTATTTTTTTATTTTTTTTGTACAAGTAATTGATTGTATCTACGTTTACATATATGTTTTTTTTTTTTATTATTATTAGTAGTAACTAAAAGACTTTTTGAATAACTTTGACAAATAATAAGTTCACAAAAAACTTTGACAAATAATTATCAATTGAAAGGACAAAAGACCTACTTAGAGGACTCTTTAGTTTGTACCCTCAAACTTAACTATTATTGAGAAACTTTGAGAAGATCACGTACACAACATGTAGTTTTGGCAAATAAAACATTCAATGCACCCATAATAAAATATATTTTGTACATGAAGTCAGTATTTTATGTTTTCTATTAAATGATCACTTTTAAAATTTTATGTAATAAAAATCCTTACAGAAAACTTAGAATGTTTCAAAGCTAGGGCAAAGACAAAGGAGGCCCAACACATTTTGGCCCCCCAAAGGGTACAATGACATATGGAATATAAGGTAGGTCATTGTACATTTGTACACGCAAAAATTCATGTTCATAACTAGACAGAAACAACCATTAAGAGAACAGGAAAACCTTGAGGGTCATTAGTTTACTCACTCTTTATACATCTACATATACGTCTTTGCATGGACATATAGCATTCCACTTATAGAGTTTATTACATACAATCCATCATATATATTTCAAAGAACATATGTAAATCATACATAAATGTATTACAGTGTATAAGTTCTTTATGAAACATGATATACGATGTACGTATGATCGGGCTCGGACTTATAACTTGATTATTTCAATTGGATTGTTGTGTATACAAGATATATGTACAATAATAGTCCCCAACAAAGGTCCTCTTTTCAATCACAACTAGTCCTTTTCCAGGTCAATTTGTAGACCCAACATGGCACATGGCTTTCTGATGCTTTACCTAAATTCTTCAATTTTCCCTTAACATTTTTAGTTTAAAGGTACATATTCAAGGTCTCATTCACAAGGCTTTGTTTTTTTGTTTTATATATACATTAAATTATGATCAATGTTTATGTTTTGACAAAGTCAGAACCGTTTTACCAAATGGGTAAATGCATGGTGGTTTGAAATTCTAAACTCAATGATATTTTTAAAGTGTTTACTCTAAATAAGCAAAAAAGGTAAAATCAAGTTTCATTTTGTACATTATAGAACTTGTAACAAAAAGAAAATAAAAAATAAAAATAGAAGAAATTATGTACAATATTATTTATTTTAATTATGGTGACATTATTATTTTATAGATTGATTATCTATACTATATATAATGCACGAGATGATCTCACTCTTAATTTTAAGGCGTATGAGAAATTAAGCATGGTTTACAACACTTTAATGCACCCAATTTTCGAATTACAACAAAGTAAGCGTATTGTATAACAAAATAAAGCGTTGTGTCGTTTTAAGACAAAATCTATCAAACAACATTAATGCAATTAAAAACACCTTTTCATCAAAAATTACAACCATTTAAACACAATGTCAAGATGCAACCAATTTTCGATTTACAACAAAATAAGCGTAATGTACAACAAAATAAAGCGTGATGTAATTTTCGACTTACAACATTAATGTTATTAAAGTGGTCAATGTTATTAATGACTATAATGACTACTACTTACAAGAAAAGAAACATAGATACAACACTTTAATGCACATAATTTTCGGGACGACAAGACAAGAAGATAAACAGACAACAAAACACCACATTAATGCTTATTTAATGTAGTAAATTATTCAACCTGTCAATAAATATAATTAGGAAATGATTTAGATCTTAACTTATGCTGCTTATTTTGTGCTTAACGATTCGTTGATTATACATGGATTCCATAATTTCTCTTTTCAAAACTACCATTGATCTTGGCAGTGTATGGTGATGTTTAGGCATAAAATTGGCGTGTCGATCACTACTCATATAATTAATACGCTTATTAAAACACCCTGCATAATAAATACAAATTATCAAGATATCAGTACAACCAAATTAAACACAATTCTGCATTAAATTCCATTACTACAATAATAAAGACATTATCTGAATATTTAAGCAGGAGCAAGAATCTACCTAACGGGCCGGATAAACGCGCTTTGAGCTTGAGCCGGCGGAATTAACCAGGTTCGAGGTTCGAACGGCACGGCTATACAAAATTCTCGATATCCGTAAATTTATTGTTAAAATAACATAATAAACTAAAATACATTATTTATCGAAAAATTTTATTTTAGAATCCTCCATAATAACACGCGAAGATCTTCTCTAGACAAGACTATTATGTATGGGCAAATATTTGTTAAATATGGACCTACTACAGAATTGAAAGGTTGCCTTCATTGAATGAGACTTCTTCCTTTATTTATTTTCTAAAATGATCACAATGTCCAAATGCTGTATTAGTATGGTATCTAAATATTTATATGAAGACATTAAAAATAAACTTTGGTATTATCCTATTCAATAAATAAATTTTATTGTAACCAATTGGTAGAAAATAATTTAATGATCTATAAAAGAAATTGTATTATATCAAATATATTTCTGTAAAAACAATAACATAATATCCTGGAGATATTTTGATTTCTATTTCTACTGAACTAAAAGTAACTAAATATCTTTGAATTATATATGAAATCGACTTGACATAGTTGTCGGTCCTATGTCTATGACCATAGAACTTTTCCAATTTTTGATGAAAAACTTCTAAGTAAAAACAACACAAGTTTCTATATACCAAATGAGCATGTTTTGATTTTCAAAATTTGGAATTATTCATCGAAATGACATTTTGAGAAAGTAGGCGCCGATACTCAATATAAACGTAGCTCGTATACACACATACAACATAAATATTAAGCTTCAGTTTGCATATGTATCAAAACCGGAATAAAGATATATGTATGTGATGGTACTTCATATATTTGTTGTAGGTTCAAGTCTCATACGAAACCAGTATGTGAGATATTTGAAATATATATAACGCGAGTCGTTACATCTCAAGAAAATTGTAGGTGGAAATTAAAAGAAACTAGCACAACAATATCACCTATTTTTATCACATGAATAAAGTTAGTTCACAAAAATTCTAAAACTTGAATATGCCAAATTAAGGAGTAACTTTGGTGCTTATTAAGTCGACTTGTATGTAAAATGTAAATGCTTGGAATATATATGTACTATAGATAAGGGAGGGGTGGTGAAGAGTAGTAGTATACAAAAGAATAGACCATTATATTGCTTACTTCAACTTCTAACTTCCTCTCTTATCATATCTTCTTCATATATATATCATCAACTAGTGAGAGAAATAAAATAAGAAAGATTATAATAACAAGATGGGAAACTGTCAAGCAGTAGATGCAGCTGCATTAGTTATACAACATCCAAATGGTAAATTAGAAAGAATGTATTGGTCTATAAGTGCAAGTGAAGTCATGAAGATGAATCCAGGACATTATGTTTCCATCATTATTCCATTGCCTCCTAGTGATGGTGAAGATGCTAAAACTGTCCGATTTACGCGTGTTAAACTTCTGAGGCCTACTGATACCCTTGTTCTTGGTCGAGCTTATCGTCTTGTTACTGCTCATGGTACTTAATTTTCAAAATTATTTGTAAGTGTTTTAATTTAATTTACAAAGTTTTTTTGATTTTTTTATCATGGTGGTTTTGTAGAGGTTATGAAGGTTGTAAGAGCAAAAAGACATGCAAAGATGAACAACAACCAACCAGAATCATTGTCGGATAATGAAACAACTTTAAGTACTGTGGTGGATAACGAAAACCAGGTAAATAGCTGAACTAGTTAACGATGTACTCCATATATTATAGCTAAAGAAAATCAAGAAAACAAATAAAAACAGATTTATCAAACTTAAATTGTTTGAAAATGTTATATATTGTAGGTGGAAGGACATGAAAGAATGTTCAGGCAAAGGACGGGATCGTCATCATCAATAATGGCTTCTTCGAGATCGAAATCATGGCGGCCTTCTTTGAAAAGTATCTCAGAAGCTACAATTTGATTATGTGACATAGAAGTGTATGCATACTGAAAAAAGCAATGGGACTAACACTTTGGTTCATGACATGTATATAAGTCTTGAAAAAGCATGTTAATGCTGAGTTCAAAGTTGCCTCTTTCGTGTTCTACTTCATTTTTTTGCAAGTAAACTTATATGAGTAAGCGTGTCATGCTAGTATTCCGTTAACATGTGACCACTAACTTAGATTCAACCGTCGTGCAAGTTACAAGTCATGTGAGAGTAGATAGTAACAGAGTTATCGGCTCGGTATATTTTTACTAACGGGTAGTTATCTGATATGCAAAGCTATGTTCTTTGATCATGTCCATGATATAATGCGAGAAGAATTTTACCAAGACCTGTGGTCTCAAGGGCACTTGAGTATGAATTCAAGATTACCATTGCTCATGTACTTATTACAACTAACAAATCAGCTGAAAATTTTATTGCCATTGATGAATTTATCTGTAAGATGGACACATATAGTACTAGTTAACAAACATTGCGTACAAGAAGTAAATTAGGCTATAAACAAAGACAGCTTTATCCAAGCTGTAATGAGGACACTGATTGAATGATTATTCTGATTGTGAGGGTAGATAAGTCATTTCCTAGTCAATTATTAGCAGGTGAGGGACAAAACAGGTACCTGTAACTACAAGATATCAGTGTTTCAACAACATTAATTATAACCACCAAACTACTAGTGTCAAATGACATTCATGTTTCTCCCACCGTCTTATATCGAAATAATTAAACAAGACAACTTGAGATTGTAAGCCATAAATAAGATTCAAACGCAAAAAAGTTTTATGATGTATGTTTGATAAAAGGAGAATTATACTTATTTGGCATTTACATTACATGATAGCACAAAAAATTAGGATAAACTAGTATAGTAACCAAAAAGATTTTACCAACTAATACTAATCCTCATAATCGGTTTCCTCATCATCGTCGTCGTTATCATTGCCACGGTACCTCCATCCATCCTCAGGATCATCATCTCGATCTTCTTCAGTTTCTTCACTATCTTCATCCTCGTGAACTGGTTTAGCCATCGATATAACTGCTTCTTAGCTACACTTGGAATAGCAACAGAAGCAGGTGCTGGCTTATGCTTTGCAACTTTAGCCGGAGGAAGCCTTATGTTGGGTTTTGGGCGGTTCTGTTTCTGGGAATTGGTGTTTCCACGTTTGACAGCATATACGTCATGGTCACTACCAGCATCCATGTCACCATTGTTATTGTTTTTGTTTCGAGAGGTGTTTTTCGGATTTTCTTCAGGGAGATGGCCTGGGTGTTCTCTTCTTAGATGGAGGTTGAGTTTGTATTCATGGATGTAAGCTTTATCACAACTGTCGATGGACACGCCAGATGGGCGGTCATATGATGCAGTGGCGTAGGTGGCAGTTGATGCCATCTTTGGTGGCCTCGGAGGTGGTTTTTCCACTGGTTGAACTTGGATGTTCACGTACTTGGAAGGCAATTCAGCCATGTTATTCTGTCAAAATGTCCAAAGACAAAAAGGTCGTAAACAAAATACTTATGTTGTTCTGAAATTAGTGTAAATGTCAAGGTTAAGTAAAAAGGAAAAACCTTTTCGTGGTGACTCATCATGTGCTTCTTTAGCTTGTACTCATGAGCATACCTTTTACCACATTCTCGGAATGGGCATATATGATAGTTCTCTTGAGAATGAGTCTTCATGTGCGACTTCAGATTAAAATCCAACGAGAATGCCTACAAAAGTAATTAGATTAGAGATCATTGTACATCGTCATTTAAAAATACACAAACTTCTTTAACCCCTAACCCAAAATAAACTTCTAAAAATTACCTTACCACAACCTTCATGTGGGCAAATAAAATCTCTCTCGCCTGTATGGATAAGAAAATGTCGCTTTAACTTTGAGCTATCCAAAAATTTCTGCAAAATAAGCCCAACAAAAATGATATATTTCTTCTCAGAAATGCAGTAACCCATGATAAAGATTTTGATATCAAACATTCAACAAAGAAAAAACTTACCTTTCCACAATTCTCATAATGGCAAACATGTTGTCGTTCTCCATGAATGTTAGAATGTTTCTTTAGAGCACCAGCATCGATAAATGTTTTCCCGCAACCTTCGAAGCTGCAGAGGAAAAGAACTTCAGTAGTTGGTTCGGGCTCGGGTTCTGCAGTCACTGGATTTTCCTTCTTTTGTTTTAAGGCCTTCATTTGAGCCTCTGTTTGCACAACACAATAAAAAGAAGTTTGTTAATCTAGTTAAAACAGCAATTTCATATAACTTGTTATTTTCTTTACATTTCTGTTTTAATCTTTTAAATTGATGAATACTAACCTGTGACCCATTTCATAACCATACATTTCCCACCAGTCGCTACAACATCCTGAGGTACCCTGGTTTGATAATAATCAGGTTAATCTCAAGGTTGGCAGTAAATGAAACAAGTACACATCAAACGTATGAAAAACCGAGACATTTAAATAGGTATTTACTAAATAAACAGAGCACAGAAACTTCTAAACAAGTGAAACATGTCATGGTGTTTAAAACAATAATTAAACATGTAATAACATTTGCAGGAAAAGGATAATCACACAAAAAGATTTATGTGGTATGTCAATTTGCCTATATCCACACTCGTCACTAGCGTTCTTATAACACACACCAATATTAGACAAAGTGACAAGCTTTTTCCTAACAAAACACAATCCTAATCAAGGTTTCTATCCACCATCATCCTCTACAAGCACTAACTTGTATTTTCTGTAATCATCTGTAGCAGAAACATTTGATTAGCGAGAAGTTAAAGGCAACATTAAGCAATATAGACATGAAACAAAACTAAAAGACCCGAGACTTTCAGCTATTTTTTCTTGCCATCCAAAGGTTATCTTAAAAGATAATCTTTGCTGCTAATCCTGCTATGATGGCCAATAAACATCAATTGCAAAATTCTTTATTATTTTTTAATTTTTTTTGGTTTCCGACTCGACATTGCGAGCCGACTAATCCCATGGTGACTAAACTTTTGGATAGCCCGGAGTCGGCGCAGATGAACCTCCGTGGCCACAAGGGGATTAATTTTCTCCCCATTGGATTCAAACCATTGACCTTCTCTTTGGAAGGCACAATTCTTAACGAGTTACAAGCTGATAATAAGTTTCCAAATCACGAGGTATCCTAATGTACCATTAATCACACTGGCATGCATCTAAACTAAATTAACAATGATAGGTTGCCACACTTAACAACAGCTGATATGGAAAGCATTAGTATCGAAGGGTTTAACATGGACATGGACTAGTCCTTAATGCCATGAACAAGACAGTATCGTAATCGCTTAAACGAAAGTTAATTACTTATCTGGTTATTGGTTTTATTAAATTTATTTAGTAGGTAGCTTATATGAGAGACACTATCTAAATGGGCTTCAATCAATCAATAATAGTTTATTGAAATTAATCTAAAACCACTTATTCTACAAATAAAGATATTACCAGTAATAATCCGAAACATTCCTATAAAGGAGAATCAACATTCTTATTATTGGTTTAGTGGTTTGCTAGTATAAAATTTAATTTAATGTTCAAAATCAAAACTAATTGAATTGCACATACAATTACACATAAGTATGAACAAAGTTGAAAAGAAAAAGAATTACCATTGTTTATACCACTTAACAGTAGGGATTTTGGATGGTTTCTTGTTAACGATGGGTCGACGTTCGAATAGATTATGAAACGAATGGTGTTCCATATTAATTATCTAATTTGATTTTTATTATTGTTATTAAGGGATGGTTAGCTAGGGTTTTTATTTGAGGTAGAAAAGAAAAAGATTGAAGAAGAAAACCGAACCAAACATGGAAGGAAGGAAGGAAGAAAGTCTATCCGTGTGTGTTTATGGGCTTTGGACATATATTATGTTGGTCAGTTGGTGTACTTTTGTGTTTGTGTTGGATTTGGGTTCTCACTTCTCAGCAAGACTTCAGTTTTATTTACACTTCACTCCCTTCATCTTTTCTTTCTCTCTCTTGCTACTTTTATTTGTTTTTGAATAATTGCAAAAGTCGTTCTTGTGATTTAGCCAAATTGCATGTTTCGTCCTTTCTTTTTCGAAAGTGCAAACACTGTTCTTGTAAGGAGTGACAGTTACACATCTATGCAATAGCTTCATTACTACTGGACACATTAACACATACCACCATTCATGGTACTCCTTTGACACATAACATCTCAATTATATATGCTTATTTCTTTATTTACACTTAAATAATTATACAATGCTTTAACACCAGATGAACGTAAATTATATTCGGCCATGCTCCTAGTTAATCCAAACAATTTTAATTTACTTTTAGATACGAAAACTAAATAGGTTAAACAAATGAGTTGTATTCAAGTCAACCATCTAGATAAATATCATTATGATGTCCCCGTTCACTTTTTGACAGTTTTTGCATACCATTGTCATGAAAGGGAACCAGCTTGTTTAAGTTAATTAGGAGGATAAGTTTTTAACTTAGATGTACGTGGTTTAACTGAATTACCTTGTAACCGTTTCCGACCATTTTCTTAGCCATCCTTAAGATGTCTCAATATTTGTAAGTATGGAGGTTTCAATATAAGGATCACTATGTTATCTTGATGATTACTTTAGTAATGTAAGTATTATGATAAAAACTACACGAGTATCTGTGCATAGCAACGAGATTTTATAAGGGCATATAGTTTTAGTGATAGAAAAAGTTTATGGGTTATAAACGAAAAATAATAAAAATTTGGAGATTTAGGGATTAAACATAATGTTTTAAAACTCGGTTTGATACGGGCGGTTCAACCGGTTGAACCGTTCCGGTTGAAAAAACGGGTCAAATTAAATTAGGTCAACCCGTCGGGTTGGGTCAAAAAAAACGGGTCAAATTATATCGGGTCTACCTGCCGGGTTTGAAGCTACCTGGGTCAACTCGGTTATTTATGTGTATTAATAGTGTGTTAATAGTTTCCAGTTTTGCATATGCTTTCTGAAAATAGTGTAAGAACTTCTTAAAATACTTTAAGTTTTCACTTTTCAGTTTTCGTTTTTGTAGGTTTTTCCAATACTAGGCGAAGACTTTGCACTGGCGGCAGCCGATTCTAGCGGTAGGCAATTAAGGATATGTGATATTGTAGTAAGTGTTTCGTATAACGCTTAAAATAGAACGTGAAAAGATCAAAAATTTAATTGTAAACGGTTGAAACATAGAATGTGTGAATAGCGTCTAACACGACATGTTGGTGGTGAAACAGAGGAGTGATAGCGACTTCGCCCTTCTTGAAGGCTTCGTCTCGGCATCTAATGTTATCGGTGATGAGTCAACTGATGTCAAAATTGTGATAGGGAATCACAAGGCATTCTCCACATTGGAGTCTAAAGAAAGGATAATGGAATGGGTATTTGAAGGCATCTATGTGACAATCGATTTTGTAGAAAACTAGAAGGGGGGTTGAATAGTTTACCGATTAAAAACTTTGTTTTGAAACTTATTGAAAGATCAATTGATATTGATCTTAAGTATGTTAATGAAATATGCAAGCAATATGTAATAAGTAAGTAAGGAAAGAAATGATCAAACCACAACAAGTTGTTTATAGTGGTTCGCCTACAAGGACTCTTTTTCCTTGCCTCACTCCACTCCCGAGTCTCACACTCGAGAGTTTAACTTCACTAGTCAACAAGCTCCTTTCACCGCGGAGAAAACCTTTACACTTCGCTTACACTATTTCCGACACTAAGCTAGATGTCGAGTTCTTTCCAAGGGTACAACTACTCCCACACACAATGTATTTTGAGGACTAAAATACTAACCACTCACACTCACAAGATTATGATGGTTTGATACAACAATGAAGTATGGATCAACACTAGATCATACAACACTAAATAAACAAGACTTCCAACTTCTCGTTGAAGCTTGAATATGACTTGATCTTCTTTGCTACAAAGAGATCACTAATATGATATGAAACCGAGTTAGAAAGGTTAGAGAAAGATATGTATGAGAGTATGTTAGAAAGGGATGAGAAACTACTTGGCTTGGCATTGCTATTTATAGCCAATTTGGATGAGAGCGTCTGACGGACCGCGGACCCCAAAAAGGGTTCCGCCTGTACCCAATTGGTACCGCCAATCGACAATCAAGATATCAAATCTTGCCTAAAGTCAACTCTATCTAAGTAAGATTGTGCAAGATATGAAGAGTACAAATCTTCACAAAATATCTAATGGAATCTTCCAATGATCTCCATGATGTAATACATGATGTCAAAATGTTGTATTACTATTAATAGAAATAAGCAATGCTTAAGTAGTGTTTGGTTTTAAGAACCTAACACATTCTACAAACTACTATCATACATAATGATTAGAGTCATATCAAGATGTTACTAATCATAAATGTAAATGCTTGAATGATGAATATATTGTTTGAGAAAGCTTGTTTTAATATCTAATAAACTTGACAAGCTTTAAGCTTTTATAAATTAAATTTACTTTTGTCGTTAACAAAACTTAGGCAAAGATCAAAAATATAAATAACGTTTAATGACGATATTTGTATTAACAATCTCCCCTTTTGTTGAGGACAAAATATAAATTTTATTTTATAAAAGAGACAAAGTTTGTACAATAGTTATAAAATATTAGTTTTAGAACTTTGAAAAGGAAATGATAATATAAGTGTATGAATTTTGACTTTTATGAAAGTCAAAGAATTCACTAGTTGATGCATGATGTTTGACTTTTCGAGAAAGTCAAAGTATGCGCTTTGAATTTTTAAGAAAAGTCAAGTATTATCAATGAGGATTCTGTTTGACTTTTAGAAAGTCAATTGTATGCGCTTGACTTTTCGTAAAAGTCAAATATAAATAATTTCAAGTTCTATATTTTCTCCCTTTTGTCTCAACAAAAAGAAGAGGCTATCTTGAATGTAATGAGCGAGCTATTATCTCCCTTGTTCAAAGCTCCCCTAAATTGGGTGCTTTAATGGGAAGATACATGGATTATGAAAATAAAGCTACAAAAAAATGTTAGTAATAATGATCATTCACAAGCATTTCCAAACACAATGTAATGACACCAACAACATAATAAACAACATTCATTAGTTAAAATTTTTCATGAGTAAAGATCATGAAAAGAGAACACAATGATGTGTTTCATTACAAGAAAATAAAAATTATCCTAAAAGAAAAAACAAATAAACGACTATTCTAAAACCATCCTAAAGAGATGGTGGATGGGAAAAGCGTTGAGACGCCAAGAATGTGGTTGAGGATGAACCTCATTTCTTCGTGGAAGTCATGGACCATAATCCGGTCCGTTCCACGGTTGACCCGCTTGCTCACAAGTTGAGCAACCATGCCTTAGTGGGTAGAAAGTTTGCGGAGGTTGTGGTGGTGGAATGGTGGATGTGTTGGTGGTGTTGGGGATGTGTGGAGTGGTCATGATGGATGCAAGCAAAGCACTTTGCATTTGCATTGTCTCACTTAGTGAGAATCCACCATGCCTTTGAATTGGTGGAGGTTGTGGAGTTCGGCTTGAATCTCCTCTCTAGTGGGATTGTCATCCCACATGCTCTCCGGATGTCCTCGATATGAGGGACATTGATGATGGAAGTGGATGATCCCGTATAAAGGACCATGAATGTCCTTGTGAATGGGGTGGAAAAGAGAGGTCTTGGCCTAATGGGGCGCAATCAATGGATGACCGAGGTGATTCATGAGCGATTCGCTCAATGGTGCCAAAGGATGGCAATGGTGGTGGATGACTTGGCCTGGGAGGCAAGTCTTCCAAGTCCTCTAGGAAAGGATTTGGTGATGTTGGTGGAGTGAAAATAACCCATGGGAGTGAGAGCGGAGACCTTGGTGAAGGTGGTGAGGGTGTTTTGGATGTTTGGATGGGTGCCGGTGGAGGTGAAGTAGGTGCTTTTGATGGTGGTGGAGTGGTGATCACAATGTGTGATGAAGTGGGTGTAGCTAAGGTAAGGTGTGTATCATCTCTAATGGGAGATGAGATGGTGAGTGGTGAAGATTCGGATGATGAGCTAAGATTAACAAAACAACAAGGCCTTACACTCATTCTAGCGGTTTTCTTGCAAGGTTTTGGTGATGATTTAGTCATTTTTATCTTGGGTTTTGATTTGCTAGATAGTAAGTGAGAATGAAGAAGGTGTGAGGATGATCATGGTAAAGCCTTTCAATTTATAGAGGTAAGAAATTGTTGAGAAAAGGTTTGATTTGATGTTGAACCATTGAATAGATGAGGTTCCTAATGATTTGGAAGTGGGTTGAATGCTAGTCATATCACCCAAGTCAATCCATACAAAGAAGATGGAGTGAGGAAGAAAAGATATGCAATAAATGTGTTCTAGTGAGTGGAATTTCCTAATATTCGATTACCACGGTTTGAAGGTACCAAAATTTGGTTCCTTCTTTTATGCCAAAGGGCTCCTTGGGTGGATTTTTCAAATTTTGAATTTTGGTGGAAATGGATTTCTTACATCCCTAGTGAATAATACTAGTTCTAATAACAATATAAACTAGTTAAGATTGATTTATAAGTGATGGAAGATAATTTGGGATTACGAAAGAGTCGAAATTGTAAAATTACCCGGAGGATCCACGGCACCAAAATCATACAGCACGGAACCAAAAAAGGGTGCGTCCTCGTCCGCTCACTCAGATATGGCGGTACCAAAATTCATAAAGGACGGTACCAAAATAAAGGTGCCGTCGATCCGTGGAGGTCTTGAAATTTGACAGAATGTTTCATAAAACCGAAATTTCCAATCATGAATTTTTTCTCAAAACCGTTATACTAAACATTTCTAGTTAGGAAAAGTAAATAACACATATGTAAACACAAGGAGCATAGATTAAGAGCAAGGCTTATTGATTTTCACAATATAGTGAAAATGGGTAAAATTTGATAGCATACTTGTGCTATCCCCGCATGAGATTGTTAGCATACACCATTGTTTCAAGTTATATTATCATCCTACATAATAAAAGCGACTAAATAGTATCAAACATTAACGATAATGCATTGTTCCAAACACTCCTTAAAGTACCCTTATTTGTCCAACTTCTTAAATCTTGTTCGTCATCCTACCAAGGCACTTGAACATTCCCTTAGTTTGCTTGAATTACACCGATTCATTCTCAATTTCGGAAGAGATGTGTAATACTCTTGAGGTGGAAGGCGAGAGCTTGGAAGACCATCCTCGAGCTATTCGATGATGATGATGAAGGGTTGGAGGTTTAGCTCTCTTGCCTTTAGTCTTAGCAACTCGAGCATCACTCAAGGGTACAAAGATGTGAGGATGAGATCATATTGAAGGTGCATCCCTTTTGGGGTTGGTGGAATTGGAGCGAAGTTTCTATAGAGACGGGTGAGAAGCATCCCGTATGGAAGAGCAACGGATCCTCGAGTTGGAATATCAATCATTCTCCTAGCTATGTAGTAGGCTAAGTTGAATGGTTGTCGGTGGACAAGTTGTAAAGCATGTGGCAAAGACAAGCGTTTATGTGATCCCTATTCCCTGGTGCTAATGACGTTTGCTCTAAGTAACTCCTCCCATTTCTTAAATTCGTGCTTAAGTTCATTGAGCTCCATTCCATATGGATCTCGGTCTACCTCTTTTCCTTTCGGGTGACTCGGGTTGTATCCGTTTTGGGTTAAAAGGTTTTCACGGATGACATCCTTATCGGCTAAACGGGTTATGTAGGGAGAGAGCGGTCATTGATTGCATCAAGGCGATGAGTGACCACTTATCCGTAGACACAAGTTCCACGATTGGGAATTCTAGTACTCTAGCAAAGTCACTTAAAGTGATGGTGTAGTCATTTTGGTTGATTCTAAAGCTAAGACAAAACTCATCATCTTCATCACTAAAACCGTCACACTAGCATAGAATTCTAATACGAACCTAGGACAAATTGGTTCATCAATGTCGAAGACAATCGAATTGAATGGCGGCTAGTTCTTCACGAAGATTGGTATGCTCAAGGAAGGATGAGTGAATGGTTCTACCTTCGTGGAAATACCTTGATTCTAGACCCCAAATATTTCTACTTGTTCCTTGGTGAGTCCTTTGGTTTTGTGGTGTTTGGGAATGTAGTTAAGGTGTCTTTGTGATCATAGAATCTTGCGGCTACCATGATTATTCCTAAGGATAAGAATTAACATGTTAAAAAATTTAGATAAATTTTAACGTTTTTGATTCTAGTGTGTGCCTATATGAAAACAATTTGGAGTTATGGTTATCTCGACTCATTTTATGCACAAAATGGTTTTAGTGGAGTGTTTGGCAAATACCATGAGATAACCCAAATGCTCCTAATTCAATGTTGCTATATTTGAATATACCCGGAGTGCATATTAGTTATGCAATACCTTTAGTATTCAAGAGCATGCAAGTGATGAAAATTCTAACGTTTCTATTTGTATTAGCAATGAAAAATGTTTTCCTACAAGTGAGAAGCTTTTCAAAACTTTTGACATGGGGTGTTTGGTTGTTTGAATAAGGCCTTATATTTATTATCTATCAATTAGTGGGAAACATGATTTTGTTTATGCAATATGATAATGTAGTACCTAATTTGAATGACTAGTTATGCAATTTGCCAATTGAATTCATATTTGGTATAAAAGCATACATAAAACCCCATGTAATGATTTGTGATAGTTTTGTGCATAAATAAGAATCCTAGACTCGAATTAAGAGATGAAATGTAGTTAGGATACTTACAATGATGTTATCTTCATGATTAGTGAGTGGGAAGATGACAATAATGAGCTTGGTTTAAGTTTTACACGTTTTGGTAAAGTGGGTTGTGAGGAAGAAGATGTTATGTATAAAAGTCGCTTTTGTACAGAGACACCACGGACGAGACGGTACCAAATTTTTGGTTCCGTCCGTGTTGTCGTTGGTCTGCCGTGGCTACAGATGTAAACAAGACAAATTTGTTTTGGTTTGACTATTCTAATGTTTTAGGCTATGTTTATCCTACATGCTTGGTTCCATTAACCCTAAACCAAGTCTAAGAAGATTAAAGGTTCTCGCTTAAGAGGTTTAGTAAGGATGTCGGCAATGTTGTCTTGAGGATACTTTCTCGATTGAAATGTTTCCTTTTGAACATTGTCGCGAAGAAAGTGATGACGGATTTCAATGTGCTTTGTACGAGCATGTTGAACGGGATTCTTCTTGAGATCGATGGCTCCTTTGTTGTCGCAAAGTATCACAATGTCGTTGAGATGAATTCCGTAGTCTCGAGAGCTTGCTTCATCCAAAGAGCTTGTTGACATGCTTTTCCTACCGAGACGATTCAACTTGAAGAGTAGAGATGGCTAAAGCCGTTTGCTTTTGCAAACCATGAGGTGAGACAATGTCCAACAAAAGTGCAAATACCACTTGTACTTTTTCTATCGACATAATCACCGGCATGATCCGAGTCGGCATACACTATGGTTTCTATACCCGTTCCTTTGGGATACCATAATCCTAAACACGTTGTTCCCTAAAATCCTTTTAATGCTTCTAAGTGTGATGCCTTTGGGTTTTCTTGAAAGCGAGCACATAGACAAACACTAAACATAATGTCGGGTCTACTAGCCGTAAGATAGAGTAGGCTACCAATCATTCCTCTATATTTAGTGTTATCTACGGATTCACCTTCTTCGTCCTTGGTGAGTTTAGTGTCCGGGACATGGGTGTTTTAGTTGGTTTGGAATCTTCAAGACCAAATTTCTTAAGCATGTCTTTTATATATTTAGATTGATTAAAGAAAATACTATCTTCTAGTTGTTTAATTTGAAGTCCTAGAAAAAATTTAACTCACCCATCATACTCATTTCAAACTCGTCATGCATGATTTTAGAGAAATCATTACATAGTTCTTGACAAGTTGATCCAATATAATGTCATCAACGTATATTTGAACAATAATAATTTGCGATTCCTTTTCTTAGTAAAAGAGTATTATCTACTAATCCCATAGTATATTTGTTATCAATAAGAAAAGTCTTAAGACGGTCGTACCAAGCTTTAGGTGCTTGTTTAAGGCCAGATAATGCTTTCTGAGTTTGAAGACATGATGTGGTTTCTCAAAGTCGGTAAAACCGGGAGGTTGAGCAACATACACTTCTTCGTTAATAAACCCATTAAGAAAAGCACTTTTAACATCCATTTGAAATAATTTAAAATCATAAGCACATGCATAAGCAAGTAATATTCTAATAGATTCTAGTCTAGCAACCGTGCATAAGTTTCATCATAGTCAATTCCTTCTTGTTGATTATAACCTTGTGCAACAAGCCTAGCTTTGTTTCTAGATACTATACCATTTTCGTCCATTTTGTTTCGAAAGACCCATTTCGTTCCAATTATAGTTTGATCTTTGGGTTTTGGAACTAGTTTCAAACATCATTTCTAACGAATTGGTTTAATTCTTCTTGCATGGCCATTACCCATGATTCATCTTTTATTGCTTCATTTATGGTTTTGGTTCAATGGTGGATACAAAACAAAATGATTACTTTGATTTTGAGCTTGTGATCTTAAGGTTCTTTGATTAAGTTTTCCTATGACCTTTCTAATGGATGACTTTTAGATTCTTTTATGTTGATAATTTCCTTATTTAGTGGTTCATCTTCCTTGTTATTATCAATTTGACTTTCAATTATTTGACTTTCAACTAAGTCATCATCTACCAAAGGTGATGTCTTAGAGGAGGTGGACTTTAAATCAAATGTTATGTTCAACGATTCTCGACTATCATTGTTTCTTTATTTAGGACAATGTAAGCTTTACTAGTTTGAGAGTAACCAAGAAATACACCTTCATAAGACTTTGGGTCAAACTTGGTGAGATAATCTTTAGTGTTAAGAATAAAGCATTTACAACCAAAGACTTTAAAATATCCTAATGTTGGCTTTTACCTTTATAAAGTTCATATGGTGTTTTGTTTAGGAAAGGACGATTAGGACTCTATTTAAAATATATGTAGAAGTGTCAACGGCGTTACACCAAAACTTTTGAGGAATGTTTTGTTCATTAAGCATTGTTCTACTCATTTCTTGAATTGTTCTATTTTTACGTTCTACTACTCCATTTGATTGAGGTGTTCGTGGAGCCGAAAAGTTATGTGTTATACCATTTGCATCACAAAAGTTTCCAAATTGAGTTTCGTTGTCAAATTCACGACCATGATCCGTTCGGATCGACACAATTTTGACACCTAGAAGATTTTGAATTTTCTTGCTAAGTATTTCAAATTTATCAAAAGCTTCATTTTAGTTTTCAAAATAATGTCCAAGTAAACCTCGAGTAATCATCTACTATGACCAAAGTGTATAAGTTGCCTCCATAGCTCCTTATAGCGGATGGTCCAAATAAGTCCATATGTAATAATTCTAGACACTTAGAAGTGGACACCATATTTTTAGATTTGTGACTACTATGTGTTTGTTTACCAATTTTGCAAGCGTCACAAAAGTGTTGGTCATATTTTAGTTTTGGTAAATTTCTAACCAATTCTTTTGAAGATAGGTTTTGTATAAGTCTCATATTAGCGTGACCTAAGCCGCCTATGCCAAAGAGATGAGCTATCGTCTAATGTTGTTAGGCAAAGTTTGTCATTATATGTTTTATCTATTTTCATGACGATATGTTATTTTTCCTAACTCCTTTAGCTATGGTGATACCATCTTTAGTATTTTACTACCATTTTCATCAAATAGTACTTTATACTTTTTATCGCATAGTTGGCTAATACTAAGTAGATTAAATCCTAACCTATCCACATGAGCAACATTTTCAATAGTTAGAGAGTTATGAGCAATCGTACCTTTGCCAATGATTTTGCTTTTGAGATTGCTACCGAAGTGACATTACCTCCGCCATACTCTTGGTATGATGAGAAGAGACTTTGTTGCCGTCATGTGTCGTGAGCATCCACTATCTTTTATCCATTCATCGGGTTCCAATCCAACTTTTAAGCATACCTAAGAAGCGAATAACTCAAACATTTGGTCCCCAATATCTCATGGGTCCGTTTGGGTTAAACATACCATTTATTTGATTCATGTATGGAAATGATGGGTAAGGGTTCCATGGCATGTAATCTGGGGTTTGATATGGTCTAGAATGTTTTGATTCCAACCGTTGTGTTGGTAGTTAGGTTGAACGTTGTGGTTGCTCTTAGGAAAGGGCGTTTGGCAAAAGAGGTTTTATATCGTTGTTGAGTAGTTTTGATCTAAATTCATTTTAACAAGTCCTACTCCCGATATAATGGCTGGTTTTAGTTTAACATTATCATTGGTTTTCTTTGTTATTTTAACAAATTGAGACGGTCCGTATTGCGAACATTCTGCTCATTGGTACCATGGTACCCTTTTGCTGTGACGGACGGAACCCTTATTTTGGTTCCGTCTCGTCCGTCTTTATCATCGCAGCAGCTTTTGACAGAATGTTCGCCCTTTTCGGCCGCTTTTGTTTTGACTCTTTGAGATTAATACTTCATTAAAACTAGCCCATTCCTCGTCTCCGGTGTTTTATGGATTTTAACTATTTCATCGGCAAGAGCGATGTTTTTGTTAAACCTTTAAACTTAGAATTATTTTCTATTAAAACTTCTTGTGTGAGCTTTAGTTTTTCTATTTCAAGATTAAGCTCTTGACATGATTTACAATCATCGTCATTTGCTTTTCCTTTTTCAAGACGTTTTGCTTTTCTTTTAACTCATATACCTCATTTTCCAAAAACTCCTTTTGATTTTAGAAATTTATTTTTAGTTATGATTTTTAGACTTAGCTCACACAATTGATTGTATTGTTTTGCAAGGTATCATCATCTATAGAAGAATAAGAAGAGTCGGAAAGTACCTCATTTGACTCATGTGCCATTAGAGCGATCTCTTCCTTGCTTGATTCTTCATCGCCTTCACTATCACTCCAAGCACCACTTACAAAAGCTCGTTGAGTTTTGCTTTTAGGTGGCTTGGGACATTCTCCCATGAGATGACTTGCATCACCACATCTAAAACACTTTCTTTCACCTTTAATCTTCTTATCATCCCGATCTTTTGAATGGCTTCTTTTCTTCTCGAGGTTGTCTTACAAACTTTCCTCTTCTTCTAAAGAACTTCTTAAAATCTCTAACGCCATGGCATATTCCTCATCTTCACTATCGGAGCAAGATTCACCATCATCGCTGATTCCGCCTTTGCTTTAAGAGCAACGGATTTGATCTTCTCCTTTCTTCCTTTGATGATTTCCGAATCTTTCTCATTTACCATTTCGTGAACTTTGAGGTTGCCAATTAGCTCGCCTAGTGACATTATTGAGAGATCTTTGATTCTTCAATAGCGGTCACTTTAGCTCTCCATTGGGATGGAGTGCTCTAAGAAATTTCGACAAAGTTCTTACTACGAAAAGATTCGTCAAGTGCTTTAAGTGATGTAATGATAGTGTTAAACGAGCAAAGCCACAATCAATGGTTTCATCTTCGTGGATAACGAATTGTTCATATTGTTGAACAAGAAGATCAATTTTGTTATCCTTGACTTGTGAATTACCTTGATGTGTAACAATTAAAGATTCCCAAATATCTTTGGCGGTTTCACACATAAAAATTCTTCATATTCTTTTCTAGGTAAAGCATTGTAAAGCATCATTTTAGCTTCATTATTTTTAGCAACTAATTTCTTTTGTTCATCAACGGAAATATCCTTTGTTGTAGAACTAAAATCTCCTTTAACAATAATAAACCAAAGATCTATATCTTTTGATTTTACATATGTTTCAAAACGGTTTTTCCAATAGATAAATCCATTGGTTTCAAAGAGTGGTGGTCTTTGCATAGATTACCCTTCTTTAAAGTTTTCGTAATCCATGGATCGCTTCAAGTTTATAAAATACACGTTATTTTAGAAATTTTGAGCAACGAGGCTCGTACCAATTGTAGAAAACTAGAAGGGGGTTGAATAGTTTACCGATTAAAAACTTTGTTTTGAAACTTATTGAAAGATCAATTGATATTGATCTTAAGTATGTTAATGAAATATGCAAGCAATATGTAATAAGTAAGTAAGAAAGAAATGATCAAACCACAACAAGTTGTTTATAGTGGTTCGCCTACAAGGACTCTTTTTCCTTGCCCTACTCCACTCCCGAGTCTCACACTCGAGTTTAACTTCACTAGTCAACAAGCTCCTTTCACCGCGGAGAAAACCTTTACACTTCGCCACACTATTTCCGACACTAAGCTAGATGTCGAGTTCTTTCCAAGGGTACAACTACTCCCACACACAATGTATTTTGAGGACTAAAATACTAACCACTCACACTCACAAGATTATGATGGTTTGATACAACAATGAAGTATGGATCAACACTAGATCATACAACACTAAATAAACAAGACTTCCAACTTCTCGTTGAAGCTTGAATATGACTTGATCTTCTTTGCTAGAAAAGAGATCACTAATATGATATGAAACTGAGTTAGAAAGGTTAGAGAGAAGATATGTATGAGAGTATGTTAGAAAGGGATGAGAAACTAATTGGCTTGGCATTGCTATTTATAGCCAATTTGATGTGAGCTGCCCACGGACCGCGGACCCCTAAAAGGGTTCCGCCTGTACCCAATTGGTACCGCCATCCGACAAATAAGATATCAAATCTTGCCTAAAGTCAACTCTATCTAAGTAAGATTGTGCAAGATATGAAGAGTACAAATCTTCACAAAATATCTAATGGAATCTTCTAATGATCTCCATGATGTAATACATGATGTCAAAATGTTGTATTACTATTAATAGAAATAAGCAAATGCTTAAGTAGTGTTTGGTTTTAAGAACCTAACACATTCTACAAACTACTATCATACATAATGATTAGAGTCATATCAAGATGTTACTAATCATAAATGTAAATGTTGAATGATGAATATATTGTTTGAGAAAGCTTGTTTTAATATCTAATAAACTTGACAAGCTTTAAGCTTTTATAAATTAAATTTACTTTTGTCGTTAACAAAACTTAGGCAAAGATCAAAAATATAAATAACGCTTAATGACTATATTTGTATTAACAGATTTGAAATGAAAGTAAATAACTCGAAAATGTACGATAAACCGCATGTATAGTGAATATGCACTTATGATGAAATGATGAGATGCTATGATGATGTAGTTATAGTCTAGGTCAATGATGCAACCTAGTTCTCTATAACCAAGCTCGACGTCAATCATCACACCCCAAATTACCCGCTTTTGCGTGGAACGGAATACCTTGGGATGACCGCCATAACATCACGCTATAGATTATATTGAACGACCTAAAGTGTCGCTTTGAAAATACATCGTTTGATTAAGTAAAATAATCGAGTTTACAAAACATAGGTCCCAAAGATTTCCAAAGTACCAAAATAAGTTTGTTACAATCAAACGACGCTATGCATAAAATATATGTGAGACGATCACCGGCGACTCCATGCAAGCCATGATGATATGCTAATACCTAAGATAAAACATGCTTAAAACGGTCAACACAAAGGTTGAGTGAAATCCATAGGTTTAATTAAGTCGTTTGAACACAATATTCGTAGTGTGAGTTACGTTGTTTCACACTCATCGTTGAAAACAAAACAACATTTATTTCACTAAGTTCATGACAACCAAAGCGTAAACCTCGTACCAATAGAAATTGGTAAAATCGTTTCATCGCAGCCCTAGTAGGTAAACTTGCCAATTTACCTTATTGATTCGAATATAGTGCGTCGATTTCCCTAACGGGTCAATAAGAACGGGTGTGTTAATTCCAATAGGCATATTCACAATATTCACACCACCGCAAGTGACTAATGGTGCATGATGTAGGGACTTCAAACATGGCAATAGAATACTTGGTGACAATAAAGCATTTTGATATAACGTGACAGCTTCAAAGCATTTGTGTTCGATTAAAATATAGCATGTATCTCCCAAGAGTTTGTAAAACCATTAAGTAATAGAAAGTGGGGCTATGAACTCACCTTAACTAATAAGACGGAGTACAAGTACAAGAGCAATACAATGAGTATATACTAAGCAACCCTCGAACGTAGATTTCCCTAGACGCAACCTTGGCTTATTTAACTTGCACTTGTAAAATTCTTTTTTTTTTACACGAGATAAGCCACAAGAAAAAGGTTTGTAAATATACCAAGTCCAACATATTGTGTCCTCTTTCTTTTATACTCGTGAAAACTAATAGTTTTCTAAAATATCCACGTAGTTTTATGACTAAGTTTATTTGCGCTTTAAACGAGTACGAAGCACTTCTCTAATAAAGCCAGGTGTCATTTGTATTGCCAGCTTGAATTGCTACTATCCTTGTCACTAACTTAAGACTAAATATAGATTTAGATGATGGCCACATTATATTCTATTTCAATGCCAACATTTGAAATAAAATGAGCTATAAGTGTCTATAAGAGTTTATATTGCTACTATTATATTATTATTATTATTATTATTATTATTATTATTATTATTATTATTATTATTAATATTATTATTATTATAAATTTAGTGATTAGCTGTTTAGTTTGATTTTGGTAATTGTTAACGTTAAGCCCTTAAGTCACGAAACTTAAAATCGGGCAACATAAAAATATAATACTTATAAAAATATTAAAACTTATCAATATACTTCATATTAGTTTTGATATGAAGATACCAACGAAAAACGAAAGTTTTTAAGTTTGGGTGATGAACTATTTTAAAATAGTTTGAGCATATCATTGAAATTTATTTGACATTAAATAAAAGTGTAGGTCGATGGTACGCTCATAACACGAGGGTGCCTAAAGGAAGTGAACAAAATAAAATATATCAAAGTCATAAAATTATAAAATGCATTCCTCGCAAGTATTGGGTGAATAAATTATTATCGAATCGAACTCACGTGAAACCGTCAGAATATATATATTTATAACAATATGTGTACTAATAAATTCAAAACATCGAATAAACTAATATTATAATTTTTATAGCATTAAAATGACTATGAAAATATATCAGGATAATTTTTGGAAGTGTCGGATTAATTATTCAAAATAAATGATTACGCGATAGCGTTTATTTAATAGGAAAATATACGTTAAATGAAATATGCAAATCTATGCATGAACTAATATGATGATGATGTTACTGATGATATGTAGACTAAATCTAATCTATATGAAATGTCCTCAATGATTGTTCATGAATACGCAGCTAAACCCTTACAGTTACGCGCATTTGATACTCGTAAACCTAGTTTACGATAAATGATGAATAGTGAATCATGAATAGTGATTTTTCTCCGGGAATGAATAGTGTTTCGTGAATAGTAAAATTTTGAAATATGTTCTCAGAATATCAAATCGTTATCGAAACGATGAATAGTAAAATGATGAATAGTAACCGATGAATAGTAAATTTGAGAAATGACCTGAAATTACGAGTTGTCACATTTGCCCACCCAAAAAGGAATTCAGTTCGTGTTGGTCTCTCAAGTTTAGGGTTTGTGATGAATAACGAGGAGAGAAGACATGAGGAGGTGTCGTTACGGCTATCTATGATTAAGAGTGTATAAACATCGCGATGGAGAAAATATTGAAAGAATCTCCCATGAGTATCACCTTGACTTTTAGGAATATGTGAAAATTTTGTTTGCACTAAGATTTATAAATAACTTCTCCCAACATAACATGATCCCTCCAGAATTAGACATAGTTAGCTAGGCTATGTATAATTAAGGAACGATAATGTGACGCTTCGGTTTAGTTGTTATAACTCTCAATGTTTACATAGATTTAGACCATGTCGTTAAAATAGCGCTTAAAGTAAAAGGAAGTAAAATTTCGTAAGTGATAACGAATCGTAAGGAAAAGATTAGGAATTAGAAATTCCAGATTAAAGAGTCGGTCACCTCAAGTATATGTAATCGTTAGAAAGCTCGTAGTCGTAGTAATTTTAAGTTAAGTAGTATTTAGTTAAGTAACACCGTGGAGGACTGACGGTCTTTACCCACCGTATGCCCGATCCACACCCGATGTGTGGCGATTTATGTAAGACTATAAATACTCTCTACCTCCCAAGGTAGAGAGTGGAGCTCATAATAATATCTTTCACTTTCTCTCACTAAGTTCCCTAAACCTCTAACTTTCTCTCTAGAATTCCATCTATATGCTACTTTGTGTTATGGTTTGATGTGTATGTGAAAAGTTATATCTTACAATTGGTATCAAGAGCCATGGTTAGATCATATCTTGCACATCTTTGGATTTCTAGTGGTTTTAGGTGGTTTTGAGTTTGAAAAGTTTAGTGGTTTTTGCATCATTTGGTTGATTTCTTGTGTTAAAGTTTGAATTTTGTTAGTACTTTTATGTTTAGAATCATCACAAGTGTTTAGGTTTTCATTTGGTAAGCTTGAATCATCTTGGTTGGGTTGTTTTGGATTGAAAAGTGATGTTTATATGGTTTTTCATGCTAGCGACTTAGTTCACGGATAATTTTCTTCAGAGCGACTTGCTTCACTAATTTATAGCGAGTTACGCTTTAGACCCAGCGAGTTACATCTAGCGAGTTACAAGACAAGTAGTGGACTCTCCACTACGGGTAGCGACTTGGTGGTAGCGACTTGGTCCAGAGCGAGTTGCTCTTTAGCGACTTGCATCGTTAGCGACTGAGTAGCTAATCGTCACCAAATTTTGCTAGCGACTGAGTGTTAGCGAGTTACTACTTAGCGACTTGCTTTTGTCTAGCGACTGGGACTCTAGCGACTTAGGGTGTAGCTAATTAAGGGTTAGCGACTTAGTGCATTATCTTCTAGCGACTTAGTGCATTATCTTCTAGCGACTTAGTGCATTATCTTCTAGCGACTTAGTGCATTATCTTCTAGCGACTTGAGTGATTGTTTACGGTTTTCTTGATTTAGTAAAACCCGTGAAAGAATCTATTTCCGCTTTAATCATAGAGTTATAAAATCCCGTATAACTGTTAACATGTCTACCAACGTCCCTACTATCATCTCCATCGCTGTCGAGGATGTACAAGCAATGGCTCGATACTCGCCCACCCATGCTTGACAGAATCGACTACGATTCTTGGGCTCAACGAATCGATTGTATTGCCTTGAAAGGAAAATGGTGTCAACATTCTCAAATCCATTGATGAAGGACCATATCGGGTTGAGACGACTAGAGACATACTTGATACTAATGAAGATGGTACTCTGCTTACGGAATGGATGCACCTAAGATGTATGATGAGCTTGATGATAAGGAGAAAAGAGATTCGATGCGATATCGTGGCTTCAAACATTGTTCTTCAAGGTCTTCCTAAAGACATCTACAAGTCGATCAATCATAACACCGATGCAAAGGCGCTTTGGGATAATGTTAAGATGCTTCTCTCGTGTTCGTAATTAACTATGGAAGACAGAGAATCCCAACTCTATGACGAATTTGAGCACTTCAAGATGAAACCGATGAGAATGTCTATGAGTACTATGTGAGATTTCATAAGTTAGTGAATGACATGAGGAACATCGAATGACTATGCCTAACATTCACCGAACTCAAAATTTGTGAACAACATGAATCCCGAATGGCACAAGTTTGTCACCGTGAAGCTCACTAAAGGATTGAAGAATACAAACTATGAGCAACTCTATGCCTTCCTCCTTCGTAATGAGAGACATGCTATGTTTGAAAAATTGATTCTCAATCGCTCAAAACCAACCAGTGGAGAGACAAGCTCGCTAATGACTCAACAAATTTTCTACTCAAACATCGGAATCACAACCAAAGCATCACAAGTCATACCCTTGGGTAATGGTAATCACAAACTCATTCCCGATCCTATGTTCAAACAAGTCGATGCCGATGCTCGCGCTGGTAACTTCATTAATCAACTAGCTCTTCTCATTAGTCAAAACATGAATTCTCTCCCACAAACCAACAACAACCTCGAATCGCATCTAACCCACACAATCAAGCCACCGTTAAAGATGGAAGGATCGTGGCAACCAGCTCAGAAAGACAAGATGATCAAGGAAGAGGTGGAGCTGGGAGAGGTTATGTTGGCAACCGTAATCGAGGAAGAAATGGAAACCAAGGTCAAGCTAAGCCAATCAAATGTTACAACCGTGGTGGTGAAGGACACATTGCAAGGAACCGCACATCTCCAAAGCGCCCACGTACGCCGATTATTTCGTAGATAAGATGTCACCGCACAAGCTCGTGACAATGGTGCCGCTGATGAAGAGGAATTGTTGCTTTTGCCGAGGGCAATGCCAAGACCTATGATGCGATGTGGATGAGCAAATTTATTCAGAGATAGGTCACAATCATCGAATGCCTTTCAAGTCGCCGATCGTGATGCATACGACTGATGTAGATGATGGACCCATCGCACACACAATTTTCATGGCTAGCATTTCTCCAATGGTTTCTCCCAAGGTCTCTTCTTCACCACAAGTCGGCCTATCCAAGGACAAACTCATCTCGTAGGTATTAAAACTATACGATGATGTCGATGTGCAATGATGCATGACAAAGTACAATCAATCAAACTATTGAATCAAATGTTGAAAATATGGGTAATGACAATATTGTCCCATACGATCAATACGTGAAACAAAGTGAAAGTGAAGTTGTACCAAGTGATGCATCTCCGCAATCAACAATGACTATATCTTTGATGAATACACCGCATGTGCCCCCGATGATTCCATAATTTCAACTAAATGCCTATAAGGAACGTGTTGCTATTTATGAACAACGCAAAATTTGAGTTGACCACCGTGAGCAGTGAAATGGATGACCAAGTGAGTACAAGAATTAGAAAAGTAAGTTTAGAGAAGAAGTATTGAAACAAGAATTACATTCCTTGCAAGAAAAACTTTCTAAAACAAATAAGCAAAACAAGAACTTCAAGAAAATGTGAAAATGCTTAAGCAAGAATTTAATGCAAAGGAATCAAAACTCTTGAGAGATTTTTCCAATCAAAACTTTGAAAACAAACTTGAAAACAAGTTGTACATACAAGGAAACACCATTCGATCGCTCACATGGTCACTAAACATCGAGTCTTAAGCGATAAGCATAGCATTCCCTTGTTGAGGAACCAAATCCAGAGGTAATTAAAAGGCTAGAAATGCTCATAAGGTGCTTTATGATGGTAATGAAATCCTTAAGCCTAGGCGTAAACCTAGTTGCGCTGAGTGCACCGAGGAAGATAAGAAATCAAATGAAATCACTAGGAAAAGATGAATAAGAAACAAAATGATCCCAAATGCAAAGAGAAAACATAATTATCACTCCTCATGATTACAAGAAGGAAAACTGATTTCCTTGAACAAGTTTAAGCCTCGACTTTGTTGACTCCCAACAAGTCTTCGAAAAAGATTTAGATAAGCGTAAAGCGGAAAATATTGTTGAAACAAACCTCCCTTAGGAAAATGCCTAGAGCGACTGTGTATCCTCCTAATACACCAATGCATCTTGTACCTAGAACAATTGCCACTAAAAGCAAGACATTAATTAGCCAATACGTTATATTTCAACTATTTGTTGATTTTGAGAAAACTTGCAAGAAAAGGATCACACCCACGGTATAATCAAGGAGAAAGGGTTTTGAACAAATGAAAGAATGTTATTTAATCGAGGTCATGCCCTTCTTTAAACTTCTAAAAGATCACTTTGAGAGTCTTAAAAGGGATAGAAACCGATATTAAGGAATGGAAAAGGAATTTGATGCAATGGTTGTTGAAGTTAGTGACTATGAGCGCAGCATCAAATATAATGAGATTGAGAGAAAGAACCCGCATACATTAAATGAGAATCTTATTATCGAATGTGTTGCTCAAGATGTGTTTTTCATCGCTCAAATTGCTCTATTAATGCTTCCAAATTTCATGAATTATCTCGTGGCCCGAAAGTCTCCCATGATCGTGTCATTGAGCTTGAAAAACTAATTCTAAACTAAATGAGAAAATTGAACCGATGATCACGACAATTTGGTTAAACATTTTTCTAAACTAGAAGTTGAGCATTTTAATTTACAACTAAAATATCAACATCTTAAAGAAAATGTCAAAACTTCAAATGTCAAGACATCTTCGATGCTCCGAGTTTGATGCGCTTTTCAAATTAACAAACGTGATGAATGATTCAAGCTCAAGCAACACGATCGTAAAGTTGAAAGCCCAAATCTCTCAATTAAAGGGTCAAACGAACAATATGACAGCTCCCAAATGCCTCCTCCTTTAGATTCTCGTAATTCTCAAACGCTTCATCTTCAAAACCTAGTAAATGCTTTACAAAAGGAAAACGAAAGTTTTCTAGAAGAAAATGAAAAGGTTAAACGTCATTTCAATGAGTTATTTGAATCAATTAAAGTCACTCAGAACAAAAACAACGAACAAATAGCTTCATTGCAAAAGGAAATTGAGAATCAAGAGTCGTAAAAGGAAAATGCCAATGACCAATGGGGAGAATGTTGTATCAAAGGTTCACTCTTGTAATAAATATGCTTTATCTCGTGACATATGTCCCCTCATCTAAGGAACAACAAACTTGCCATTCAAACATACTTCTCATCCCTTAAGGATTGCCTAGAATGTCTCATGAGATTGTTGAAGAGGATAAGTTAGAGAAACCTCATGATAATGCAATTGGACATGCATGCTTATATGCCAAACGATCTCAAGAAATCTTAGAATGCTTGATCACAATATGCCCAAAGTCATTAGGTGAGAGAGTTAATCCTTTGATTCCATGCTCGATGCCTAATGCCAAGTATGATAGGCACTCGATTCCCAATGTTTTGAATGTGAACCGAGTGTGCCTTTAGGGGTTCGATTCTAGATTTGTCAATGCTAAGAAAGAGAACTCAAGTGTGCCTTCTAGAGTACAAATCTCAAGACTTAGTGTTAAGAATGTGAAACTTAGTGCACCGCATGTAGTTCAGATCCCAAAGACATCTAAACAGTGGTGCAAAGAGTAGTAAAACAAACTAATGTTCCCATTCCTCTACAGAGTAATCAATGACATTAAAGGGAGCAGTCAAAGTCTCAAGACAATACAAGGAATGATAGGACCTCGCAAGCTAAGAATGTGCACCGAAAAGAGTAGAAGAACAATCTAGGAACTTTAAGTTTGAATCGAATAAAACGAATCGTGTTGATTCTAGTATTAGCCATAGGCGCATCGTAATTAATTCAATTCGATACTATTTGCAAACCTTGTACCGATGTCCGCTTGAATTCGCTTCTAATCATGAATGTGGTGTTAATGTTCGCCTAATGATGTTAATTGTCCAGCTAATATTGTTAATGCTAAAGTTCATGCTAAGAAGGCTAAAAGGCAAAACGAAGAAAGTTAGAAAACAAAGGAAACCCACAGAAGAACATTCAAGAAAATAGGCTTTTATTGGACACCGTTGGTCTTAAGACTAATCGATAATGCCCACTAGAAAATGGATGCCTCACCGGTAGAACTATTCCTTAAGAAGTGATCACACCGTGAATGTGGCTAATATCGACACTAGTACCGCATCTATTCACAACGATTCCATTGCCTCACTTTCTCGATATGAATGCTTCTATTTCGATGCGGGTGTTCCAAACATTGTTACTAACCAAATGGAACCCATTCTTGCATGGGATCCCAATTATCCGCTTATCCATTCTTGTCTCGTGTTCAACCGCAGATCGCTCAAATCGCTCGTGGTACCGGACTCAGCCGCTCCAAGCATATGACCGGAGACCGGTCATGCTCATGAACTTCGTGAGCAAATTCATCGGACCGTTAGATTTGGTAATGATCATTTCGGTGCATATGGGTTATGGAGATTATGTTGTTGGTGATAGTGTCATCTCTAGAGTGTATTATGTGGAAGGTTTAGGTCATAACTGCTCTCTCGTGGGTCAATTTCGTGATTCGATCTAGAAGTAGCCTTCGTAAAACATACCGCTTTGTTAGAGATCTTAATGGTAAAGAACTGTTAAAAGGAACTCGTGGCTCAAATCTTTACACCATCTCTATCGATGACATGATGAGGGCCTCCAATCGCTTATTATCAAAGGCTTCTAAAACAAAGTCATGGTTATGGCATCGCTGCCTCAATCACTTGAACTTCGCACCATTAACGATCTTTCCGTAAAGGACTTAGTTGTAGGTTTACCTAGACTAAAGTATGAAAAGGATCATCTTTGTTCAAGATGTCAATTGGGAAAAGCAAGAAGTATGCCCATAAACCCAAACCTACTAACTCGTCACGTAAGTTCTTCATATGATTCATATGGATTTATGTGGACCCATGAGGGTGCGTAATATCTTTGGGAAGAAATATGTGTTAGTTGTGGTTGATGATTACCTAGATTCACCGGGTCAAGTTCTTAAGGACAAAGGATGAAACTCCCGATATCATCATCAAACTCATCAAACAAATGCAGTTCGACTAAACAAAACCGCCGTAATTATCGTAATGCATAATGGAACCGAGTTTGTCAACAAACAACTTAGTGAATTCTATGAAAGCGTTGGAATCACCATCAAAGAAGTGTTCCACGAACCCCTCAATGTAACGGTGTAGTTGAAAGACTAAATCGCACTTTGTTGAAGCCGCTAGAACAATGCCGATATACTCAAAGGTTCCAATGTTTCTCCGGGTCAAGCAATTGCCACCGCATGCTACACACAAAATCGCTCCTCGATTCACACTGCTCATGGAAAACTCCATATGAACTTGTCCACAACAAAACCTAATCTATCTTTCCTTCGTGTGTTTGGTGCATTGTGCTATCCAACTAATGAGGGTCAAGACTTAGGCAAACTTAGGGCCAAAGTCGACATTGAGTATTTGTAGGATATGCATCAAACAAAAGGGATACCGAATCTACAACAAAAGAACCCGAAATATCATGGAAACAATTCACGCTACGCTTGATGAGTCGACCGTCAAATGGCTCCTCGACACTCCACCAGACCCGCACTTCAAAACAATCCCATTGGTTCATCCCTTGTTCCAAACTCCTCTCAAGAAACTCCATATGTACCTCCATCCAAGATGATGTAAAGAAATTGTTTGATCCTATGTTTGATGAACTGATGATTCAATTACTAATGAGGTGTCGATTCCTACAACAGAGGATGCTCATATTCCAGTTGAATGAAGTCAATCCTCGCCTCAATATCTTTAAGTCAAGAAGCACCGTCACGATCCTTCGCCTCATCAACAAATCATCATTCTTCAAATGTACATCATGGAAATGTTTCGCATCAATGATGAAGTTAATCCCTTTGCTACTCCTCAAGATGCTCCATTTGAAAACATATTTGCTACTCCCGAATCATCATCGTAACCATCTTCTTCAGAGACATCGACTCGCCTACCTCGCCCTCAACAACCGCCACATGAACACCTCGTAAAATGGACTCACGATCATCCATTAGACAACATCATTGGAAATCCTCTCGTCTCCGATCAACCCGAAACAACTCGCAACCGATGCCTTATGGTGCTTCTTCAACTCCGCACTATCTAAGATCGAACCAAAAGATGTTAAACCGCCATGAATGAAGATAGTCGGTTCAATGCCATGCAAGATGAAATTCATGAGTTTGATCGCCTTGATGTATGGGAGTTAGTACCGCCCAGATCGTGCTATGATTATAGCTCTAAAATGGATCTTCAAAGTAAAACTTGATGAGCATGGTGATGTGTTGAAGAACAAGGCTCGATTAGTTGCTAAAGGATATCGCCAAGAGGAGGGTATAGACTTTGAAGAATCTTTTGCTCCAGCTTGTTCGAATCGAGGCAATCGTAATCTTTCCGCTAATGTCGCTAGTAAGAACATGGTAGTTTATCGATGGATGTAAAGACGGCATTTCGAACGGAGATCTTAAAGAAGTCGCTCACGCCACCAACCCAAGGATTTGTGAATCAAGAGCATCCTACTCACGCTTATCGCTTGAAGAAGGCTCTTTACGGTTTAAAGCAAGCTCCAAGGGCATGGTATGATACATCACAAAGTTTCTTCTATCAACCGGATTCATCAAAGGAGCAATGATCCTACATTGTTCACCGTGAAGTCGTGCAAACATTTAATTCATGTTCAAATTTATGTTGATGATATTATTTTGCCTCGATGCACCCAATGGAATGTGATCGCTTTTCAAATGAAATGAGTTCAAAGTTTCAAATGTCAATGATGGGACAAATGTCATTTTTCTTGGGATTACAAATTTCACAAAGTCCCGAGGCATTTTCATAAATCAATCTAAATATGCAATGTAGATTTTAAAGAAATTTGATTTGATTCATGTGACCGCTGACACCCCCATGATTGACCGAACCAAACTAGATGAGGACCTCTCGTGGATCATGATTGACCAAACGAAATATCGGAGTATGATTGATCCCCGATGTATCTCATCGCTAGTAGACCGTACATCTTGTTCATTGCTTGCATGTGTGCTAGATACCGTGCTGCCTACTAAAAGCACCTTGAAGCGCTTAAACGGGTCTTTCGGTATTCCAAGGAACCATCAATATGGGACTATGGTACCAAGGACACCGGTATGTCACTAACGGCCTATGCGTATGCCGATCATGCAGTTGTCAAGATACACGTCAAGCACGCCCGAGGTGCTCGCTTTTGGGTGATAAGCTTGTGAGTCGGTCTTCAAAGAAGCAAATGAGTACTTCTATTTCTCTACAGAGGTCGAATACATAGCCATGTCATCTTGTTGTGCTCAAATCTTATGGATGAGATCTCAATTATCCGACTATGGCTTTGAATTCAACAAAATCCTCCGCATCGTGATAATAAAGTGCTATTGCTCTCTCATGCAACAACGCTCAACACTCAAGAGCAAAGCATATCGACATTCGACATCATTTCATCGTGGAACAAGTGGAAAAGGTGTGGTGGAACTATATTTTGTGAGGTCCGAATATCGCTTAGCGACATCTTCACCAAAGCTCTTCCAAGAGAACGCTTTGAGTTTATTCTTCCACGACTTGGCTTGAAAAGCCTTCAACCGTAAACACTCAAACGCCTTCGTGAGGAAGACGAGGAGTAAAGGTCTATCTTCATCTATCTCTTGTATATATCTATTCAAAAACAAAATACAAAATTATAAAACCTTCAAAATCAAATAGAAAAATATAAAACTTTCAAAATCCATAAAATTTGAAAATTCAAAATCTTCAAAAATATTGTCATTTTGTCATGTTTCTCTCGATTCGATAATATCTACGGTTTTGATGTTGTCATTCAAAGAATGACACGGACTTTAGATGTTGTTCGAATTTTATATAAAAAAAAAAAAAAAAAAAAAAAAAATTTTTTTGGGAGAAAGAGAAACAATGGTTTATTGTCATTTTCAGCAATAACCCGGTTTTAAAAGAAAGAACAGAGCCATGTTTTATCATGTTTTCAAAATTCCATGCTCGATTCTATAAACATTTATCTATTGAAAACTAAATGCTTTGAAAAATAACTCGATCTCTATTTTTGATAATCATCGACTTATTTGTCAAAATCTTTATCTCTCAATCAACAACCTATGTCATTGATTGAGGGGAGAATGATTTCAATTAAATTAAAAGTTATTTGGCATTAAATTGTTTTCAAAAGATATACATGCATGTTTTATCAATGGAGTTTAAAGTCTTAAAATCCGATCCTTATCGCTCAAACGCTTTCACAATCAAGTCACAATTCTCCTTAAAGCTTTCAAAATCAATTTAATTATAAGAGATCACAAATCTCAAATGATTTGATAATTGTGATCGGGGAGAATGTGTGATTTAAATTGGATTTAAACCGATAATTCGGTAAATGGTTTTATAAGGATGTACATGCTATCCTCCCACATGTGACAAACGATTTCAAATTTTCAATGCACATGTTGAGGGGAGCATCTATCTTAAACCTTTGATTTGAAACGTGATCATTCATCCCATGTGCAGTTCCTCTAGTATGTGCAAAACTCTTTTCAAACCTCGAGGCACATATTGAGGGGAGCAAATTTATGGAAACCTCATCCTTCCCGAAATGCTATATCTACTTGATTTGATGTGGAAGTGATGTTGATATCTTTAGAAAATGGTAATCAAAGAAGTTAATTTTTCTCTGCCTCCGTGTGCAAAACATTTTCAAATACTTGATGCACATGTTGAGGGGAGTTCTCGTTTAAAATATCAAAACAATTCAGTACAAAATGCTTTGATAATATATCACAAGTATCCGAATTGATTTTCAAATGGTTTTCAATTGATCCAATGGCGTATGAACAATACCAAATAGACCGACCAACTTTACTTTATGTACGGTGATATAAGGATGATAAGGTTAGGTATGTGTTCCCATGATCCGCCGTAACCTGAGGGATCTACCCAGGACAATCCACTAGTTAGTGTAGAAGTCCTTAGGTATGATGATAAAAGGAGAAAATGAGATATGGGAAGAGTGCGGACTAAGACCGAGCTAGTATCGAATAAACCCAACAAGGTTCTAGCTATGAAGTCTCGTAAGCAATCAAGGGGTTGAAGAATTAAAAGAATTGAATGAGAAAAGGGTGAAAACAAATAGCCTCCATTTATTCAACCTTAGGCGTAAACCGGTTCAATTCATATGCTACCGATGGTAACATCGGTATTGAAGACAAGACGTCATGGACCCAAAGGACGACCGCACTTCAACTTTCCAAACCACTCAAGTTCCTCTTAAAAGGGCTTGTTTCATTCTCACGGGAACCGACATTATCTATCGACTTTCTTAGAGATGGTTGATATCAAGAAGGAGACCTCTCCCTAGTCTCCGCTATAGGATCCAAATATGCACAAATTGAGTCTAGAGCCACGAGATCATCAATAAATCTCATTAGGACACTTTCAATGAAGACTCTCTGCTTCACACAATGTGGAAAGAGAGATTATATCTTGAGTCCCACGATTATCCTTGTGGTATTGCCGTAACATCCGAGTGATGTGTTTACATATTCACAATGAAGATGGAAAGCCTTCGAGCCAACATCAAACAAGCTCCCGGTAGGTGGCATGTGAGATCTATTTTATAGATCAACCATGTGACAACCGAATGTAAACAATGGGGCGATTCAATCTCTTGAATCAATCTCGTTCAGTTATGGATTGACGGATACCTTTGAAAACCGGTCTTTGTGCTTAAAACTCTTTTCTTTAGCACATCGACGTGTACTCATTTTTCAAACCAAAAGGTATTTTTATGATTGATAATTGATTTTCAATAAAACCTTCGTTGTATTGCAAAACAATTTCTATTGAGCAATACACGATTGTTTTTCAAATCTCTTTTCATCAATCGCTGGACTTAAAATTACCGGTTCACTCACTCCGTGTTGTCTTCTTTGAGATGTTCCGTTTGAGAACAATTAGAACAACCGCGAAACCCGTCAAGGAGATTCTTAGAATCCCACCGATCACAGTAAGATTTGTATCGATCAACGGGAACCGTGGGGCGTGTACTCAATTCAACGAAGTGATCAAAGACACTTTCGCGCGATTTATTGCTAATCGTTGTATGCGTGTACACCCGACGCTTGCAAATGATCGTAATGAAGCGGTCAATCCATAGCCGCATGCTCACTTAACACATTCAACTCAAAGAAATCATGATTAGTGCATCAATGACTCGATATTTTCACTCCAAGCTTCGCTACGCCGCCAATATCATGATTCAACAAAAGCTTCCGCTACTCGATGAGAAGATATCATGATCCGTAATGTGAGCATGTCGGTCCTAAAGTCACTACATCACATAATACCAACACCACAAAGGATGTGTCGAGATTGTTGATAGTCGATGATCTCAAAAGATGGCTCAAAATTATTATCACGTGGATCAAGAAAAGACCTCCACTTGAAGTAACCAAACATGCAATGTGAAGAATCAATGACTACGAGCTTAGAGCAAAGGACTACATCAAGAATGCAAGATCAATTGTTAATGTATTATCCGTTGTATTCAATGTATTTTTGGTACATGATTGAGGTGACCTCCTTGGGAGATTGTTAGGAATTAGAAATTCCTGTATTAAAGAGTCGGTCACCTCAAGTATATGTAATCGCTAGAAAGCTCGTAGTCGTAGTAATTTTAAGTTAAGTAGTATTTAGTTAAGTAACACCGTGGAGGACTGGACGGTCTTTACCCACCAGATGCCCGATCCACACCCGTGTGGCGATGTATGGCGATTTATGTAAGACTATAAATACTCTCTACCTCCCAAGGTAGAGAGTTGAGCTCATAATAATATCTTTCACTTTCTCTCACTAAGTTCCCTAAACCTCTAACTTTCTCTCTAGAATTCCATCTATATGCTACTTTGTGTTATGGTTTGATGTGTATGTGAAAAGTTATATCTTGATCCCAGTTGAGCAAACGATCTAATATAGAAACCGACTTAGAATAAAAGCTTATTAAGTATTACGCGAATTTAACACTTAATCTTAAGAAGAAGAACAAGAAACATTCAACACCTCAATATTATTTATTAATACGAATACTCTTACAAGATTAGGGTTTTGCAACCTTGAAGTGTATCGACCTTAGATATAAAACATACGTGATATCTAATCTAACCTAGGACCTCCTTTTATAGGCTAAGGAGTCCTATACATTATACAATACGTAACCTACAAGATAAATATCTTTTCCATATTTATCTAATACAATAAACTAAACCGACTATTACAAGACTAGCAAGTGGTTACATATCATTATCCGTGGTTACACTCTTCTACTAGCCGCGGTTTGTCTTCATCCGTGGTTACATCCTTCCGTCCGTGGTTATATCAACCTTGTCCGTGGTTCCAAAGACTTAGAGTAATTCTTGATCCAAGGAACCTAAAACCCAACAATCCTCCCTAAACTTGATACATTCCAATGTAATTCTCAAGTTTCCTTTAAGCTCAAAACATCCGAATTGGAGGATGTAGCCAAACACTTACTAGCCTTAAGAATGTTCTCATACTTCAAAGAACAAATTGTAAGCTTGACCATCATAGGGTACTAACATCTTGATACAACCAAAGCTTCAACATCCGAGCAATAATTCCCGGATGCTTATTCATTGAGGATAATCACCTTCTACAAGCATATGAATAACCTTTCCGTAAATGCTAAAACATGAACTCCACAAGTTTGATATAAAACCATCTAGTAACTTGACCATTGTAGAGTCCTTGCCATTCGTGTTCATCATGAGTAGGTTCAAATAGAATCTTCAAATGATGATAAACCGCCTCTCATGATAATCATTTGGATGTACTTCACCAAACTTATTCTTGTAAAGTATCCAAAGATTCATCAAATCATCTCTATCAAAATATCAAGCATCTGTGAAAATTTATTATACTCGTAAACTTCATTGTTGAGTCTTTGAATTTTCCAAACTCCTTCACTTCCAACTTTAAGCTTAAACTCATAAGAAATGATTTGATTTACATCTTCAACAACTTTCAATCTTTTAGAATCGATGTCTCCTCGAACCTCGATTTTCTCTTTCTTTTACTTTGAATCCACTCTTCATCCTTTTAATCCACTCTTCTTCCTTTTAGAATTCATTGGACAAGAATCATCATTATTAATCCTCATACATCTCTCATAAATCTCAAAATTCTTTCAAATGAACATTTACTAAGATTATCGTAAACATGAATGCCTCGAATTTTAATAATTTTCATCAATACATTCCTCATCCGAGCAATTGAAGGAGGTTTCTTTCTTACAACTTGCTTCTTTTCTTTACCAACCTTCCTTGCCCATTCACCCAAAAGTCTAGCTTTTTCCTCATCATCCAACAAAGCCCATTCTTGTGCAGTATACTCATCACTTATTAATTCAGAAGCTTGAAGATAATTTTGTGATTCATACCATGTAGCTAACCATCTCGACTAGCTTCCTCTTCATCTTGCTTCCTTTTCTCTAAAGTCGCTTGTTCATCGCCTATAATACTTTTGCATACTCGCATCATAAGCTTCTTGTTCTCGCTTTATTTTTAAACTTCACTGCATCGCAACCCCTTTTCCTTTTCCAATATCGATTGAACCACTTTCTTCTTCAAAGGTTCACCAATAACTAAACTTTTGTTTTGGGTTTAGTTGCGAGAGATTGAATGATAAAACAGTGCAATGATGGGTGTAGAAATAGATGAGGTTTTGCTTAGATTTATCAAGGTACTTGCGCTTCTTTCTCAACTTCTTTAGTTTTAGGTGGTGATACGAGAGAGTTGTGACAACAGTGGAAGTGGTTATGATAGCAGTGGGTATGACAGTAGTGGGCATAATTGCTAAGTCTGAAACTGCAGCAGGGGTTACCAAAGTACTAACCATGGTTGCAGACCTACTATCAGTGGTTGTATCCTGCACTACTTCATCTTCTACAACATTCTTCAAATTTTCAAGAATTGCTTCATTCCCATCTTTATCAGATACCAAAAATTCATTATCTCCACTATCAACATCTTCATCCATAGGTACATCAATGATATATCACCACCTCCCCGAATCCATGCCTTCACTCCTCCCTGCTTGGATACATCTTCCACATTCGTGAGTGGAGAGAGTCCACCTTCTTTTCTTTCTTCTCATAGCTTTCAAAACAAAGAACCCTGTGTCTTCTTACTTTTCCAAAACCAACACTCGTGCTTCAATCTCCTAATATCCTTTCCCCAAACACAACCAACTCCTCAGAGACCGAAATTGTAGCCTCCATTTTAGCACATTTAACCGTCAATTCATTAAAACGTTCAAGAATATCCTCCCACTTCGACCGTGTTAATCGGTCCGAGAGGTGGTTCATTGAAAAGTCATCATGTACCATCTTAGGATCCGCTAATTCATGTTCATGTTCCAAACTATCCTCATCACTTCGAGCTGTGTTAATCGCCCGAGAGGTGAATCCTTGGATATAGTAAACATAGCATCGACCTTGCCCGATCATCTATGCACTCAGTAGCAGCCCAGTTGGCTAGGATTCCTCCACCGTGTTAAGTTCCAAGGAACTCTCCACATTAGGAGTTGCCAATGGTTGGGTCTTATTAATGTTTCCACTATCCCGACCAAAGATCTAAGCATGAATCAAGAGTGGAAGCCCTTCCAATCATGTCACCTCCACTCCATGTGACAAATTTCATTAACAACACCACTAACACTAGCCCGAGGAAGCTTAGTGCCCTTTGTCTCCTAGTCCATACAATTGGTGTAACAATGATTTGAGTGTGACTAGAAGTAGGTTGAGTTTCACTAACAAAGGTTTGAGGTGTACTATCGCTGGGTTCAGAGGTACTAACAGCTGGTTCAATGACTATAGGTAGGGATGCAAGACCTTCATCAAACTCGTGATCGTGAGGCAAAATAAGCATATGGGAAACAAAGGAACATCTCTTATCCGCACATTTGGCTTCGATTCCTCATATGTGCAAAACCTTAGGAAGCATATGATGTACTTCATACTCTAGAATGCTCAACAGTTCATCAATTTGGCTTTCTACAATAAGTTGAACAAACCTAGGATACAAATAGTATTTACCCTTCTTCCTAATGTTTTGTACTAACCCTCATAAATCATCTTAGACCAATTGAACTTTCTTCCATCGATAAACAAATAACAAAGAAGAGCAATTTTGGAAGGAAAGTCATTAAACCCAAGGTCTTATTACTCATACACATCAACAAGGTATGAATAAGAAACTTCCATTGTGGTGAAAACAAACTCTTAAAAATTGTACCTTATCACCCCTGTGTATATCCTAACCTGTCTAAACCAAATACAATCTCAACATCGAGAGATTATCAATACCATCAAGATCATCAAACTTTAAAACATCCCTAATGATCTCCTCGTAAATGTAAATAGCATTCTCATCCACAACAAGGCTAAAACTTCAACTCCTTCAATCTCTTCAAGCTTAGCATTCTTCCGTAATCGATGTATGTAGGCTTTAAGAATGGTTGGTGTGACAGCTTAAGGCATAGTGAATAGGATCGTGAACAAGAAAATCAATCATTTGATGAAACCCTTCGATCGATCGTTCTTGGTGAGAATAGCAACAAGATTATGTGTAGTAGAATAAGTTTCCGCCATTGTGATTAAGGATGTAGATGACGTAGGGTTTGTGAAGTATGCAAAGGATATTGATGATTAGGGTTTATGTATGCGCCAAGTGAAAGTGGTTTGAAGATCAAATAATGATCCATCCGTGATTTGGGGAAATAATATATGTATGCAAAAGTTACCAATCACCCCCTGTAGTATCCAACACTAAACACAATGCTATCCGCGGTTACAGAACAGCTATCCGCGTTTAGACACACACCATCCGTGGATACATAGTAGCACTTCAACCAAACATCCAAGAGTTATAGCAAGTAAATCTGTGTCATACAAAGAGAGATCTCACAAAATATGAAGGATTACACAATTTTTTTTTTTTTTTTAACACAACAAGCAGCTAACACACCAGCTCCCATGTAAACAAATCCTTCATACCTGCAAGACAAAAACACATAACAAACACAGAGAAGAAGATTATTGTTGTCAGTGGTTAGAAAGAGCCAGAAGTGGTTCCAAATGACCTATCCGTGGTTAGAACAGGTAAGTCAATATGGTCAACTTCTAAGATAAATATTAGTCCAACGCCCAAGAATCTCATTAACTCCTCAACCACATTTAACCTGCCCCTCATTTACTTTCATAACCCATAACTCTGCTTATAAAAAGAACCCATATCTCACATAACACACACATCAATTAAAACCAAAACCCTAATTTCTCCAAAATCCACAATCAATCTCAATCACCATGTGGAACCCCAGTTGGAATAAACCAGAAGTTGTTGATCTTACATCCTCCTCCTCCTCATCATCATCTTCATCATCCAGTGAAGATTCTAACCCATGGCAGTCCTACTTTCCTCCACAAGAACCAAGACCAAGAAAATCCCCATTTCTTCCATCATCCGAAGATGATAGTGTGGTGAATCCAAGTGAGGCCTCTGAAGACTCTGATGTCTCCTATAAGAAGAGAACTTCAAACCCCAAACCTTCATCATCCCAACCCCAACCAAGACCACGAGCAAGAAATCCACCACTCCCAAAAGACAGAGAGGTGGTTCTTGGTCTTCCAAAGACCAAGTTGTGGTGCTTCTTCACACATCGTAGTGGGGAAGGGAAAAGGAAAATGGAATGATGCTTTTGGTGAAACCAGAGATGCAAGTATGATCCGACTATGTCCTTTGTGCTTCATCTATCGTATTCATCTTCATCATCTTCGTTTGCATCAATCCATCCTTCCCATTTTGATCCTTAGCTTGTCATGCATATCCAACAAATGAGGATAGTAGTAGGAAATCATGTATAGAAGTAGTCTTTAATTTGCACTTGAAGTTTCATTGTAAGTCGTAAGTCAGAAACTGCTTTGATGAATGAATGAACAATTTAACTTCAAGATTTCTTTAGCTTCTATAATGAACTTTCTTGTATCTCGCAAAATGGTTAGTGGAAACACGTAACAACAAGCGATGGGTTGAACAAAACTATCGTGGTTAGAAACAAGAATAGCAAAACTAAGATTACATAATAACAAATCCAATACTTATACAAACCGGTACAAAACAATTTGAGAGTTTAGAGATTAATCATTCCAATACTAACAACAAGATATCAAACCTCCCACATCAAAAGCTTTGGTGAGAAGATCAAGAACATTGAAATCAAGATGGATTTTACCATTTGAATCGCCTTTTCTCATTACAATCTCTAATGAAATGATGCCTTATCTCAATATGTTTAGTTCTAGAATGTAAAACAGATTTTAATAATGCAAATTGTATCGTTATTATCAATGTAAATCTTAGTATGCATAAAATTGTACCCAAAATCCAAAGAATTGATTCTCGAATCCAAAGAACTTGACCACAAAAACTAGCAAGCACCACATATTCAAATTTCAGCTTGTAGAATTAGCCACAATAGTTTGCTTTTACACCGCCAAGAAATTAATCTGCTTCCCAAAACCGACATCCTCCAAGAGTAGACTTCCTATCCAAACTAGCACCAAGATAGTCACTATCTCGTAGGCCACCAAATCAAAAGGGAATCCTTAGAGTACCAAAGGCCCAATTTAGGATGACCTTTCAAATATCTAAAGATCCTCTTAACAAGATTCATGTGTGAGGTATTAGGTGTGACTTGAAATCTTGCACACACACATACCGAGAACATAATATCCGCCTAGATGTCATGAGATACATCAAAGATCCAATCATGGACCTATACAACTTCAAATCAACTTTGGGACTTCCATCATCCGGTAGCAGAGGTTTCGAGTCTCCATAGGTGTACTTGCACTCTTTACATCTTGAAACCCAAACTTTTTCAAAACATCTCGCTACATACTTGTCTTGACTAATGAAAATGCCATCACCCTTTGTTGAACTCAGAGTCCTAAAAGAAAGTGAGTTCTCCCATAGAACTCATCTCAAACTTATCATGCATAAGTTTCTCAAAATCTCTGATAGCTCCTTGTTTGTAGAGCCAAAGATGATGTCATCTACATAAACCCGAACCAATAAAATATCATCTTTGTGCTTTCTAATGAACAAAGTTTTATCAATCACCCTCTTTAAACCCATTGTCCATCAAATAAGTAGACAGCACTCATACCATGCCCTAGAGCTTGATGCAACCCATACATAGCCTTCCTCACCCTATAAACCTTGTCGATGATCAGATCTTCAAAACCGTGAGGTTGACAAACATAAACCTCCTCATCAATTGTGCCATACAAAATGCACTTTTAACATCCATCCGATACACAACAAAATTCTTGAATGAAGCATAAGCCAAAAATAACTGATAGCCTCTATTCTTGCAACCGAGCAAACACTTCATCATAATCCAAACCTTCAGTTTGTGTGTATCCTTGAGCAACCAACCTTGACTTGTTCCTCACAACAATACCTCTTTCATCCCTCTTGTTTCTGAACACCCATTTAGTCCCAATTGCCCTTTTTCCATTTGGAAGATCAACCAATGTCCAAACCTCTTGAAGCTTAAACTGTAAAAGCTCCTCTTGCATTGATTCTACCCAGCCTTCTTCTGATAAAGCTTCTTCCACTCTCTTGGGCTCCTTTTGAGACAAAAACAAGCAAACAGCAATTTTGCGATCTTTATGACTGCTTTTGTGAAGTGATCTTGCAAAGAACCCATGTTCGTGAAAGGGTTCGATGTTCTTAACCCCGCTTCTTGTTTGAACTGAGTATTCAAGTTTCCAAGTATTTGTTCCTTGGGATGAATCTTGTGAATCCTTGTAGTGGTGATTGGACTTTCATGAATGACAGCTTCCAAATTAGACAAATCAAGATTGAAGAAATCATCCATGTCTTCATCATCGTAGGAGTATCAATCTCAATCAAAGCAGTGCATATTAGGATCATGTGGATACTCCTCATCACCAAATAATGGCTTTGCATGTGGTCCAAAGAAAGTACTATCACCAAGATTTGTATCCGGGTTTCACTTGACCTATCGGTGGTAGAAGATGGCTTATCGCTGGTTTTAGTAGGCTTAGCGTTGCTTTCATTTGAGCTTAGCAAAGCTTGCGAACGCCTTTTCTTCTTTTCAATTTCTTCTACCGACACCGAGTTATCTTTCAACAACTCATCCTTATCTTGATGATGATCAACATTGCCTCCAAGATTCAAGACATCATCATCGGTGGGACCTTGCTTGTGAATGATGGAAGGAACAGAACCGCTTTCCACTTTTCAACCAAATAGAACTCCTTTGGAGAATCGCCTTCCTTGAAGGTGTCTCGCCTCGTAATCCTTTTGTGTACCGCATAAACATTAGTGGAAGTTCCCGCAATGATAGGCTCATAATTCATAGATTTGGTTAGCATATCAATGTTAAACAACCAATCTGGTCCTTTGGTCTCAACACTAGGAGTCTTTTCACCGAATTGAACATGTAAGTTCTCTTCAACAATTCTAGTCCTCCTATTGTATACTCTAAAGGCTTTACTATTAGAAGAATAGCCTAAAAGTATCCATCATCCGCTTTTTCTTGAAACTTGCCTAGGTAGTCTATGGTATTCAAGATGGTAACAGACACCCAAAAGGTTTTAGGAATGCAATCATTGGCTTCCTATCATGTAACAAATCATAGGGGTCTTGTTATGAGGCTTCACTACCTTACTTATGCTCGCACATAACATGCGCTTCCTACAACTTCAAATTTCAAAGGTAGTTGGTAACTTAGATTCGACAACATTGTCCTAGCAACCTCAATTAGTGTCCTATTTTTCCTTTCACCACACCATTCTGTTGTGGTGTTCTAGCAACACTAAACTGCCTTTCTATACCTTTAGCTACACGTAACCGATTCATCACATCATTCTTAAACTCGGCCCATTATCACATCCGATTACCTTGACCTTATGGTTTACTAGATTTTCTATCTTAGTAATGAAACTCTTGAGGATCTCACTAGTCTCACTCTTAGCGACCAAAAAGTATACCCAAGAAAATCTACTATAATCATCATGATAGCTAGGCAAGATCGCTTATGGTTCAAACTTCTAACAAAGGTAGGTCCAAATAAGTCCATATGAAGCATAAACAATGGTTGTGTGATGGTGTTTACGCTTTGGTCTTACAAGAAGCTCTATGTTGTTTTCCTTTTGACAGCCACACACAGTTCCTTACACTCAAAACCTTTGAAGGTAACCTCTCACTAAGTTTCCTTTACCGCTTTATTGATTGTTTTGTAATTGAGATGACCTAGCCTTCTATGCCACAATTTTGACTCATCTACGATGCTTTAGCAAACAAACATGTTAAGGACCTATTTGGAAGAACATCTTTAAGATCAAAACAATATATATTTTCCTTCCTAGGTACCCTAAGTTGTATAAACTTCTCATCGTGCATCTTAAACTCGTGAGACAACACCACACACTCGCTTTCCCAAAAGTACCCGCTTTTCTTATCACACATTTGAGAAACACCGAATAGATTATACTTAAGTCCTCAGTACCAAATAGACTTTTTCAAAGTCTAAATTCCTGCTCGATTGTGCCTCCGCCAAGTATCTTTCCTCCCTTGGATCATTGCCAAATGCCACATATCCTCCATCAAAAGCTTCAAAATCTTCCAGTTGCTCCCATCCCAAGTCATGTGCCCGAGCAACCACTATCAAAAACTCCTTTGTCTTTTAGCTCGGTTTGTAGATTGCCCCGCACATGAAATTAAACAAATTAGTTCTTTTGTGGACCCAAGCCAATATCGACTTGGGTCCGCCTGCATCAAAATATTCAAATTTCTTTAGGTCCATTGATGCACAGCTGACATGTGGTAAAACCTTGGTCTTAGGCTTCCATTGCCAACTAGTCGAGGCCTTAACAAAGATAAAATGATTTCCAACCACCGTGTCGCTTATCACCTTTGGAATTTTTAAAACTTCTTTTGAATTAGTGGTGATATTTTGCTTAACAAATGGTTTGATTCTCGCTTAGCCGTGTTTACATTTTGCTTAGCGTTGGTTGGAACCCATTTAGGTGCAAGAGATGACTATAGATTTTGTATTCCCATTCCTCATCAACACCGCTCTTGGAATCATGTTTTTGTTTGGATGAGGGTTTGTATTCTTTGAAAAGTTTTGATGATTTACCCTCCTCCAATGATTCCAAACTTGTGGTCTGCTTTTATTACAATTTCTCCGTAAGTGTTCAAAACTACCACATACAAAACAAGCCTTTTAACACATTGAAACTCATCTCCTAACTCGTTAGAAATTAGGCCATTAAAGTTTCTCCGTTACCCCTAGGTATGTATCTTTTCATTTGTTCCTAGGCACTTCCTTGTACTCAACTACTCTCTTAGCTATTTGAGCTCCAAATCTAGGTACAAGGTTGACTTGTCGAGAATCAACTTTCTTAACTTTTTCTATCTCTTCGCACTTAGTTGATTCAAGATTATCTTCCTCGAATCGATTCCCAATCTTCAATTATGGGAGCATCGATGACTTATCGAACTTATCTTAGGTGTTTCACTTTACTTATTCCTTCTACAGTTTGTTAAACCGAATTCACTACTAAATGACAGCTTCTTTAGCGGTGGTGCATGTTGCATAAGAGTGGGTGGTGGCATATTATTGTATCCTATCCCGAACCCTTTTTCATTAAATGACTCTCTATAGATTTATGAACCGATCGAAGCAAATTGTGTTTTAGCTACCCTAACAACATGTTTTTCTTTTTCTTCTAGGGCCTTTTGTTTTACACTCTCTCGCCAGCTCAAGTTTCTCTTTAAGCATTTTAATCTCTATTCTTAAGATCAATTTCACCACCTAAAATATTGATCTTATCTACATACTCAAACTCACATTTAATACAAGATTTAAGCTTCTCTTCCACACTCTCTAGACCAACTCTATAACCTAAGTTGTCCATAGTCGGTCTGCTCTACTTCTTTCCTCATACTCTCGATAGCTTTTGAGACTCTAAGTTATCATGACATGATTTAAATGAACAAGTAGAATCATTAGATACCTCGAATCGAACCGTAAGATGAAGCATAGGCCATGAGAGCAAAGTTATGCTCTTTGAAGCTTCACTAGCAAGAAAAGTCGCATTGGGACCTTCTTCAACTGATCACCCAATCATAATCACCAATCCCATCCCGAGCAACCAAAGTCAAGAAGCAGCAGCTCTTCTATAGTCTTCTTTATGCCTTCAATTCTTTTAGAGCTCGACATTCCCTAGCAAAGTGCCCTTTCTTCTTGCGCTAAAGCACTCCATCTTGCTTTTGTCGAACCCACTCTCCTTTGACCATCATACTTAACTTGTCTTCCAGTCCTCCTCGAAACTTCCTTGCTTGGAGAGTCAACATTGCCATTTGCCATTGAAGATTAATCTCATCAAGATCATCGTGATCAATTTGATCTAGATCTTGATTCAAAACATTAACACCGGTAGTTAAATCGATAGAAAAGCACAAATTGCACCATCACTACAACATTATCACTAACAAAGGGTATTGTTTGCAATAGCCGTGGTTATACCATAGGCGCAGTGGATACATCTTGTGAGCTCTTGTGATTAGTGGATACAAAAGCAATGTTTTGATTAGCGTAAGATGCATTAGCAAAGTTATTCTCGCACTCATAAACCTTCAAGTTGTTGAAGAGATTGTCCGAGTCATCTTATCAAAGTCCACCTTATTTCTCCACACAATTGTATGAATAGCCCATTCGATGATAAACTCCTAATGAACTTCAAATTAATATCTTCTTGAAGAACCTTGTAATCCATCGACTTCAGCTGGTCGATAAGTTTTGAAGTCTATTATATGTGCCATCAATCTTTTCTCCACTAAGAGCAATGAAGGTTTCAAATTGATGCTTGAGCATATTCATCCTTGACTTCTTAGTAGCTTCATTACCAAAGAAACCTTATTTCAAGAGCATCCAATAAATCTTTAGCAGACTCATATTGTTCAAAGTCCAAAGCATAGTCATTGGGTATTCCCATGGAGAGAATACTCGTGAGCTTTGATCTCCATCTTCCTTTTGCTTTATCAATTTCACTAACAATAGCTATCTCTAGACCATCCTCACCCTTCTTAGGAAGAGTGTCTCCTTTTCAACAACATCCCGTAGAGCATAATCAATCATACGAATGTATTGCCTCATTCGCATTCTCCGATTTGATACTCACCATGCTTGAGCATGGGTACCTTTGAAGCAATCACCATGTGAGTTTCACGACATCTTTACTTACTTGAATAAAGCTTAACATAACTTCTTCTTGATTACGCTTCTAGATCACAAGCTCGATACCACTTGTTGATCCCAGTTGAGCAAACGATCTAATATAGAAACCGACTTAGAATAAAAGCTTATTAAGTATTACGCGAATTTAACACTTAATCTTAAGAAGAAGAACAAGAAACATTCAACACCTCAATATTATTTATTAATACGAATACTCTTACAAGATTAGGGTTTTGCAACCTTGAAGTGTATCGACCTTAGATATAAAACATACGATATCTAATCTAACCTAGGACCTCCTTTTATAGGCTAAGGAGTCCTATACATTATACAATACGTAACCTACAAGATAAATATCTTTTCCATATTTATCTAATACAATAAACTAAACCGACTATTACAAGACTAGCAAGTGGTTACATATCATTATCCGTGGTTACACTCTTCTACTAGCCGCGGTTTGTCTTCATCCGTGGTTACATCTTCCGTCCGTGGTTATATCAACCTTGTCCGTGGTTCCAAAGACTTAGAGTAATTCTTGATCCAAGGAACCTAAAACCCAACATTTCTATTAAAAATATAGCATGTATCTCCCCCAAGAGTTTGTAAAACCATTAAGTAATAGAAAGTGGGGCTATGAACTCACCTTAACTAATAAGACGGGAGTACAAGTACAAGAGCAATACAATGAGTATATACTAAGCAACCCTCGAACGTAGATTTCCTTAGACGCAACCTTGGCTTATTTAACTTGCACTTGTAAAATTCTTTTTTTTTTTACACGAGATAAGCTACAAGAAAAAGGTTTGTAAATATACAAAGTCCAACATATTGTGTCCTCTTTCTTTTATACTCGTGAAAACTAATAGTTTTCTAAAATATCCACGTAGTTTTATGACTAAGTTTACTTGCGCTTTAAACGAGTACGAAGCACTTCTCTAATAAAGCCAGGTGTCATTTGTATTGCCAGCTTGAATTGCTACTATCATTGTCACTAACTTAAGACTAAATATAGATTTAGATGATGGCCACATTATATTCTATTTCAATGCCAACATTTGAAATAAAATGAGCTATAAGTGTCTATAAGAGTTTATGTTGCTACTATTATTATTATTATTATTATTATTATTATTATTATTATTATTATTATTATTATTATTATAAATTTAGTGATTAGCGGTATAGTTTGATTTTGGTAATTGCTAACGTTAAGCCCTTAAGTCACGAAACTTAAAATCAGGCAACATAAAAATATAATACTTATAAAAATATTAAAACATATCAATATACTTCATATTAGTTTTGATATGAAGATACCAACGTAAAAACGTAAAGTTTTTAAGTTTGGTTGACAGTAACTATTTTAAAATAGTTTGAGCATATCATTGAAATTTATTTGACATTAAATAAAAGTGTAGGTCGATGGTACGTTCATAACATGAGGGTGCCTAAAGGAAGTGAACAAAATAAAATATATCAAAGTCATAAAAATTATAAAAATGCATTCCTCGCAAGTATTGGGTGAATAAATTATTATCGAATCGAACTCACGTAAACCGTCGTAAATATATATATTTATAACAATATGTGTACTAATAAATTCAAAACATCGAATAAACTATTATTATAATTTTTATAGCATTAAAATGAGTATGAAAATATATCAGGATAATTTTTGGAAGTGTCGGATTAATTATTCAAAATAAATGATTACGCGATAGCGTTTATTTAATAGGAAAATATACGTTAAATGAAATATGCAAATCTATGCATGAACTAATATGATGATGATGTTCGATGATATGTAGACTAAATCTAATCTATATGAAATGTCCTCAATGATTGTTCATGAATACGGCTAAACCCTTACGATTCTGGCGCATTTGATACTCGTAAACCTAGTTTACGATAAATGATGAATAGTGAATCATGAATAGTGATTTTCTCCGGGAATGAATAATGTTTCGTGAATAGTAAAATTTTGAAATACGTTCTCGAATATCAAATCGACTTGAAAACGATGAATAGTAAAATGATAAATAATGTAGATGAATAGTAAATTTGGGAAATGACACGAAATTATGAGTTGTCACATTCGCCCACCAAAAAGGAATTGATCCACAATTGAGTTCGTGTTGGTCTCTCAAGTTTAGGGTTTGTGATGAATAACGAGGAGAGAAGACATGAGGAGGTGTCATTCTGACTATCTATGATTAAGAGTGTATAAACATCGCGATGGAGAAAATATTGAAAGAATCTCCCATGAGTATCACCTTGACTTTTAGGAATATGTGAAAATTTTGTTTGCACTAAGATTTATAAATAACTTCTCCCAACATAACATGATCCCTCCAGAATTAGACATAGTTAGCTAGGCTATGTATAATTAAGGAACGATAATGTGACGTTCGGTTTAGTTGTTATAACTCTCAATGTTTACATAGATTTAGACCATGTCGTTAAAATAGCAGTTAAAGTAAAAGGAAGTAAAATTCTCGTAAGTGATAACGAATCAGAAGGAAAAGAAAGTACGATAGATGAGAATATTACACAACGAGTGGTTTATCAAACAGTACATAGTCTTAAGTCATAAAGATCCGAATCCTAGGGAAGACATAAACTTAGTACGACATGGTGCATAGGAAAATAAGATTGTTAATTTCTAAACTTCTTCAGTCTTCCGCGTTGTTGATACCTTGATGAGCTTCTCCTCCTTCTAACATATATGCTTTCCCATGAGCGCCTTCAACTTGTTGACCTTGGTTTTGGGGCCATTGGTTCCGATAGTGTCCTTGCTCCCTACATCCGAAACATGTGACTATGGCTTTACCTCTACAATCCCTAGCGAGGTGTCACGATTTTTGGCATTTGTGGCACTTGGCGGGCAAGGACACGAGTGATGAAACTTACATCGATTACATAGTGGGTATGTTCGGCATAACCTCTCGCTCACATTGGTGCAAAGAACATAAACCTTTCTGACTTCTTGCCTTCTATTACATTGTTGGTGATGGTTAGTGTTTGGTTTTGATTGTCGTTATTATAACCTCCCCGGTCATTTCCCATTTCCTTTTGTTGTTGCTAGTTTGTTTGTTGTTGTTGTTGTTGTTGTTGTGGTTATTGTTGATATTGTTTTCCCCTTCACAACTTGGGCCATGAGTTTTGTGATACCACGATAGATTCTTCAATTGTTTGTGGATCGTGAAATTACATCACCTTGAATAATCAGTGAAGTCCTCAATGAAACCTTCCAGTGGTTTCTCATTGTCCGAAACCATAGATGGACATAAAGCACCAACTCTTGAAACCTTGATGTAGGTCTCGATATCGTACCCAACAAATCACTAGCTCATAAAATTCCGTTTCCAACTTCTTCACCTCGATCGGACAATACTTCTTCGTCAACAACCCTTTGAATTGCTCCCAGTGAGCTTGTAAGCATTTTCCATTCCATAGGTCAGTGCATACGAGTTCCACCACGACATTGCCCGTCTAAAGTGTACTTGTAGCGAACTTAACCTTGCAATCATCTGGGCAATTGCATAAAAGAAACACAAACTCCATTTTCTCAAATCATCGAACCATAGCAGTGGCTCCTTCCGTGCCTTTGAACTTTATGGGATCGCCGCTTTTAAAATCCTTGTATGAACAATTCCGAACCCCAGACCCTCCTGCAATCCCTGCAGTAGCAACAAGTCTGGCGACTTCAGCGATTGTCGCGACCTCGGCGGTAGAAAGTCTAGCGGCTTCAAGATGATGCTGCGACCTCGGCGATTAGCAAGTCTAGCGGCTTGGCGATGTTGCTGCGACCTCGGCGAGATTAGCAAGTCTAGCGGCTTTCGATGACACCCCAGGCAGCGCCGCCACTGTTGCTATTTCATTCCTTATTGCCTCGGCTATACTATCCCTCACATACTTCTGGATAGCCGCTTGTGTCATTTCGGGTGCAGCTTTCTTCGGCGCCATAACTCTTCAAAATAAGAGGAAAGGTGAGACGTAGCAAAGTCCTATGTTAAGAATAAGCGCTCTAAAGAGATGTGATAGGAGGTGATAAATTTGAGGTTATTTTTCAAAATAATTGACGAATTCCTAGGAGATGGGTATGAGATGTCGTAAGTATTTCAAATGTATGACAATTTAGTGACTTAATGTGTGAATAGCGTCTAACACGACATGTTGGTGGTGAAACAGAGGAGTGATAGCGACTTCGCCCTTCTTGAAGGCTTCATCTCGGCATCTGATGTTATCGGTGATGAGTCAACTGATGTCAAAATTGTGATAGGGAATGACAAGGCATTCTCCACATTGGAGTCTAAAGAAAGGATAATGGAATGGGTATTTGAAGGCATCTATGTGACAATCGATTTGAAATGAAAGTAAATAACTCGAAAAATGTACGTATAAACCGCATGTATAGTGAATATGCACTTATGATGAAATGATGAGATGCTATGATGATGTAGTTATAGTCTAGGGTCAATGATGCAACCTAGTTCTCTATAACCAAACTCTAATGCCAATCATCACACCCCAAATTACATTTTGCGCCGGAATGGAATACCTTAGGATGAGCGCCATAGCATCACGATTCTGATTATATTGAACGACCTAAAGTGTCATTTGAAAATACATCATTTGATTAAGTAAAATAATCGAGTTTACAAAACATAGGTCCCAAAAGATTTCCAGAGTACCAAAATAAGTTTGTTACAATCAAACGACAGTTAAGTGCATAAAATATATGTGAGACGCATCAGCTCAGCGACTCCATGCAAGCCATGATGATATGCTAATACATGAGATAAAACATGCTTAAAACAGTCAACACAAAGGTTGAGTGAAATCCATAGGTTTAATTACGTCATTTGAACACAATATTCGTAGTGTGAGTTACGTTGTTTCACACTCATCGTTGAAAACAAAACAACATTTATTTCACTAACTTCATGACAAGCAAAGCGTAAACCTCGTACCAATAGAAATTGGTAAAATTGTTTCATCGCAGACCCTAGTAGGTAAACTTGCCAATTTACCTTATTGATTCGAATATAGTGCGTTCGATTTCCCTAAGCGGGTCAATAAGAACGGTGTGTTAATTCAATAGGCATATTCACAATATTCGCTCACCGCAAGTGACTAATGATGCATGATGTAGGGACTTCAAACATGGCAATAGAATACTTGGTGACAATAAAGCATTTGGATATAACGTACAGTTCAAAGCATTTGTGTTCGATTAAAAATATAGCATGTATCTCCCCCAAGAGTTTGTAAAACCATTAAGTAATAGAAATTGGGGCTACGAACTCACCTTAACTAATAAGACGGGAGTACAAGTACAAGAGCAATACAATGAGTATATACTAAGCAACCCTCGAACGTAGATTTCCCTAGACGCAACCTTGGCTTATTTAACTTGCACTTGTAAAATTCTTTTTTTTTTACACGAGATAAGCCACAAGAAAAAGGTTTGTAAATATACCAAGTCCAACATATTGTGTCCTCTTTCTTTTATACTCGTGAAAACTAATAGTTTTCTAAAATATCCACGTAGTTTTATGACTAAGTTTACTTGCGCTTAAACGAGTACGAAGCACTTCTCTAATAAAGCCAGGTGTCATTTGTATTGCCAGCTTGAATTGCTACTATCCTTGTCACTAACTTAAGACTAAATATAGATTTAGATGATGGCCACGTTATATTCTATTTCAATGCCAACATTTGAAATAAAATGAGCTATAAGTGTCTATAAGAGTTAATATTGCTATTATTATTATTATTATTATTATTATAAATTTATTAATTAGCGGTATAGTTTGATTTTTGTAATTGCTAACGTTAAGCCCTTAAGTCACGAAACTTAAAATCGGGCAACATAAAAATATAATACTTATAAAAATATTAAAACTTATCAATATACTTCATATTAGTTTTGATATGAAGATACCAACGTAAAAACGTAAAGTTTTTAAGTTTGGGTGACAGTAACTATTTTAAAATAGTTTGAGCATATCATTGAAATTTATTTGACATTAAATAAAAGTGTAGGTCGATGGTACATTCATAACACGAGGGTGCCTAAAGGAAGTGAACAAAATAAAATATATCAAAGTCATAAAAATTATAAAAATGCATTCCTCGCAAGTATTGGGTGAATAAGTTATTATCGAATCGAACTCACGTAAACCGTCGTAAATATATATATTTATAACAATATGTGTACTAATAAATTCAAAATATCGAATAAACTAATATTATAATTTTTATAGCATTAAAATGAGTATGAAAATATATTAGGATAATTTTTGGAAGTGTCGGATTAATTATACAAAATAAATGATTACGCGATAGCGTTTATTTAATAGGAAAATATACGTTAAATAGAATATGTAAATCTATGCATGAACTAATATGAGGATGATGTTACTGATGATATGTAGACTAAATCTAGTCTATATGAAATGTCCTCAATGATTGTTCATGAATCGCAACTAAACCCTTACGATTCTGGCGCATTTGATACTCGTAAACCTAGTTTACGATAAATGATGAATAGTGAATCAGGAATAGTGATTTTTCTCCGGGAATGAATAGTGTTTCGTGAATAGTAAAATTTTGAAATACGTTCTCAGAATATCAAATCGACTTCGAAAACGATGAATAGTAAAATGATGAATAGTAACAGATGAATAATAAATTCCCGAGATGAATAGTAAATTTGAGAAATGACCTGAAATTACGAGTTGTCACAACATGTGATAATTCAATTCTAGCAAAAATTCTTAACATTTATCAAATAATATATAAAAACATTTAGTGAAACGAAAAATAAAATATTACATCAATTGTAAGATAATGAGTAACAATTCAAATTTTTGCAAACATTCATGAATCATTGTTTGATTTGCAATGTTTGCAACAAATAAATGATTGTTGACATGCTTTTAAGATATTGTAATATTAAAACCATGATTAACAACAGTTGCTTCACAAGTAGTCTATTGCGGCATTAATTGCAATCTTTATAGTATCAACCCTTATTTGCATCAAAGCTTGTAAGAGTTGCCTGACATGTAAGTTGAACCTGTAACATGGATCATAAAAAGAAAATATAATTTGAACCATGAAAATTTAGAGATCAATAAACAAATATCATATCTAGCAAACGACACCTGAACTTCTTGCAAAATCACTAAAGATAAAGCCAACTTGCAATTTGAGAAAGCAGTTCGAACAGTGTAAAAGGCGAATTAGTATACATGACATCCAAAATTGGAAATTGTTGAAATACTCGCAGTTTACCTTGCTCCATGTATATATTTTGACCCATTGGGCATTACAACCTTGAGCAAAAAATGTTATTTTAATCTCAAACCATCATGATACAAACGCAAAAATTTTCAATCCCTTGGAATCAAAACAACTATAAACAAAACCATCCTTCTTCATTCATTGAAATTTCACTTTATTTTGAACATCCTACGAAGAATAATAACATATTAAAAGCTAAGTAATAAACATGATGTTGCAAAGTGCTTCGAAAGCTTTAGACTTTTGAATTTAAGTGTATCACACATCATGAACCAAAAAATCTCGGAACTTTGATTGTATTATTTCAGCATCATCACATAGCTTTAACAAAACCTTAAAAATGTACCTCTTGTTGATCATTTTATTTCCTCATGAGATCAATCATCCACATGGTCATCCTAATAAATTTACGAAGTATAAGTGCATGAGCAAAGTAAAATACCAATAATGAAACAATATGTATAACAACATAATAAAAACAATTAAAACATACCTTCATATTGCCCTGCAAAGGGAATGAAGACCGAAATGCTCTATCAATCTGCAAAAGAAAAAAAAATGATAGAAAACGATTAGTCGTATGCAGAGAACAATATTAGGCTTATTAACCTAGAAAAAACTGTGAGTGTTATATAAAGGTTTAAAATAGATGAGAGAAGCTTTTTATGTAAGATTAATATTCAAATTATTTTGGTTGTTTGTTACAAAACTTCAATTACTTTCCTTAATTAACTCATTCATTTATTTTGTCATTGATTTTCCATTTTGCCATTGTATGGTAGAATATATTACACCTTTACAAAAATTGAATATTAGTTAGTAAATTGATTTTAAAACTTTAAATAGATTTGTTTTTAAATTGGTTTTAAAGTGGATGAAAGAAAAATCAATATAAGAAAAAAATCAACATTTGGTTTGATAAAAAAAAACGTGGGTACAAATAAAATAAGAATGTTAGTTTTTATCTCATTTTATTGTGTTAATATTTTGATGAAACTTTTTTTTTAAGAATATCATTTTCTTTTTTGTTATAAATTTTTTAAAATAAATGCTTTTCCCATAATTTTAGCAAATGGCTACGGATGTTTTTAAAAATCACAACAATCGAATTTGGCGGTTTCAAATATGTTTTATTTTCGTGAAATAAAAAGTGTGGGGATTACATCAAGTAAATAAGGGAGTACGTTACAGGAGGAATTTCCATTTGCTTAATTTTATTTTGGTGTTAGTTACCAAGGGACAAATCACCACCATTCATCTAGTTTAATCTAATGGTGGGATTAACCTAAGATTTAATAGATAAACCTAAGTCCATGTTTTTTTCTTGTCTTTTTGTCTTTTCCTTTTAGTCATTTTTTTTTTGTCTTTTTCTTTTAATTCACGTTTTCTTTTAAACTCGTTCTTTTTTTTTTCAGTTAAATTTACATTATTCACGTTTTTTTAATTCGCATTTTTTCTTCGCTTTCATACATTTTCGTCTGTTTTCATACGTTTTCGCCCGTTTCTAACATTTTCGTTCATTATTCGTACGTTTTCGTCCGTTTTCATACGTTTTTGTCTGCTTTTCATACTTGTATTTACGCTTTCATCGTTTCGTCCATTTTGGTAGAACTTCACAATTCTTGCTCTTTGAAATTCTTGCTCCAATTGTAGGAATTTTATTTGTAAAATGATTTAAGATTGTTTAAGTCTGCTTAGTATTAGTTCGGTAGTGTAAAGGTTAAGTCGATAGGCTTAGAATTAGTTGTTAAGTGCGCGATTACAAAGTTAAGTCTGGCAGACCTAAGTTAATCTTGGTTAGTATTAGTAGTTAGTTCTGTTTATGTTAAAACAAAATAGCTTGTTAGTGTTATATTAGGGAAATATATGTACGCGTAGAGATATCTTTATCCTTCTACATGTTTTCTAGTCAATTAGGGTTTCCTTGGTGTATAAAAAGATTCCTAATGTATTAAGTTAAGGTACGAGTTGTAAGCCTTAACCATTGATTAAAGCAATCAATAGAAAATACGAAGTTAGTATATCATTGTGTTCTTCATACTTATTGTGTTAAGTTTCCGCATTAGCACATTAAGGATTTGTTAAGAGTTCTTCACATAGTGAATTTTGATTTATTCAAGTTTGCTATAAGTCATATAAAGGCTACTTAGATCCATAACCTACAAGTGGTATCAGAGCCTATAGAAGGACTGTGTTGTTGAAGATACACAATCACAAACACTCATTCAAACCGAAAAACATCAAACATGTCCGAAAAAGCAAGCTGAAACATACTCGACCACCCCAAAGTGATGAATAATCCAACCATGAAGATGGAGCGACAGCTGTCAACCTAAGCAACCCCAAATCCCAAATACCACAACCATCTCCAACACGAAGCTTCCACCACTAAAGAAAGATGAATATGACATCTGGGCTATGGAGATGGAGCACTATCTAGAATATACCGATAATGAAGTGTGGAAGGTGATACAAAAGGAAACTCTAAAAGAGGGTTTCCAAAGGAAAAGATGGCACTTACAACATGTATTGCCACACCATTCTGCTCTTGAAATTCTTCTTTGTGGAGAAGGAGAGAAAGGCCAAGAACATCAATGTTTTACAAACATAATTGTGAAAGATCATTTAAGCCATCTAGGATATAGTAACAATGATTTGCACAACGAAATAATAAACAAGAACATCAATGTTACTTCAAGGTTTTCTATATTCACCATGATAAACTAACTTTCAAACCCTAAGCGTTTACAAAGACCTCGCCTAGGAACACACACACTTTGGTGTTTACATTTTCTTGACACACTTAAAACTCACGTCCTTATCCTCTTTATATATTAGAGGATTAGGTTTACAAGCTAACTAACAAGAAAAACAAATAACTCTTCTAAATGGATAATAATATTTCCTGTAATCTTCATTTAAATGAAGAATCTTCATTTGTCACTTTCGATCCCTCGCGTTTCATAACTTTTGTCTTATCAACTCAAATTATAAATCCCAACAATCTTCCCCTAGTTGATATGAAAAAACCAAACAAGCATGAAATTCCCCTGAAGTTAATATACCGTGAAACATGTGACTTCCCCTTAAACTATGCACCACCAACGATCTAACTATTTACTTCTTCCCCTTTTTGTCTTATCCACTAGGGAACTCGAAGTAAATGATGCATATAGGCTCGATGTAATGATTACTGATGAATAAAACTAAGTATAACGAATTTGACGAAGAAGTAGAATTTCCCAAACTTGTGTCTTATGTCTTGTACTAACTATGTCTAATGCACATAGTTATATTCCACGTGACTCCGAACTTATACCAATAATCAAAAATATAAGCAGATTATAACCTCTTGACAAATCCTTAACAATATGAGACACCAAGCACAATAACGTAACTCCTTCAGTGATAGCAAATGTTAGCATTAAGCACCATTAGTTTGTAGATCACACACTTTTGCTAGATTCGTCAAGTCGTTGTCACATCTTTATAAAGCACGAACAAGTTACCTTCTGCCAAAAGGTATGATAAGACACGCACATGTGAAAGTCAACTACAACATCAAATAAATTATATTCAACCTTCTTCGTAATCACATCTTCAAATAAGCAATGAAAAACATCTAAGTGCAATAACATCATCCTCTCTTATGTAACTGTTGCCTCATCCGGCGATCTACTCGTATTCCTTATCTGTATCGTTGCCTCACTTCGGCGATTCTACGAACACCAAGGATACTCTTGTCACATAATTGATTAAAAAGCCATTGCACCAAATATGTTGGGTGTATTGATTTGATGATACAAAACAATAAAGAATGAAATATCAATGACTTAAAGTGACAAGAAGGAAATCTACAAAAAGATGGAAGGACTTGCTTGCAAAAGAAGATTTATTATTTAGTCCTTCGTAGAGATTTGTAAACCCTAATCCTCTAGTATATAAAGAGGACATGGGATGTAGGTTTAGTTATTAATTAAGTCTTCCATAATGTAGTCTAAAGGTGTGTGTGTGTGTCCTTGGCGTATAATCTTGTAAACGCCTAGGAAAGTAGTTTAGTTAACCCCCAAGATCTGAGGTGTCTTAGATCCTGTTACATTTAGGTAGCACGTTATTATTCGATCAAATAATAATTGGTGGAGATGTGAAAAACCTTGTGTCAATAACTTTGATTTGTTTTGATTCCGTTATACCAAGTTTATAATCATTGTTATTGTTAAACCCTAGATGCTCTAAGCGGTCCAAGGAGTCTATCAAACTCCACAATTAGTATCGAGATTGGGTAGCTCGTTACCTAGGGATTCACAAGGTTTCTTGGCGAAAAAGGAAGAATAAAATCGAGTTTATGCAAAATTCGCAACTTTACTGCGACGAGTTTCTAACTTCGATAACTTTTTAGTGAACCGTTAGATCGGGCTACAATTTTCTTGGAGCTTCTCTATATACCCATCTAACTTTTCACCGGAGGGATTGTCGAACTAAGCTCTAAATCAAAAGTTATAAGGTGTCGAAGTTCACTGCGAGCGGAGTTATGAAAAGCGATTTTTGGGTTTCTATGCTATTCAACTTTCTTGAATTCGTTTGTACTTGTTCTAATTGTTTATGGAAGTTGTTTATACATTGTGTGGTGTCTATGATTCATGGATAGAAGCATCTTTGAATGTGGTTTACTCGATTCCACTACTAGTTATTTTTGTTAGCACTGCTACTTTACTCGATTCCACTGCTAGTTATTATACGAGTTACCACTGCTACTGTTCCAGATTGGTTAAAACTGCTAGCTTTACTTTACCACTGCTAGCTTGTTTGGTTGCTTGTGTTATCGATTGGTTACCACTGCTTGTTGATTGTTTCCACTGCTATTAGTAAATGGAATCTATGGAATACATGTGATGTTTAGTGACACAAATAGTGTAGCTAACATATTTGAGAGGAAGGAGAATACAAGTTAGTGACAGGTTTGTGACAGTTTTACAACAGAAAAAGTGTTGCTAACAGGTTTGGTTTGCATTGTCCGATAGATTTATTCTTCTACTGCTAGTATTGTCCGAGAAAAGTTAGTTTCTACTGCTTATGTTATTCGATATCGGATGATACATGATTTTTGGTTCTCGAATAGTTTTGGAATTGAGGGGAAGTTGTACAAGTGTTTTGGTTTTTGGCGACACACACAGGAGATTGGTTCACACACAGGGAATTTGGAATTTGTTCTTAAAAGTTTTAAAAAGCTCGTTTTTGGTTTCTATTGAAGAATTGATTACGAAGACGATTATTTATAACTTATTTGATGTTGTAGTTGAGTTTCTTGGATGCGTGTTCTTGTTATATTTTTAAACGGCTTACTACGTTTAAAAGTAACTTGTTCATGCTTAAAGGATGTTGACGAAGACTTGCAAAATCTAGTTTTATATGTCAAGGGATGGATGGATGAAGACCTAGTTAACTATCACTTAAAGGAGTTACATTGTAGTGCTCAGTGTCTCATTGAAGATGAGGATTTTGTCAAGAGGTTGCAATCTACTTATATTTTTGGTTAGCGGTATAAGTTCAACGTCACGTGGATAGTACAAGACATAAGACACAAGTTCGGGTTATTTTACTTCTTCATCAAATTTGTTATATTTGGTTTTCTTCACAAGTGATCATTACAAGGAGCTTACAGATTTGAAGAATCATTTGATGTTCATCCACCACTCAAGGGAAGTTTCTCGATTATATTCCCTATTTGTTGATAACAAAAGGGAAGAGATGTTGGAGTGGCGTGGCATGGATTAAGGGAAGACAAAGGAAGACAAGATTGTTTCATTCATGGTGAGATTTAATTATCTCAACTTCGCTACTTGCTAGGGAAGTTCGTACAAGGACCGTGTTTGTTTTGTCATCATCAAATAGGGAAGATTGTTGGGTTTATTGATTTGATGATACAAAACAATAAAGAATGAAATATCAAGGACTTAAAGTGACAAGAAAAAATCTACAAAAGATGGAAGGACTTGCTTGCAAAGAAGATTTATTATTTAGTCCTTCGTAGAGATTTGTAAACCCTAATCCTCTAGTATATAAAGAGGACAGGGGATGTAGGTTTAATTATTAATTAAGTCTTCCATAATGTAGTCTAAAGGTGTGTGTGTGTCCTAGGCGTATAGTCTTGTAAACGCCTAGGAAAGTAGTTTAGTTAACCCCCAAGATCTGAGGTGTCTTAGATCCCTGTTACATTTATGTAGCACGTTATTATTCTAATCAAATAATAATTGGTGGAGATGTGAAAAACCTTGTGTCAATAACTTTGATTTGTTTTAATTCCGCTGCGTACCAAGTTTATAATCATTGTTATTGTTAAAACCTAGATGCTCTAAACGGTCCAAGGAGTCTATCAAACTCCACAAAATATCTTCACAACGAGCCATAAAACAATAAGAATAAACTGAAATATTTTCAGTTTTGTCCGAGATCTGAAACCGTGTGTCACCCGATATCTGCCACTCGCATCCGAAAACCAAAAACAATAACCATGGACTGTCCACATATTTCAGTAGCATATAATTACCATAGAGTCTCACAAATAGATTCAGCCACAAATAAACCAATCGAATATAAAGCAATTACTCATACACACCATGCGTGATCCCACCAAACGTATCAAATATTCCCTTTAAAATTTTGAGCCCACCGATGTGACCCTCGCATGCCTTCAAATAAATTAGTACAAATGAGCATGTAACAAACTACCATCCATTCTTGATATAAACAAATCACCATTCCATGCACAAAATGTCAAACGAATGAGAAGGAATAGGACTACAAGGCTGCTTTAATTTTTAAAAACCAAAGCATCCGTCCAAAATACTTTCAATAACAGTACAAACCTTGCATGAAACCAGACTTAACATTCGTTGGGCAGAATTAATTTACAAGTACCAGACTTAACTTAGCATACCAGTACCAGACCACACTTAACGTAGCATACCGATTACACTGACTGTAGTAGGCAACATAAAGACTAGTATTAACACCCAAGTCGCCAATATTAATTATGAATTGGCCACGGGTTTTAAGTATCACGACCAGACTACCGCGTCCAAGATTTAACTCCATACATGTATAAACCACCGGATGTATAATCGTTTTTGGGACCAACATAACAGCATTACATGTGATACACATCAGTAAGAGTAGTTTCAGATCAGTAGATTGTCAGTACTTGAACCCCACTTGGGAGTCCCACTAACTGATCAGCACGTAACAGCTGAAGAGAAACCCTAAAAACCCTAACATTCATAGATGTTCTTTTCACACTCCCATCGCTTAGGGTTTTTGAAAACCTAGTTACTCCATACATTCTGCTATTACTTCGATCTCATTGCTGCTATCTTCATCCATTCCCACTAGGGTTCATCACCAATCCAAGAATTGGCTCACCAAAGCTAGTAAAAAAACATTGAATAGTAACACCAATGTTTCTAAATTCAGAACATATGAAACCCTAACCATCCTTAACCATGAACGCAACATGTGTAGCAACATCAAAGATCATATAATCAACTTATATAATGAATCAATGTAATAGAAAACGAAAGCATAGAAGTTGATATCACGAAAACCCTAAAAAATTCAAAACCTTATACCTCCTTCTGCAGTCATATTTGACAGCCTGTATCTTATTCATAAAAGCTCCAATTGACGATCCCTCCGGTGAAAAGCTAGCCACGTATATAGAGAATGTCCATCAAATCTTTCGTCCCGATCCAACGGTTAACGAAAAAGTTACGTTTGTTTGAAAACAGCCCTGCAGAAAGATATGAAAATAATTTTCAGATTCGAATTTTCACCATCTTCATCAAAAAACCTTGTAGATCCTAGATATCGAGAGCCACCCACTCTGATACCAATTGTGAAAGATCATTTAAGCCATCTAGGATATAGTAACAATGATTTGCACAACGGAATAATAAACAAGAACATCAATGTTACTTCAAGGTTTTCTATATTCACCATGATAAACTAACTCAAACCCTAGGCATTTACAAAGACCTACGCCTAGGAACACACACACACTTTGGTGTTTACATTTTGTTGACACACTTAAAACTCACGTCCCTATCCTTTTTATATAGTAGATGATTTGGGTTACAAGCTAACTAACAGGAAAAACAAATAAATCTTCTAAATGGATAATAATATTTCCTGTAATCTTCATTTAAATGAAGAATCTTCATTTGTCACTTTCGATCCCTCATGTTTCATACGTTTTGTCTTATCAACTCAAATTATAAATCCCAACAGTTTTCATATATATTCGTCCATTTTCTTACGTTTTTGTCCGTTTTCATACATTTTCGTCCGTTTTCATACTTGTTTTTACGCTTTCATACGTTTTCATACATATTCGTCCATTTTCTTACGTTTTCGTCCTTTTTCATACGTTTTCGTCCGTTTTTAAATGTTTTCGGCCGTTTTTATACGTTTCTGAATATCACAAGTGATATTCTGTGTTATTTAGAATATCACAAGTGATATTCTGATGATAAAAGTGATATTATGTTATATTCTAAATATCACAAGTGATTTTTAAACTAATGTTTTGTAACATGAAAATCACAATTGATATTCAGAATATCACAAAGTGATATCCAGAAAATCATAAGTGATATTCAGAAAATCACAAGTGAAATTCAGAATATCACAAATATATAATTTGAATAGCAACTGCATAGTTTAGGGGTATTTGTTTAACCTTATATTATTTGCTTATGAGTTTATGTGATTTCGGTTTGTGTTTCACAAGCTTAATTTGCTTATTTTGAAACTTATAAAAATATGTAAGTTTAAATTTACCACGTATAAAGAGAAAATGGTCAAATTTTGGTTTAGAGTTCATACATATTCGTCCATTTTATACTTTTTCGTACTTTTTAAATGTTTTCGCCGTTTCATATGTTTCTGAATATCACAAGTGATATTATGTGATATTCAGATGAGGGTATTTTGTGATATTCAGAAAATCACTTGCGATATTCTATTCAGAATATCACAAGTGATTTTCTGAATATTACAAGTGATTTTCAACTAATGTTTTGTAACATGAATATCACAAGTGATATTCAGAATACCACAAAGTGATATCCAGAAAATCACAAATGATATTCATAATATCACAAAATGATATTCAGAATATCACAAAGTAATATTCATAAAATCACAAGTGATATTCACAATATCACAAAGTGATATTCAGAAAATCACAAGTGATATTCTGAATATCACTTGTGATAGTCAGAAACGTATGAAAACGGACAAAAACGTAAGAACATGGACGAATACGTATGAAAACGGACGAAAACGTATGAAAACGAACGAAAAGTATGAAAACGGACGAAAACATATGAAAACGGACGAAAACGTATGCAAACAGATGAAAACGTATGAAAACGAAGAAAAAAATGCGAATTAAAAAAACGTGAATTAATTAAAAAAACGTGAATTTAAACAGGTCAAATTAAACAGGGTCAACCCATCGGGTTTGAAGCGTCCCGGGTTAACCCGGTTTTCGATATGTATTAATAGTTTCAATTTTTCACTTTTTACTTTTTGGTTTTCCTTTATATATTGTATAGCGGGTACCCGCAGCGTTGCGGCAACGGGTACCACAGCATGACGATTAACCTGAGAAATAGATCTCGATGAGACTGATTCACCGGTTTGTATCGGTTTCAACGGGTCCTCTCTAGTTCGTTTCGGATGATTGTTATTGGTTAGCGAGCTGGTGGCGACACGGTTTCAGTTGAACCCGTTGGTCGGTCCGATTTTCAAAACTATATGTACCATTAACTTGTTAGCTTGTACGAAGCTTTGTATTTTTTTATTAATTTGTATAATATTCATTTTAGGGTGTTTTAAAAATAACATTAGTTAGTGTGTTTAATTATTTTATATTTAGAATTATGTTGTAGCTTGTTTAAATTGTATATTGTGAAATTTTTATTGTACTTTTAAGCAAGGAGTGTTTTAATTGGTTGTTTTTAATTTGCTAGATATGCTTTTAACTGGTTGTACAATGTGAATAAATTATTGTATTTTTAAGTAATGAGGTATTTTAATAAGAGTATTTATTACACAATATTTTCTCTCACATTTGACTTTCAACTTTTACTTTTCAAAGTTTGACGTTTTCTATTATATGTAGTATATAGATATAGATAGGCGATATAGAATATATGGTATAGATATACATAAACGATCTGACATTGGGTATGTTTGGTGAAATGAATTTGAAATTTGACCGGGGGATTGGGGTTTGAAATTTGGGGTTGGGACTTATACTATAAGCCGAAATTAAATTTTCTATTTTTATAAACTTGTTTGGCAAATGGGCTGGGTTTGGGGCTTATTATTGCAAAATTACTAAAAAAGACATAATTAAATGAGTTTTGTATATATATGTTAGATATTATTGTGGGTAAATAAGTAATTTATTTTTCATAAGCCTCGGGCTAAAGTTTTTAGCCCCTTTTATGGGGCTAAAGTTTTTAGCCGGCTTATTTATAAGCCCTTTCATAAGCCCTATGACAAATGAGACTTATTTTATTAGCCGACTTATTTTACAAGCCCAAGCCCCTATAAGCCCCATTTAAGCCCCCGCCAAACATAGCAATTGTATGTAAATATAAACAATGCCTATTTTAAGGGTGTACATATCAGTTCTCGGGTTATTAGATTAACTAGACGAGTACTCGTGCATAGCAACGGGATTTTATAGCGACTGATTGTTTTGTGTTAAAAAAAGTTTATGAATTATAAACGAAAAATAATACTCCCTCCGTCCCTAAATAAATGTCCACTATTGACTTTTAAAGTTTTGTTTGTTTTTAACTTTGACCTTAAATTATTTTATTTATGTTATGTATTACTTGATGCAAAACATATGAATAGATTGGGTTTTAAATGTACTTTCATTGGTATAATTTTCATCAAATATTACACAACACAAATGAAATAATTTAAGGTCAAAATTGGGATAAAAGACTTCAAAAGTCAATAATGGACATTTATTTAGGACGACGAAATAAAGTTTGAAGATTTGGAGATTAAACATAATGTTTTGAAACCGGTTCGACCGGGTGGTTCAACCAGTTGAACCATTCCTAGAAAAACGGGTCGATTTAAACCGAGTCAACTGACGGGTTGGGTCAAATGGGTCAAATTAAACGGGTCAACCCACGGGTTTAGGCGTCCGGGTCAACCGGTTTCGATATGTATTGAAGTAGGGTGTCCAAAAACCGAGGAACCAAAAGAACCGAAGAACTGTCACGGCATCGACCGAACGGATCGTATATTAGAACCATGGTGCGGTTCTTGGTTCCTAAAATTCTAAAATTCGGTTCTCGGGGCGGTTCGGTCGGAACCGTCCGGTTCCTGTACTTTCGAAAAGAACCGAATTTTATGAAATATGTTATTTTATAGGCTTTGTTTGGGACATTGTGTACATGCAGTATTTGGCCTTTTAAGAAAATAGAAAAAACCCTACCTAAACCTAAAAACCCATAAACCTTAACATTTAATCCATTGATTCCATTCAAAGATTCAAACATCATTTATCAATATGAAAGGAAGTTTTTTTTAAAACTGGAATATCTAGTATGCACATAGCCGCATATTGAACAATTTTATGTTTCTCAATAACAACTAACAAGAAGTTGTAGTTAACTGTTGGTATTTATTGTTCATTAAATGTAATGATAAAATTCGAGAAACAATTAACGATTATGACGTTACTGCATGATATATTGTCACCATGTAAGTTATTGTAAGCTAGTCACCGTGATTGATATATAATATTCTCAATGAGATTGCAATTATTTTCGTGGATAATGAGTTTGCTATTACCGGATATATTTTTTTTGTTTGTTTGTAAGTCAAGTTGTGGAATATTATTAAGCCTGTCAACTTCTTTCGAAGTTCTACGAACCGAGTACCATAATGTCACATCCATCCAAACATATTTTTTACACTTGGTACTCATGGGAATTACCGAAAATTCGTCGGAACCGAAGTATCGTCTGAACCGAACCGAAAAATTTGGGATAGTTCTTGGTTCCACTTTTTCCTTATTTTTGGTTCGAAATCGACACCCCAGTTTTCGATATGTATTGAAGCGTCACGGGTCAACCCTGGTCCCGGGTCAACCCTGTTTTCGATATGTATTGAAGCGTCCCAGGTCAACCCGCGTTGCGGCGGCGGGTACCCTGTGACGATTAACCAGAGAAATAGATCTCGACGAGACCTGATTCACCAGTTTGTATCGGCTTCAACGGGTACTCTCTGGTTCGTTTTCGGATGGCTTTTATTGGTTACCCGAACTGGTGACGACACCGGTTTCCGGTTGAACCCGTTGGTCCGGTCCGGTTTTTAAAACTATATGTATCATCAACTTGTTAACTTGTATGAAACTTTGTGCGTTTTATTAATTTGTATAATGTGTATAGTAACATGTACTTTTCATTTTAGGTTGTTTTAAAAATAACATTAATTAGTGTGTTTAATTATTTTATATTATGGATTAAGTTGTAGCTTGTTAAAATTGTATATTGTGAAAATTTTATTGTAATTTTTAGTATGTGTGTTTTAATTGTTTGTATTTAATTTAATATATATATTTTTTATAATATGAATAAATCACTGTACTTTTAAGTAATTGGTTGTTTTAATAAAAGTATTAATTACATTATACATTTTATTTCACATTTGATTTTTAATATTTTACATTTTAAGGTTTGAACGTTTTTCTCGACTTATCTTAATTTTGATAAAAGTAGTGATTGGGAGACCTAAATCATGTGCCTAAAGATAAGATTAACCATATGTGACATCATCCTGATGGCTACAACAATGGAACCCACTTTTTATAAACCATCCGGATCATGCCACACATTTTTAGACATATAATTAGTCTTCCCAATAATTTTCCTTTTTATAAACCTATTTTCTTTACAGTAGATTTTAAAAAAGTTGTCATCTGCCAAAAATTGCTTCCATTTTATGATTTTATCCAAAACCAAAACACATCCTGCAAAACCCATGGATAGATAATTCACACATCTTCATCTTCACTCTCACAATCACAATGAACAACAATGGTCTACTCCTAAAACCAAACACACTCTTCCAAACACCCCCTTATCCTCACCTCACCAAAACCCATACCCCATTCTTCTCACCCAAACACTCTTTCAAACCACTCTCATCATTTCATCTCAAATTCCCATGTTGCTCCCCTGTTTTCGCCTCCACAAGAGCTGAAACAACCACCACCCCCGAAACCGATGAATTCGCCTTCGAAGACTCCGAATTCGACTTCGAAGAGTTCGAAGAAGAAGAGGAGGAGGAGGAAGATGAGGATGAGGATGTTATAGTGCCATTGAGGAACATGAGGCAATGGACACAGAATAAACCAAGAGGGTTTGGTGAAGGGATGGTTTATGATACAAGTGTGGAAGATAAGTTGCTTGAGGAGCTGGAGCAGAGTAGAGCTGCTCAGAATGCTAATGTTGAGAATCTTAAGAAGAATCCGCAAGATGGGAACCCGAAAGAAAAGGTTTCGAAGCAGAAAGGTTGTTGCTTTATACTATGTTTGTTGTGTTTTTAGCGGTATTTGATATACTTTTGTTTTGTACTGTTTTAGTATAGCGAAACTCGGGTGACTAGAGTTTAGGGGTGAGATAGTTATATGGAGTGTTTGTCTTAGCTTATTTGATGGGCTTACTAGCTTATGAGCTTAAGCTCATAAGTAATTATTTAGGCGTAATAAGCTTAAGACAAACACCCGTTAGGTTAGGATAATCAAGACAGATTTGAAAGTTGGGATTTCAAGTGATAGTTTTGGTACAAGGGTAACTTATTCTGATTATTAAGGGCCTTTTTGATTATCTAGTTAATCGCAACTCCAATCAGCATAAGCACGTCCTGACACTATCTTTTGCAGTCTGTTTTGGTAGAACCATTGTCTTTGTGATATTTCAATATTCTATATTGACTTTGAAAAAGCAATGCAAAACACCCCTTAATTGTTTGTGAAGCTGAATTATGTAAGGTTCAAGTTAAGTACATAAGTTCTTCTTTATAAGATATACGTTTGACTTTGATAATCAAATTGTTTAGTTTCAAATTTCAAAGTTGAGGTGAGAACTTTTGGAGGAGCATATGATGACTGAAATGATGTTCATAGCACAAAAATATGAACGGGTCAATGTTGGTTTTAATGTTGTTTCTGCTATGCAAATGGAATTTGTGCATGTTTGGGTTTAATTCATCTCCCTTTCTTTGTGATTGTTAGATGGTGTATATTGACTTTCAAAACTCAATGCCAAACACACCTTTATTCGTTATGTAACCGAATGCCATATTTTGATAGCCAAAATTATTAGTTTTATGTCTCAATATTGATGTGATATCTGAATTCTGAAGTTTTAGAGGAGCATATGATTGGTATATGTTTGGTTAATTCATCTTTCCTTTTTTGATTTTAGTTTCTGAAGTGGCTCCAAATGGAACACGTGTACGTTTGGTTCACCTTCCTAAGAAAAAGAACATCCACAGAGACCTACAAGCAGCTTTTAAACCCTTTACTGGAATTACCAACATAATTCCAGCCGTTATTGGGAACGAAAAGACTAGGGACCCGGTTTGCAAAGGGTCTGCCTTTGTCGATTTCAAGTCTGAGAAGGAGGCAATCAGGTACCTCAACTTTCAACTTATCAATTTACCATTATCATCATCAGTCAGTTGATCATATATCTCGGGATTCACAAGATTCCATAGTTATGTCAATGATTGAGGTTATTTAGGCATTTGTATATGTTTATTAAAAGTATAAACTTCTTAAATAACATTTGGAGTTGAAAACTACTCATGATGACCTCAAGTCTCGAACCTTTGCTATCCATCATTCTCAATACTAAAAACAAGTATTTTGGCAGATTTGTGAATACGTTTTCAACACAGCCCATGACATTTGGTAAGGTTCAGAAGCAGATCAAATGTGAAATAATGAAGTCGTCTTCTCCAATTCCAGCTGTTAAACCGTCTGTTCATAGAATGAAAACCTCTCTTCCAGTTACAGATCCTAGTGTATTAGTCATCTCAACACCTGTTACCGAAACACCACTTGACTCATATGAGGAGGATGCTGCTTTAGATAGGTCTCAGTTTGATGATGTCTATGATGACGACAATATTGCAAAAATTGATAATGTGGTTCAAGAGAAACAAGAACCTGAAGTCGGTTCAGAGCCAGTAAAGAAACCGAAGAAAGTAAAAGAAAAGGGGAAGAAAATAACGAGTAAAAAGAAAGTAGAGACTAAGCCGAAACTGAACATTCCTGGATCTGCTAACAGGTTAATGTTACATGTTATTATTTTCTAATATTTAAGGTAAAGATATACACGTCTTTAATTACATGGTGTTAAGATTTATATTGATGGTGCAGGTTGAAGATGAAGGAAAAGGATATGCTTTCTGGTGTTTTTTCAAAATATAGTGGCAAATCCGCGATGGCTGGCAAAGGGACAGAGGTGATCGCTGATTGACTTCAATGAGAAACAAATTTTGCTTTTTTGTTCTTGTAGAAGAATGAGAATGTTGGTAATGTAGTAAAGTTAAATAGTTTGATCTTCCATGTTTCAAAACTTTCAATTGATTTTTGATATTAGTGTTTAATATATGCGACGAAAGTCAAGGTTAAGTCATGACGTGCTTCCGATAAAAGGGTAAGGTAGGGGCTAAAAGGTCAATTTGTATGTTGTGTCTGTTGTTATGTTGTGTGCAAATGTGGTTAGATTAATGTTTTCAATCTGAATGTAGCTGTAAATTGACATCTAAACTTTAAAGTGTAGTGTTAAATGGATATTGATCCCTAAAACAGAAATAAGGAAGTTTCTTGTTACACTAACTGCAGGATTGTCTTGTTATAGTAATAGAAATTGAAAGGCTTGCCACTTGCCAGAAAGGTATGATCCTTGTTTTCAACCATTTGATAGCATTCAAGATGTCATTTAAATACCAGTAGTTTATTTATTTATTTTATTTATTTATTTATTTTAATTCAAGTCTACTTATGACTATATGGATTGTGTTGAACTTTTTATAAAAACTTAAAAAGTTCCTAACCGTTTGACATTATATGGTCCTTTAACTCTTTGTGTAGCCTTTCCGGCTGTCAATATTCACTATTTAGTATTTACTTTTAGTCATTCACTTGTGGTTCTTCATTAAGTATTTGCACAGATTGTTTTTGGGTTGAGTTATTACCAGGGTCACACTATTAATACCTCTCTACCCCCATAAACCCTCCCTAGTTTAGGGTATTGTTTTTCTTTTTTGTACTTTTACTTTTCATTTTATGTTCATAGTACTTTTGTCTTTTGCTTTTTTTTTCCATTTTTGTCCAAGTCACAGTGTGTAAGTCCACAAGTCTGTTTTTTCATTTTTTGTCCAGTCGCGATAAGACACGAAGGTTTGTCCAAGTCCCAAGTTATTTTTTTGTCCAAGTGCGTTAAGACACGTTATTTGAAGAACAAGCAGATTGCATAAAGGCTCGATTAACATCATCGCCGATTTAGAAAAACATTTGCGCAATTGATAAAAGTGTCGGGGCTCAGATATGACGGTACCGCAAAGTGATAAAATATCACTTTGCCGCGCGCGGTCGGTTATAAAACCAATCGTCATCGCCATTTTTTTGTCCAAGTGCATAAGCACACGTTAGATTGCATTATCACACAAGCATTGCATTATCACACAATCGAATGCATTATCACACGCGGTTGCATTCTGGCACGGCAGATTGCATAAAGGCTCGATTAACATCATCACCAATTTAGAAAACCATTAGGCTCGGATATGAAGGTCGCAGTGACAAAATATCACTTTGTCGCTACTGCTTCGGTTATAAAACCAATCGTCATCGCCTTTTTGAAATTTTTTTGTCCAAGTCATGATTGCACACAAGTGCACGATCGATTGCACAATACGGATTGCAACCAAGTTAGATTGCCCAGTGTTCACAAGCAAATACCAAAAGCAACAGTAATATTCCCAAACTGCAGGAAGTCACAAGGGAACAATCTCAAAGTGGTAGGTAGTTAAACCTCCCAATTTATATTCAGCCTCATCACCACAAGGCAGTATCACATTCACAAATTACCACAAAGTTACTCTCACCACAAACTAAATTATTTTCAAAGTACCCCCAAGTTACCACAACCAGGTTCAACAAGTTACAACAAGTGAAGGTTACGCAAGTTACAGATAGGGTTGGGTTATTTCGACGGTGCCAGGTTTTTTAGATTAACCCTCTCTAGTACATAGGGTTGGGTTATAACACAAGCCAAGTGAAACACAAGCCGCAAGTAACAAACCACAAAGAAACAACAAATACCTAAGTCTGATATGTCTCAATCACCGAGGTAATGAAACTTTACACATTAATAATAGAGATAACATTAGGCTCGATTAAGTTTCATATTATCATTTATGGTCGCAACATCGAAGGTTGCAAAATGAATTATTTTTTTGCCGTCCATTCGGAAATGCCAAGCCAAAATCATGTTTTTATTTTAAATCATAAGTTTCATATCATCATTGCCTTATCCCAGTGTTTTTTTAAAAAAAAAAACAGTTTTCAATCGACTTAATAACAAACTGCTTATCACACTTGATAAGCAGTTTGTTATTTTCAGATTCATAAGCAATTTCATCTCCAAACCCTCTAAAACTAGGGAGGGTTGATATAAAATACTAAACGCATTGAAATAACCCAACCCATAAAGTACTTGTTAGAACGGTTCTAATCGAGCACTGTGCAATACGCTTGTGTGCAATAAGCGGTTTGACAAGAAACCACGAGCACGTGGACCGGGTAGGCGAGGCGGTATTCATACCACTCAATGGTGGCGATCAAGGTGTTAACCTACCCTTTGCACCCACACAACTCGCGGTTTCAATAAGCACATAAACACATTCGGGGTCAAGGAAACTTCCTTTTCTTCGAGCAAGTTTTATAACACCCTAGGCAAAGGAACCTAATCGTTGTAGTGTAGTAATTAGGGTAAGCCACGGTATTGATATCGCTCTCTGGGGAATAGGAATGCTAGTGAGAAGTTACTACGCTAAGGTTGAGGTTGAGGAAGATTATTTTTATCTTTTATGTTTTTAGAAATTGAAAAGGTACGAATCTCGGTATTGATTTGGGGGTTGGTATTGCTACCGATTACTCTACTATTATCTAATTATCTAAGCTAAGGTTGTGATAGTCTATGTCTAATTGATGTGTACTGTATGATAGTTTAAAGATGTGTTTACTTAGGTTTTACTACTCCTTAATTATCTCCTATTGATGGTTGATTTGTCACGCCCTTATTCCTAGTTGCGTTGTGATTCTAAGGCTATAGGCGTGCTTATTTCCTAACTCTTTGAAATTACCAAAGGGTCTTGTTTACAAATCCTCTAGTGATTTATAGACGCCTACTCTACGGTTGTCCTTGAATACTTTATCCTACAATTACCTAGATAATTATATTCTAAAGTTCACAAAGAAATTTCAAGCATTATACACAACGAATAATCTAGCGCACTCTAGATCATTAGTCAACTAAGATAAGTATCAACCAATCAATATTCAATAATTAAGTTTCATATTCCTAAGCAAACACACAAATAAATTAGCCGGACATGGAGAACATGCAAGCATACACACAAATAATCAAAGACATAATTAAATTAATGAAGTAAATACTTATCTTGATGTATAATAGGGTTTAGAACCCTAAAATATCGCACAAGAAAGCCTTGGTTCGGTTTTAGGTTTTACTCCAAAAGACTACACACAAAACCGAAAAATTCGGATTCTATATATAAGATTACATCCGCGACGGCGTCACCTTATGTTTCGTGGACGCCGCCGTGTCGCCGCCATTAGGGTTTCGCCTTGGCCACGTAAACCTTGCGACGGCGCCACCTTATGACCGTGACGCCGTCCCTTCACTCGACGCCGCCTTGGCCGCATCTAGGCCGCCCGAGTAACGACGGCCTATTCCTTTAGAACTCGACGTCGTCCCTTGAAAACATGCAATTTCGCCTCGAGCCGTCAGCAAAATGCCTTCCCGACGGCGTCGCAGATATGCAGGACGCCGCCGCTTTATGTTTCAAAGACTTTGAGTGTCTCGATTCGACTTTGGCCATTTTCTTCAGATATTCGCGCTTTTCGTCCAAATAAGCATCATTCCAAAGATTTTGCCTTCAAGAGACCTAAAAGTGAAAAGGAACGATATTAAGCAATAACGGATACAAAAGTGATCGAATAAGGGCTTAAATGACCCTCAAAAGGTACCTTTAAAACCTTATCAAATATCCCTACACTTGGTATTTGCTTGTCCTCAAGCAAATGTGCTTTTAGCCAATTAATTTATAAGTTGGGGTCATGAAGCATCCATTCAAAACGGTCCACAACACATATAAGCCCAAAAAGTCATAACAAGCACGGAATTACATACTAGCACCTCACATGGGGTGTTTGGATACTCACATCTCTCTCGGTGTATATATGAAATATAACAAATCGGAAATGGAAGATAAACACTCATTAACCGGTCCTAGTACATAGATTACCATAGGCTTGAGAATAGATCAAACCTCCATCGCTTTGGCGTAAGCACCTAGGAAAGACTATCAAAGAGGTCTTTAAAGGGTTGTAACGTTAGGCTTACTGTAGGGAAATGAAGGGTTTGGTGGGATAGGCTATTTAGTGGTGGATAGTCAAAATCTCTATGTTGCAAGTATACGAAGAATGGCGCTGCTAAGCCAAGACTCGACACTCTAAAACTCTAGGCAACGAAAATAAACAAACATAATTTAAAAGATAGATGTAGGATGGTAGCCCGTATGGTTTTTTTTTTTTTTTTTTTTTTTTTTTTTTTTTTTTTTTTTTTTTTTTTTTTTTTTTTTTTTTTTTTTTTTTTTTTTTTTTTTGCATACACTTTTACTCTACCATCCTCTACGGTACATCAAAATGATAGGGATTTATAGACACATCCCTACACTTGAGTTTTTATTACTCTAACACTAATTTGACCCGAATTGAAAAGATCAAAACACTTGAGTACATTATTATGCAAACAAAGGGAATTTGAGTTTAACGTTCTCTTCCTATATTTCATAAACTTTAACTTTTCCCATGAATCCCAATCATCCCAAAATCAGATACAAAGGATATGACTCGACTTAGCAACTCATGCAAGCAACCGATAATTGAACTAAGGGTTTTGGGTGATAACATAAATTTGCACTAAAAGTGAGTGCAATAAAGGTAGGCTAAGGCGATTTGGGTGTATATTCAAAGGGTGTAAACAATGTTTTCATTGATATTCCGAAAACCAAACATCACGAGAACCGCGAAAAGGATAGGCTCGAGGGTTAACTAGGGTATCGTGTACTAAAGATGAGTACAACGCAGTGGGTGTGGGGAATTACTCAACCGATATGGAAGAAGTAATTATATTACGTATCAAACAAGGGTTTATCCTAATGCCTCTTATCATTTAGTTATTCCTAACTACACAAGTGTAGTCTCACTAGCGATCTCGAATGCATCACAAAACAAGTTCTAGAATCTAATATACTACCGGTTCACACTCTAAGCATTAAAGATGAATGCTTTAATTCCTACTAATCTAAGGGCGATCCTCACATTTTGGGTGGAATTTAGGTGGTAAGGGTTTTTGTGCTAGTCATGCAACTTCCTATCCATGAGACGCTTTTGTTAAGACTAATGGCCCACTCTTATACGTCATGAAAAATTTTAAATTTGGCTAAAATTACCCTAACCTACATTTTCTCATGGTTTATTACACAAATACACTTGGACAAAGCAAATAGTCAAGGATAAGCATAGTTTCAAAGTTCCGCTTTATTTTCCCTCCCTACACTTAAACCGAACATTGTCCCCAATGTTCCCGAAAGTATCAAAGTTATGATAATAGAAGGTAATTAAAACGAAAGAAACTAATACTCCCCGATTAGCTCGGTAGGATCCGTAAAAGTGGTGGTTAAATCTTTTCCAAGAAGAGTTTTTGCGTGAAAGGCTCCTTCCAAACTTGTGTAACTTCTTCTTGACAAACTAAACCTCGCACACTAGAAGAAAACAAACGAAACCTTCGCAGAAAATCGGCGGTAATAATATACATAAGACTCGATTTAAACTAGGATATAATGCTTGTGGAATGGATGTTTACGAATTTGTTTTGAAAGTTAAGATCCGAAAATTCCAAAATTTTACAAGTAGCTCGTAAAACGAGAAAAGTAAGTCGATGTTTTATTCCTTCCCGACGCCGTCAGTTGCAATCTCGACGCCAAAGTTATCCCGACAAAACCGGTCTCGATTTTCGAAAAAATTCGAAAATTTACATCTTTAGAATCTGGAAAAATTTCGCAAAAACATCCATTATGACTCGATACAAGCATTTGACTCGAACAAACAAACATATATATCTTTTAATTAATTGTTATTCTCATGTTCACGCTTTTTTGAAAACGTGTGTAATCCTCCCTACACTTATCCCTTATGTAAAATACCTTTATATGTAATTAAGACGAGGTTAAAGACAAAATAAAGCATTTTACAAATTCAAACATGAGAATAAACAATTAATAAAAGATATACGACACACAAATGAAAATGAAAACAAATACACATGGGTTGCCTCCCAAGAAGCGCTTGTTTTGTTCGAGTCACGAGCCCGACTCTACCCTTATTTAACAGATAAAGGGAAGTTTTTCCTACACTTAAGTTTAAGTGGGGTGATAGTAGCAATACACACCCTTAGGGTGGAAATTTGCTACGTGAGGAGAGGGTGATGGGTGATTTATATGCTCAAAGGAGTGTGCTCCATTCATTATAACCTTACCTAAGTCTATTGGTGTAGCGGGTGAATCAAATCTCCTCCTAAAATGGATCATCTTCTATCAACTTCAAAAGATTCTTAGTTAAGGATCCATCTTGACCTAATAAACCCGGTTTAAACCCATAGTGTTTCTTGTTATCAACCATGAATGGGTGATATAAGTGTGTAAGGTCATGGGTTACTCCTATATTAGCTTCCACTCTACATGGCCTAGAATCTACCACCTTTATCAAGCAACTACCCGGACTATCTATTTTGATGGGTGGATTGGGGCCTAATTCAATTCCAAGATTCACATCTAAAGACGGAACATTAGGTAAGGTTTTTGGTTGAGGCTCCGGTTCATCAAAATTAGGAACTTCCCTAGGACTAAGAGAGAGGTCATGACAACAAGCATCTAAACCTACATTCTCTAGTGGCGTTTGGTCCAAAGGTTCTCTATCAATTGGGGCTCCTATAGTCTCTTCTACTTCTTCCGGTAAGTTATAGGTGATGTGTGTTCCTCAAGTGATGGTAGGGCTTGTGGGCTTGGAGTTTCCACCTTTTCTCCATTATATCTAGATCTCCTAAATGTTTGAAATCTATCCCACACATGCAACTAGGTATTTTAGCTTCAACCATCTCACAATCTTGTTTGGGTTTAGGTTTCATGTTCTTAAAAACTAGGTCTTTTGATCATGATTCCTAAGGTTAGATAAATCCTTCTTATCCATTTCCTCAAGTTGTAACAACCAAGGTTTATGCATAGGAGGCTTTTCCAAAAATTCTAAAGATGGTGTCACTAAAAGGAGTTGATCTTGACAACGATCGTTGAATAGAAGCTACACAAACACAAAATATATCAAATCCATCCAATCTTACACCCTTGTTCTTTTGGATATCTTTAAGATCACTCACAAATTTATCGTAACAATAAAACTAAACCAATCATGAAATTCAATTGTTCCTCATTTGTTAATGATTCAAATGCAACTTCACTTGCCATAGCGACAAATGAAAAGGGTTTTACGAACACAAACACAAAGAAGGGGATAGACTAAGAGAAATCTAAAAATGAGAAAAATTTACTTGATAGGAATCACAAAGAAACCTAAACGAGGTGGACTACTAACTAGCTATTCTATTCCCGCAGCAAGCGCCAAAACTTGATAACGCCACACGCGTCGCTCGGGGTCAAGGAAACTTCCTTTCTTCGAGCAAGTTTTATAACACCCTAGGCAAAGGAACCTAATCGTTGTAGTGTAGTAATTAGGGTAAGCCACGGGTATTGATATCGCTCTCTAGGGAATAGGAATGCTAGTGAGAAGTTACTACGCTAAGGTTGAGGTTGAGGAAGATTATTTTTATCTTTTATGTTTTTAGAAATTGAAAAGGTACGAATCTCGGTATTGGATTTGGGGGTTGGTATTGCTACCGATTACTCTACTATTATCTAATTATCTAAGCTAAGGTTGTGATAGTCTATGTCTAATTGATGTGTACTGTATGATAGTTTAAAGATGTGTTTACTTAGGTTTTACTACTCCTTAATTATCTCCTATTGATGGTTGATTTGTCACGCCCTTATTCCTAGTTGCGTTGTGATTCTAAGGCTATAGGCGTGCTTATTTCCTAACTCTTTGAAATTACCAAAGGGTCTTGTTTACAAATCCTCTAGTGATTTATAGACGCCTACTCTACGGTTGTCCTTGAATACTTTATCCTACAATTACCTAGATAATTATATTCTAAAGTTCACAAAGAAATTTCAAGCATTATACACAACGAATAATCTAGCGCACTCTAGATCATTAGTCAACTAAGATAAGTATCAACCAATCAATATTCAATAATTAAGTTTCATATTCCTAAGCAAACACACAAATAAATTAGCTTGGACATGGAGAACATGCAAGCATACACACAAATAATCAAAGACATAATTAAATTAATGAAGTAAATACTTATCTTGATGTATAATAGGGTTTAGAACCCTAAAATATCGCACAAGAAAGCCTTGGTTCGGTTTTAGGTTTTACCCAAAAGACTACACACAAAACCGAAAAATTCGGATTCTATATATAAGATTACATCCGCGACGGCGCACCTTATGTTTCGTGACGCCGCCGTCGCCGCCATTAGGGTTTCGCCTTGGCCACGTAAACCTTTCGACGGCGCACCTTATGACCGTGACGCCGTCCCTTCACCGACGCCGCCTTGGTCGCATCTAGGCCGCCTTCGAGTAACGACGGCCTATTCCTTTAGAACCCGACGTCGCCCCTTGAAAACATGCAATTTTTAACGCCCGAGCCGTCAGCAAAATTCCTTCCCGACGGCGCCGCAGATATGCAGTGACGCCGCCGCTTTATGTTTCAAAGCACTTTGAGTGTCTCGATTCGACTTTGGCCATTTTCTTCAGATATTCGCGCTTTTCGTCCAAATAAGCATCATTCCAAAGATTTTGCCTTCAAGAGACCTAAAAGTGAAAAGGAACGATATTAAGCAATAACGGATACAAAAGTGATCGAATAAGGGCTTAAATGACCCTCAAAAGGTACCTTTAAAACCTTATCATATAGTTTTAAAAAAAAAATACAAAATATCTACATCCTCCCCTTGGCTGACAAGGGGGAGGGTGTATTAATTAATTGGCATGGTTTGGTGATTGTTACAAATTTTACACAACCTTAAAGTCATACTTCACATTTTTTCTTCATTCACTTATCAATCATTTTACCAAGTGATAGAAACTTTTCCTTCTCTCTTTTGCTTCTTCAAGAACCGCCACAAGAGGGTCTTCAAAGGGATCAAAATTTTTTTATCAAGATCAAGTGTTTTTAACAATCTAGTGTATACTCTTTATATGGTTTTGAAATAAAAACCAAGAGTATTTAGGATAATCCTTGTTACTTTCACCTCATCATTTTCACTTGTAAGCATATTTCTTTCATTTTCATGTTTCCTTTTTCATTTCATATTCATCTTTTCATTTTTGGAGAAAGTATGCATGATATGTGATTTATACCATTTTTCATGATTTTAAGAAGTTATATATATATTTATGGTCATCCTATAAATATTCCCATGGTATTCTTTGGTCTTGATGGTGATTAGGAACCCATGACACCCTAAGAAGGTGTATGGTAGGATTAGATTAGTTTTGGAGTTGATTTGAAGGGATTAGAATAGGTTTTGTCCGAGAAAAACTATTTTCGATACGTATATAAAAAGGTTCTGTCCTTGTTTCATTTTTCTGGAAAATCCGACAGTTGGTACAAAACTTTGGCCTTGATATTTAGAAAATATACTTTAAAACGAATCCGTGGCCGCTTGAACGGATAAAAACGGAGTTATAACGAAGAAGTTATGGATTTTTAAAGTTTGACGATTTAAATAAATTGTTTTCGAATTTTCAAAGAACTGTTTTACATTGTTTGGGTCAAAAATGAGCCTTAAGCTTCACAAATTATTTCGACTTCTCAAAAATATATTAGTTTACTTCGATCACGAAGCTAAGGACGTATTATCGTGAAAACGGATTTGAAACGACAAAGATATGCACGCTTTCATAAACTTGCCGTAACTATTATTTTCTCGAAAACTATATTAATTTACGATACAAGTGTTACGGTAGTCATAACGTCCATATTGAGGGTGCTTTTAACCATGATGTGCAACTTTTGGAGCGAAATTTCTTCTAATGAAATCAAGTTCACCGCCATATTTTTCAAAACAACAAGTCGCTTTGTAAAGCGGAGTTATAGTAAATTAATTACGGATGCTCAAACTTGGCGAAACTCATTTTCTCACAACAATTCAACAAAATCACTATCTTTAACCCTTGATATCTTTATGATCGAGACCTTTTGACTGAAAACTCCCGAATCGAAACTTTTAGATATCGATACAAACTTTCCAAAACCGTCGAGTTCGTTCTCTAACGATCGACGTACACCATTTTACGACTAGGGTTCCAAAGCCATTTTTGTTAATTTCATGAAAATTCCGACGACATTGTTTTGCGACGAAAAGTGAAAATTTCACCAAAAATCATTATAAAACCATTGTAGGATGACATTTTGACGTAAAAACATGTAAAGTCATATTTTGAAGGGTCAAGACGTCAAACGAGTATTTTTCGACGACAAGTATTATTTTCAAAACCCGCAAATGGTATAAATAACATACGAAATGCATGCATAACATTATATTGCAACTCATTACATATCATAACATTCATCATAGGTCAAGATTAAAGTTTCACATTATACCTCGGTGTACTCACTTTTGTCATCGCCTCGCTTTACCAAGTGAGTTCCATAGCCCCTACTTTTACTTGTTTTCATAATCGTTTTGGGGAGATACATGCTCAACTATTTTATGATTATCATGATTATTTGAAACTACATGTTGATCTGTACTTAATGTTTAGTCATATCCTATATCATATATCATTGAATGAATGTCTTGGGATTATCATTAATGAATGTCTTGGGATTATCATTGATGAATGTCTTGGGATTATCATCGAGTTGAATGTCTTGGGATTACCATTAATTTGAATGTCTTGGGAATTTCATTGAGTGGATGTCTTGGGATTTTCATTGAACCGAATGTCTTGGTATAATTATGTCAAGTAAACATTGATACATTAAGTCATGCACTATTATGTGAATTCATTTGACATTATGCGCTTGAACATAAACTATATACACTTTGGCAATGGGTTGTGAATACACAAAGGTTGCAAGTTTTGTATGGGCGAACTTGAACCGAGTGGATTTACGATGCCTTTGCTTGCATAAACGATTTTGAAAGGCTTTACATTTCAATTCAAACTCTATGAACTCACTCAACCTTTGTGTTGACACTTTTAGCATGTTTTATCTCGTGTTTCTAAGGCATTCACTTCATGGCATGCATTTGGGCACATCATGGAGTCGCGATGACGACGCGCCTCACTTGGGTTTTACGACTTTAAAACATCGTTTGAATTGTAACAAACTTATTTCCGCACAAGTTGATTTACATTTGGGACCTACCTTGTAAACTCGATTATTTTATTAAATCAAACGATGTATTTTCCAAACGACACTTTAGGTCGCTCAATATAACTGTGATTGTGATGCTATGACAATAATCCCTGTGAATTCTATTCCGCAAAAAATGTAATTTGGGGTGTGACAATTAACCACAAATAACACCCAACAATCACACAAACATCACAAACTCACACTCACAGACCCCAATCAACCAAACCCTAAAAAAAAAAAATAGGCGTTTTTAAATTTTTTAACAGATCCAGTTAATTAACCACAAATAACACCCAACAATCACACAAACTCACCCTCACAGACCCCAATCAACCAAACCCTAAAAATAAAACGCGTTTTTTTAATTTAACGCAACATAAACATCAATAAACATGATATAAACATCATCTAAATGTAATCAAAACAAGATCTTACCACGGATCTAAGAAAATTAGATAGAAAAGAGATGAGATAGAGAGATAGAGAGAGAGAAAACGTTTGGTGTGTGTGTATGTGGTATGAGATAGAAAGAGAGAGAGACGTGTATTAGTCAGTAAGAGAAAACGCGTTTTTCTCTTTATTTATTATTTTTTTTTAAATGTATTTGTTTTTTAAAAAAGGTATATAGTTCTTTCATGGGTCCTAGTCCTTTGTCGATAAGACACAGGTTGTACGATGGAGATGCAGAAAGCGAAATGTTGATGGGTATGCTTCCAGTCCTTTGGCATCCATACATAATCAATATATATAATGTGGTGGGTGACGGAAATTATGGGTTTCGGTGCGTTGCCCATGATGTTTGGAAACAACAAGATTTGTGGCGCCAAGTTAGGCGATGTTATTGCAACAGATGGACCTAAATTGGCAAGTTTATGGGTTTGTGGTGGGAAGATGGTTTTAACGAACTTCGCCGCATAATAGACCGGTTCGAAAATGGAAATGCACCACCGATCGCTACATGGACATGCCAAACACGGGTTGGTTATTGCGTAAGTATTTAGACGACCCGTTGCACTTATATCTCGTGGGTTGGAATACGTGTTTTCCGCTTATCGATGGTCCGACTTCTCACAAAGAACTGACCCCCTTGTGATAGCCGTGTGGGGAACGAAGTAGGTCATTACATTGTTCTGACGCTAGACGATGATTCTCCACTTCCGCAACTCCACCCACAATGGAGGAGGCACAGATCCGATGCTGCATCCCAGTGGGAATCATTATATAGGCATCGACTACCAAATTAGTAAATAATATATACATACAAAACATTGTAAATGATTAATGATTCATGTTGTAAATAATTATAAACATAGTGAATGATTCATGTTGTAAATAATTATAAACATAGTGATGACACCGATTTATGTTGTAAATAATTGATTAATGATTTATGTTGTAAACATAGTGATTGATTATTGTTTATATTTAAATTAATAATAACATTGTCGGTGAGCCAAGGAAATCCTTTACGTGTCGATGTAATAGAGGATTTATTATAGAACGGAAATCCACGAAATCCTTTCCAGCCGAATCGTATTATGCATGTCCTCTTCGGTGGTAAATAATCATACACGCTTGCTTAGGGTTTTATGTAAATAATTTGTTTGTTAAAATACATTTCTTATTATTTTCTTAACATGTAACGACCTGTGCATGATGACTATGGGTGTCGATACTTGATTGGAGAGATGAATTTGAAGGACGGTACTTAAGTCGAGCCTCATCTTCAACGCATGCTCAAATCTGCGTTGCTAAAGATAATGAGATCAAGTCGTTGAAGACAAAAATAAAGACGCTGGAGATGGAGTTAGAATTGGCAAGGAATCTCGAGGATCACGCTTGTCGGTCGGTGCAAGACTCCATGATCTTTTAAACGAGATGAATAATCTTCATATGTAGTGTGGCACCGTGGTAATAGGGTCACACTATTAATACCCTCTCCCCCCCCCTCTGCAAACCCTCCCTAGTTTAGGGTACTGTTTTCTGCTTTTGTACTTTTAATCGCTCATTTCTTGCTCATAGTACTTTTGTCTTTTTGCTGTTTTTTTTCCATTTTTTGTCCAAGTGCAGCACACACACAAGTCCACAAGTCTGTTTTTTCATTTTTTTGTCCAAGTGCATAAGCACACAAGAAGGTTTGTCCAAGTCCCAAGTTATTTTTTTGTCCAAGTGCATTAGCACACAAGCATATTGCATTATCACACAAGCAGATTTAGCAAACAAGCAGATTGCATAAAGGCTCAGATTAACATCATCGCCGATTTAGAAAAACATTTGCGCAATTGATAAAAAGTGTTAGCTCAGATATGACGGTGCAAAGTGATAAAATATCACTTTTGCCGCGCCGGTCGGTTATAAAACCAATCGTCATCGCCATTTTTTTTGTCCAAGTGCATAAGCACAAGCGCGGTGCATTATCACACAAGCAGTTGCATTATCACACAAGGTAATGCATTATCACACAAGCGATTGCATTACCACAAGCAGATTGCATAAAGGCTCGGATTAACATCATCACCAATTTAGAAAACCATTAGGCTCGGATATGAAGGCGCAGTGACAAAATATCACTTTGCCGCCGCTGCTCGTTATAAAACCAATCGTCATCGCCTTTTTGAAATTTTTTGTCCAGTGCGCAGATTGCACACAAGTGCACAGATCGATTGCAACCAAGTTAGATTGCCCAAGTGTTCACAAGCAAATACCAAAAGCAACGAGAATATTCCAAACCGCAGAAGATTCCCAAACTGCAGGAAGTCACAAGGGAACAATCTCAAAGTGGTAGGTAGTTAAACCTCCCAATTTATATTCAGCCTCATCACCACAAGGCAGTATCACATTCACAAATTACCACAAAGTTACTCTCACCACAAACTAAATTATTTTCAAAGTACCCCCAAGTTACCACAAGCAGGTTCAACAAGTTACAACGAGATGAATAATCTTCATATGTAGTGTTATGTTGTTGTATTTAAATAATATGTTAACGTTGACGTTTAATTTAATTTAATAATAATTGTTGTTGTTGCAGTTATTTAATGTGGTAATATTTAACATGCAAAACATTAATACACACTTATTACACAAAACATATTATTACACACTACACAAAACATATTATTACACACTTACACTTATTACACAAAACATATTATTACACACTTTATAAAAAAAAAAACAAAAATAAAAAATAAAAAATAAAATAAAAAAAGACACAAAGTACACCCTAGAAGTAGGGAGGGTTGTAATAAAATACTAGGCACCGTGGTAATAACTCAACCCTTTTTTTTCCCTAAACGAGTCCAGACACTGTCACTTTATAAATCATGAGGAGTATTGATTGATATCAAGAAGAAAACGAAAACAAGCTACTAATGAGCGCCATAAATGCATATTCTTCTTAATCTGTGAGTGATTCACTATGTACTAATGAATCACTCACAGATTAAGAAGAATATCATTAGAACACACAGAGAATGCAGCAGACTTTGCTTTTCCATTTCATATTTATAATAAATTGCTCAAAAAGAAGAGATTCGTGCATAAATGCATAATCAAATCATGGGCTCAAAGAGTCTCCACATGCAGCGATATGTAAATGTAATAGAACCCAACCCGAACAAGGTTAACATCACTGAAAAATTGATGCACCATGCTCGGATCACATTGAATTTGCCCAGCTATCAGTGACCATAGACATTAAAAAGGAAAAAAGTGAAGTTTCCAATAGCTTGATTACAGCAAAAACTAGCATATATGAACTCCAAAACAAGAATTACAAATGTTAATGCTCATTGATGTATGGATATAACAAAGATAACAAAAAGTCAAGTTAAATAGAACAAATTTGTTGATGATATCGAACAAGTACATGTGTATAACTTTTTTTTTTTATTGTTCCTGCAGCAGTAAGAACTGGAAATGCAAAATTCCCAGTTGGCAAATATCACGGATTTCCACCATCTGCGTGCTTTTTGGCATTCTGTTGTCTTCTCTCATTGCATGCTTTGAGGTCTTGAACCTCTGTTAACCAATACAGTCAAACGATTAGATACTTTTTAAATTTTGTTTACACGATCCATAGTAATTGAATGCATATGAAATGGGCAGAAACAAGGATCATACCTTTCTGGCAAGCCTTCCAATTTCTATTAGAATTAACAAGACACTCCTGCAATTATTATAAACATAGACTTTCTTATTTCTGTTTCAGGATTCTGCAATGAATAGTATATAAAAACGTTAACCACATGTTTCATATACCTGTAATGATAAATAGAGAAACGAGCATTGTTGGAGCTGCTTCACACTCTCATCTTCTTCATCTGCATCGTCTTTGTGAACCGATGATGGTGGCGGTGGATTCATTATGCCTAAGTGAACGAAGGTTTTATGTTAAAAACAGAACCAAATAAATCTTCCTAGTTCCTAATACACACCTGCTGGTCATGGTTTGGTTTCGCAATGTAGCCAGTATTCTACTGCTATTGTAAATAATCGTCCCACATCTGTATGTGATACGACATTTACATGTTCCTATTTAGCTAACGTTACGGTCATCTATTTCCAAAAAGACAAACTAAAACTACATAATATAACACCGAATAATATAAGATTTCATTGAGGCATTTCATCAAACACGTTATGAGCATGTAAAGTTGGAAACTTGTTCTAGAGAATGAAATGCAAATAATCTCTGACGAGGCTAGTCTTGTGAAATGTTAAGAAATAGTACTCCGTATAATATAATTGAGAAGAACAAAAGAACTACCGTGCCTCTGAAGTGATGCAACTTTGGATTGACGATCAAACACTTTTGTCTGTTGCGGATTGATAGTCAAGTATATGGGCCGGGTCCAAATTTGGAGACTATACATAAAGTTCACTCATGTACTTTTTAGTTTTTACTACTTTTACTAGGGTCGTTTATCGAGTTGTTTGTTTATTCGGTACGGTTAAACTTTTTTTTTTTTTTTTTCGGTAAAATTCAAATCGAACTGAACCGAACCGAATTCAATTTAGATTAAATCGAACTGAAAATCGAACTTGAATTCGGTTCGGTTTTCGAGTTGACCAGAATAACTCACATTACATAATTCCTCGAGATTTTTTGACCGACTAATTCACGGGATTTGATACCACCGTTACATAGACTCAAATCAGGTGAAACTCTTCCCTTTTCAAAAAGGTTGATATGATCACTTGAAAGTTGTTTTGCACCTACAGAAATTGAAGTTGAGACATTTCATACTTAATGATATTCATAAGCTTTTTACCACTAGAGCAACCCCTAAGTGATTATAAATGAGTCAAAACGTCCATGAGCTACTTCTATAAAAGCTCGAAATGAGCTGACCCTTAACGAGCTCGAGCTTAGTTTGAAGCTAATTAAATAAATGAGTTCGAGCTTAGTAGAAACTTAGTGAATGAACAAGCATGAGCTTCATGTACGAAAATCGATTACGCTCAAAAGCCCAAACACAGTTTTTATATTTTCATATTTAGAACTACAATTTTTTATAATTTCAAGACTATTATATAAGTATCGAGTTAAGTTCAAGCTTTAGAAACACAGCTTCAGGCGTCTCTAATTCAACTAGCCCCTAGTCAACTCTGCTCTACTCGTTTACACCCGGTTTTTATTTAATATAATAAGCTAGTGTCACACTAGCTTAAAATATACAAATCCCAAACACCCCCTAAAAGTAAAACCCCCCCAAAAATCCTGTAGCCTGAAGATTGGGCTCACTCTCAAAAACCACAATCAATTTGAAGAAGAAGAAATGGAACAAATTTAACACAAGTGACCCACAATGAACTCCTTACTATTTTCAAGAACGTTTGTCAGTAGGCTTTCATTTGCTCGTGCGGCACTTCAATTTACAAACAACAACATTAATCCTTTAACGAGGTTTAATGTCCCCCCTCCTCCTCGTTATTATTCCTCTTCTAGTCTTAAAATATCAACCAAGAAACCCAAAACTAAACCTACGGTAGTGGCGGCTGTAATGACAGAAAAAGACCCAAAACCAATCAAGAAAAAAGGTTTCTTTGTTGTACGGAAAGGAGACATTGTTGGTGTCTATAACAACCTTATTGATTGTCAAGCTCAAGTTGCTTCTTCGGTTAGTATGACTATTATTATACATTTATACCTTTCTTTTATTTTTAGTTTTATAAAATGAAATGCCAAACACCCCCCATGAGTTATTTTCCTGTGATAGGTATGTGATCCTGCCGTAAGTGTCTATAAATCAAGTGACCCCATGTCTAAAGAAGCCGAGGCGTATTTGCTTTCCCGTGGTCTTAGAAACGCGCTTTTTTCTATTAATGCTGTGGATTTGACTGAGGACCTTTTCGGGACCCTTGTGCCGTGTCCTTTCCAGGTTGTTAACGTATTGTCAACTAGCTTAGTTGGTGAATTTAATTTTGGGGAAATGTTTTTAATTTAAGGGATTGGTGTGTTTTCTGTGCAGCTTCCACATGTTGTCGAGCCTGATATAATGTTGTTTCACCAAGTTTTGGAGTCACAACCTGGTGTGAGTGATCGTTTTTGGATCTATTAGAATGCTAGTTATTTGAGATACTAGTATATAAAGTTATAAACATGATTGATGATGTTGATGCTACTTAATTGACAGCGTGGCTGTATTCTTGAATTTGATGGTGCGTGTAAAGGAAATCCAGGAGTATGTGGTGGAGGAGCTGTTATACGAAGTCCTGATGGAAAATTGGTACGACTTTTTGGGATTTTGTTGTTGCTTCATTGTTTATGATTATTGATTACGGTATATGTGTTTTTGTAGTTATATAAAGTGCGTGAAGGTTTAGGTATAGCAACTAATAATGTTGCAGAGTATAGAGCTATGATTTTGGGGTTGAGATATGCTCTTAGCAAAGGGTTCACAAGTATAAGTGTTATCGGAGACTCCAAACTTGTCTGCATGCAGGTGTCCGCCATATTTTTGGTTATCTTATTGCAGTATTTAATTTTTCTTTTGGATGGTTACACTAAAAATAATATTTTGGTTAATACAGATTCAAGGTTTATGGAGGGTAAGAAATGAGAATTTAAGCAAATGGTATGAAGAAGCAAAGAAACTAAAGGACCAGTTTCTGTATTTCCAGATTAGTCATGTCTTAAGGGTATGCTTATTTGGTTTATTTTGCTTAATTTATGTGACATGTGTTTTTATACTCAATAATCGATTTTTTGAACATCTTATGCTATGTCATTCACTCTTCATATTAGTTTATTGCAGCTGTTTATATCTGATAAAATCTTCTTTTATACATTTCCACAGCACAAAAACTCGGATGCTGATGCCCAAGCAAATTTAGGTGCCGTTCTTGAAGGTTGTTGTTTGTCACTTTGCTTGTGCTTTCTTTTCTCTGAAATGCCTAATATATCCATTTATTCGTATAGTGATAAAACTACTGAACTTTGACTTCGAGTTGGTCAAATATATCGACTAATAAAACTTGGGCATACAGTATAACATAACAGAATGTACTTCTATCCATGAAAATTTTAATGTTATTGTTTCCTTTGAAAAAGTAATGTTAGACTATTGAGTGGTTGACATCCTGCACATTTTATTGTTTTGTTTCGAACAACCCAAATTCTCACCAAAATGCAAAAGAGAAAACACCATAGATAACAACAGAAAGTATTGTGTATGATGTGTCTTATTGTTGCCTATCTGCTCATTATCATCAACATAAATACACCGATGATATTGATGTAGGTCCAAGTTTCTTTACTGAACTTGTTAAAAGATTGTATAGATATTTGACATCTGCTTATACTTTATGCCATTAAGAAGGGACATACAGGTTTTTGTCAATGCTTACGTAAGATATCTGTTTTTACTTTTTACAGTTGGGCAGGTAGAGGAGGAGGAGGTTGACACAGGCAAAACAGAAAGTTAAAGTCTACATTCAATGGCGTATTAGAGCTAACAGACTTCGCCCTCAAGTGTCAATAGAATCAAGAAAGAATACGTGACCCCATTTCTTTTGATTATTTACAAATTAAAAGCTTGTTCCCAAACCGACATTATTAGAAAGCTTGTATGAATAACATATCTACTACCATTGTTTGTGTATATTCTTATGCTTGGAGCTATACATGATGCAATATCAGTTGATCTATTGTTGTGTATATTCTTTTCTAAATGGTATTCACTTGTAAGAAACACAAAAACAAGCGTCATTAAAGTTGGTTTTAAATGGGTTGGGGTCTAAAAGGATTGACCCATTTAATAAACGGGTTGTTTAGTAAATAAGTATAAGCACTTAAGCAGCTTGGGTTGTTTATGATCAGATTAAGAAAGTAAAAAACTTTGAATTAGACCTGCCATCTAAAACAATTTGTTCTGCATATCAACCTAGTTACCAACCCGAACGCAGCAAGATTTGTCACCCTATTCTTTTATCAATGGTTTTCATTTTCATGCAATAAAAGAAACTTGTCTATTTGCAGAATCAACAACTCAAAAGGCTTTGCGGAGAGATACCTCCTTAGAACTTGCAAATATTGAAAGGTCACACAAAACCCCTAAACATAATCTCATTCAGAAGTATATGCAAGAAATGAAGTGATACCTCTCTTTTGTATTTTTGAATACTGGTGGTTACAGGATGCAATTATATGATCTATTGTCAACAGTAAGTATAACCAGCAAAATAACAAAAGGATACAACAAATGAACATCCGTACTTGGCACAAGCAAAGATAACAGTGCTAGCAAGAAAACCAAATTAACACAAAAGAAGATGCTCGAAGATACAAAAAACTAGGAGAATTCTATTTCGGCTACTGGAGATGCTCGATGGAGTTTCAACAACCTCTTAGCAAGCATCATCTGTCCACCAAACACTTTTGAACTGGAATAAACAGTCATCTTCTTTAATAACGGAGAACAAGCAAGTAAAGACTTAATCAAACACAATTCATTCTCTAAACCCCTAAGATTTGTCACCTCCACATTTTGAAGCTGCAGCTGCCCCATTCTGCCGAATCTACCTCTACTGCAGGCAGTAGGACATCATCCTTATATTTACCCTACAAATTTAAATAGTAGTATTCTGATGTTACATAATGACATCATCAACATTAAGGTGATATGATAATATGCATTCCACTCACCCAGAACACCAAGGTCTCCAAATATGGGAGCCACAAATCAGTTCAACAGCAAATGATACCATAATAGCACTACTAAAATCTACATTGCCTAAACTAAGTTTCTTGAGGCATGGTAAGAGGGTTGGGACCCTCTTTTCAGCATCATCTGCCAATAACTACAATAAAAGCGAAAGTCAATTTAATTAGTGACCACTCATAGAGCCTTGTTTGATATTCTATAAAATACATTTCAAAGATCCTACCTAAACTTACCTTGTAGTTATGAAAATCTAGATAAAGATCTCGCAGTTGTGGGAAACCCCCGATAAGTTGAAGGATACTTGAAGTTGTCATAACATCAAGTTCACACAATGTCAAATGTAACACTTTGATATTTTCAAGTGTTGCAATCTCAACGTGTTTTATGGTGTAGAGAGTAAGTTTAAGATCCTCCAATAATGGAGACTGAGTGACAAATTCCCCACACGTGTAGCTTTCAAATACTACCTTAGACAAATCTAAACTCAATAGATTTGGAAAACCAAGAAAACTTGACATGGTACGAAAACAACAGTTATTAAGAGTCAAATGTTTCAACTCTAGACAAGCAAATATACGGGTAGACAGCTCAAGTGGTGTTTCACCAAAGTTAATAAGAGTAAAGTCCTGAATTCCATTTCCGGACAAGAAAACAACCCAATTGTTAATATCCTCAATTTCCAACGTGGAGCAACTCTCCTCGTGTACGTTTAAGACAAACTTTGTTATGGGGCCTTTAAGATGAAGAAGAAGCCTGCTTATAATCCTCAAATAATATCTTTCAATTCCTTTCTCTTTCTCGTCTAAAAAGTCATAGAACTCGTAACCAAAGTCAAGTTGGGTAAGCATAGTCCACTTAGACCTCCAGTAGGGTGACAAGATACTAGTCCTAACTGCCTCGTGTATCGGCAAACGATTTAGAATATTCGTTATGATTATATCTGGCATGCTGCTGATGAAATCTTCCTCTGGGGATGCTTTGCGTTTCCCATTAACCCGTTCCATGATTCTAATAAGAAGTATATAAAAGTAAAAAAAAACATTCAAATCCCATCTTTTTGTACATAAATGTATCTATTTTTAATTAAATTCCATATTCTGTCTTATTGCTTAATCTGAACTTAGTAACATAAGAAAGTTAAAACTGCTTATAAAATATGTTATTTGAAGCAGGGGCAGTGCTAGTACTAGTAGGGTGAGGTGCTGAGCCACCCTTAATTAACCCACTTCATTCATTAGTTACTTATATTACAAGTGCTTTTCTGCTAGTTTTTTACATTCAGGCCCCCTTATTCTATAGACGTGTCTACACAATTCATAAACGATTAACTTAAACAATAAAAGACAACACTACAGATTAATTATTAAAGCGATATATATCACTATGACCTTTTGCGTTAAGCACGGCCGCCCCCTTAACTAAAAATCCTGGCTCCGCCCCTAATTTGAAGAAGCATGTGCAAACCAGTGGAAATGATTAATGTTGTTTAAGTTGAATAGTATAATAATCAGATTCATTAACAGTTCGTGTCGAAAAGAGCCTCATTGGGGAATTTCATCAAACACATGGTGCACGTGTGTTGATGAAAGTATAACAACAACAGCAGTTGGTTAGTTGGTTGGTGTTGAATTATCAAACACTAGTATTATACAGTACTACATTAATTGATGATAACAAAATTTAAATAAAAGAGCATACGTACCAACCAGCAGAAGGAGGGTATGAATGAACGGAGAATGACAATAGGTTGATTGATAAAATGAAAATAGAGAAAATTACCAGGTCAAAAATTCATCCATGAGTAGGTTTTGGCCCTTTTTCCTTTTTCCATTTAGTCCGCTCTATGCTCGACTCATGTGTGCTTGCAAGTACAAGAGTTTAGATGGAGTGAAGCAATTTAGCAGTTGAGCATGACTAAAATGATTGATTCGAGCAGTTAAACAGTTGAGCAGTCGTACTTGCAAGGACACATAACATTCGAGCGACTAAAATGAAAAATAGGAAAAAAAAATGACCAAATCATGCATATATTTTTAGCGTTTTCTTAATGAAATAATAGATGAACATGTTTAAACCTTAACCTTAATACCCATTTTTGGGAATGTTTGTCTAATGCTAAATTGACTTATATTTGAAGAAAAATTATAAAACTACCCATATTAATAATTTTTCACCAAACGCTTATATAACCAAAATACTTATCTTTTATATAATAAAAATAGAAAATTAAAAGGGACTTTTTTTTTGTTTCTGATCTGTTTTAAGACTTTTTCTAATCTATTTCCCAAAAGAGCCATTCAATCGCTTAATTCTTTCAACTCCACCACTTTAGTGACAAGTGTCAAGAGTTAGGTATAGATTCTTTTACTTTTCTTAAACGACAAATATACACATATAAATAATACTCTCTTCAATTATTATTGTTAAAAACTTAGGCAACAAATCTCTAGCAAATTCAAGAGGTTTCCAAACAACAAAGCATTTCCATTCTCGTTCCAAGAAATCATGTCATCAACAACGGATCATCAACTAACGAATCGTTTTACTCAAAAACAGCGTCGAACCGTTCTTTCCATTGCCACCGGAGAAGGAGCTAGAAGATTCTTGGTGGGTTAGTTGTTTGTAGATATAATGAAATGGTGAGTTCTGGAGAAGGAGCTAGAAGATTCTTGGTGGGTTAGTTGTTTGGTTTTTATATTTGTGACTTGAGAAGAGACGGTATGAGTGGTTTAATTTCCGACGAGATCTCATAGCAGCAGTAGCAGATTCCGGCGAGATTTTTTAGATTCCGGTCACAGATCTGAATGATACACAAATGGAAACTCGAATAAGTCTCATGGTTACGCTCTCTTGATTCGCTACGTGAAGTGTTCAAGTCATTAGTTGTTGAAAAGTTTGATCCACGATCTGAATGATTCCTGAGATTCCTATGATAGCAAGAGATTCCGCGAGATTTTAAAAGGCGAGGCGTGGTTTTACCATCAATCTTGTTAGTTATATATATTTTTTACCATCAATTTTAAAGACGAGTAGTGGTTTTACCATCAATCTTGTTAGTTTGATCATGAGATCTGTTTGTTAGTTACATGATTCCGCGAGATCGAATGTTCTTGTGTTTTCACCATCAATCTTGTTAGTTATATGTTTTTTTTTTTTTTTTTTTTTGATGCGTGGTCTTTTTTTTTTTTTTTTTTTTTAAAGGCTAGTTTTAGTATTGACTTGTTAAAGGCTAGTTTTTTTTCAACACGTTATCTTTGACATTATACTAGTATTTCATTTTCTTCCTTAAATCTTAGTGGTAATAAGCACATTATTATCGTAATACTAGTGTAATATGATATATTAATTTTTGTAAGTATAGATAATTTTGTTGTTGAGCGATGGTGGTGGTGGTGGTTATGGATGCTAAGGTGGTGGCGGTGGTAGTCGATCAGTTGAAGCGGTGGTGGTGGTTATTGATTGCTAAGGTGGTGGCTTGAGTGGTGGTCGGCAGTTGAGCGATAGTAGTCGGCAGTTGAAGCGGCGGTGGTGGTGGTGGTTATGGACTGCTAAGGTGGTGGCGGTGGTGGTCGGCAATTGAGAAGTGGTAGTCGGCAGTTGAGCGGTGGTGGTGGTGGTGGAGATATGGCGGATCTTTTCCATGGCGGAGATATGGCCGGATCTTGGATTGAGGTTGAAGAGAGAAAAAAATTAGAAAAATGAAATATATGGTGTCTTTTATATATGTGGTTGAGGGTAAATTAGTCGTTTGAGTTAAAGGTAAAAATATCTTCACCTACCACATGCCACGTGTCGTAAGATGTATGGAATTGACGGTTGAAAGAATGAGCGTGGCTCTTTTGGAAATAGATTAGAAAAAGTCTTAAAACTGACCACGCTTCAAAAGTCCCTTTGGTAATTTTCTAAAAATTACACCATTTCGGAGTGTTTTTGTAAAACACTTCTCATTGAAAAAAAATTGGGCCAATAGAAAAGCTTGATTTTGCCACGTAGGTGAAATCGAGCGACGTAATTGGTTAATAAAAAGTCAAAATTGAAATTGAATTGGTCAACGTAAGTAGAAATCCGTTTTCTATAAAGTTAGCTAAAAAAATATATGTGTCAAAATTAAAAGAAACAAAACTTAGAAGAAGTGGGCATAAAAACTAAAGAAAAAAAGGGTCTCTCAACTTTAGTTCCCATTCCATTTTTTCATCGATATAACAAATAAACCCTACCTCAAAACACCCCAATTACACAATCAACATCAACTAAATACCCGACATAGTAGATCAATGCATTAACAATATACAAACCTTAAAACTCAAAGCATTCAACCTCTCAAATTGTCCTTCATTAACCATAAATCAAAATCGTTTTGAGATAACCCTAATTATATCATTCTGAAATCAAGTTGAAAACTCGATTGAAGAAGGTGTTTTGACGAGGTATATTTTTTCGATTAAATTCTTTTAAAATTTTAATTGGCATCTTCAAGGTTTTAGTTTTATCGAATGGATGATAATGTTTGGGATGTGTTACATAAGGGTATCACAGATGGACATGGTTGCTTGGTTTGTATGTTTAAGTCAAATAAGTTTTCGTAGTTCTTATTTTTAATTTGAACATTTTAGATAATATAAAACACATGTACATAATTTTCTTATGGTTATTATACACCCAAAGTGTGAATGCCTGATAATCCCATTGGTTTTAAGTAACCGACAACTTTCTTTAAGATTCGGCGATACTATTAGTGTTAAAGTCGTGTATTTTGATGTTACGGTCAACTGATCCATATTCAAGTACTTACATTTAACTAATTAGCTTCATAGTTTCTGTTATAGGTAGCAATTGTAATGTAGTCGCATGATAATGAGCTGATTTGGGTTATGTTCAATCTTAAACTGGCCAATAAATGGTTTAAGCTAAAATTGGAATGGGTCAAATGGGTTAAATGTGTTAGTTTCAGTTTAATGAGTTGATTTGAACGGATTAGAGATCTTTCCCAAGATCAAAATCTACCACCAGTAACTTTATATAAGTTTAGTTTTTCCGTTTGATCTGTTAGGCATGATAAATTTACGAAATTGACACATTTTTTATATGTTAATTGTACCATTTATAAAATTTTTTATTTATTTATTACGTTTTACTCTCAATTGTACCCCGTTAGACAAGATAAATTCATAAAATGAACAACAATGGTGGTGCTTAAAATTTATAGTGTCATGGTAACCCTACTAAAACGGCCTTTTAGTTGCTTAATATTATAATTTTATATAGAGTTTATTTATTATTGTGACATGGTCCTTAGAGCAATGTTAGGCCTATTAGTACTTTGTCTGTGATCTTTTATTTATGGCTTTGCAGCCCTTGCTCTCTATCAGGAGGGATAATAATGTCGCTCTGCAATGTTGATGCTTACATTCTAGAATGTACATTGATGTTGGTCGTTGGAGCACACCAAAAATTATTTGTAAAGATGAGGGAAAGATACGGATACGAACCTAAATACCTAAGTATTGCGATAAGTATTGATCTCCCGGGTTGTCGTTCTAAAGGAATGGTGGATTTGAGACACGCGTTTTGGTTCTTTGTTGGATGCTTAGATATCGCTATTTTGGGGGTTTTTAAGGAATTAAAGCCTAAAAGGAAAACTAAAGGGAACCTAAGGCAAATAAAACTGAGGAAAGCTAAAGATAAACTACGAGATAAGCTAAATGGAAAATTCTACTCTAACATCCTACTAATGCTAAAAGAAATAAAAATAAAACTAAACATGGCAAAACTAATTAAACGAAACATAGCAATTAACATAATAAAAAGAAGGTAAAGAAAAGGATAAGAGAAAGACTGGATATGGTTTAGCATAATGAAGACGATAAGAATACTAAACTAAAACCTCATCCATAGCTCAGTAATAACCCAAAATACTCCATATTACCCATTAATCTTCAACTAATCTTCAAAAGCTTGAAACTTTAAATGAATTTGAGGCGAGGTAATGGATAAAGTTTGCAACTTTATAGTTTAGAAAGCTTAAAAACTTATAAAACTTGATTCAAGATTTATTTTAACACTAAAAAATGCAAAAAGATTGAACCTTTAATTAAAAGACTTGGTAAAAATGATGTTTAAAGACTAAAAGATAGAAAATTTATAAATTTAAGACTAAAAAAAAGAATTTTTATAAAAAGATTAAATTTATAAAATTTAAACCACAAAAATATTAAAGACACAAACTTTATAAATTTAAATGACTAAAAGTGATGACTTTAAAAAAGATTAAGACTTTATAAGATTTTAACCAATAAAAATGCTAAAGACATAAGCTTTATATAAAATAAACTAAGATTAAGCAACTAATAAGCTAACAATAAAAGTAATTAGAGTAAAACATTAAATTTTATAAAAACCTTAAACATGAATCACACTTATAACACTTAAGTGTTTTTTAGTACAAAAAATAAATGAGAAAACTACATCTTTAATTAGGAGTAAATGACATTTAATATGAAAGTAAGAATAAAATACAAAATTGCGTTTGATAAAATGAAAGATGATCCTCAAAATGATTGCTAGCTGAAACTTATATGCTTTCTTTGGTCGGAGATTTCGAACGTTGGAGGGGTGGGACCACGGGATGACAGCTCACATTTTATAACGTTAGCATGGAATATTACATTTGAGCAAAAATATTCGGATCTTCTATTTCTTTTCTTGGGCCGAGTGGCTATTTTATTTGGGCTGAGATTTGGCTAAATATTTAGGCTTCAAAGTTCAAACACTTGTAAACTATTTTGTTCTGAACTTTCTCCTCAATCTTCAAGTCATTTTGCAGCAATCTTCTTTATATCTTTAATAATCTTTCACTTGTGCTCCTCATTGTTTCAAAAGTACCTTAACAATAAAATAACAAATAGACGTAATATTTGCAATAAAAGCCATAACTTTGCTATTTTATTAAGCTAAAATGCGGGTATTTCTTATATAAAAACATGTATAAATGTGATTTCATCATACACACTATTGTGTTTAAATTTAGATGCTCGAGATTGAGAAGGGTGCCAAAGAGCTTAATATTCCTATATTTGAAGATAATAGGAGCGAAACAGATTCGTCGGATGAACTTAGGGATATTTCAAGAGACTAAAGGTAACTTTGCAAGAAAGATGTTTTTAATTTCTTTTATGTGATTTTGCAAAGAAGATGTTCTTTTTGCAATGGTTTCTTTGATAATACCACGTGTACAAACACAGGTTGGAGCAGTGATCACCGTCACCGAGTATCTTGCCTACAAGCAAGCAAAACATGCGGATCAACTACTAGCGCAGGGGTCGACTTAGGTAATCGAAATGCATTAGTTAAGATGTCATTGAGGTGGAAAAATGGTATATTGCATGTTGAGTAAAGAGTCAATCTGAGTTCACCCTAAGTCAAAACATAAGATTTCTTTTGTAGCTTTAATGCTTTATTATTAATTGGAATTTATGGAAATGATAGTTCCAATTCATTGAATACCATATGGGTCGAAGGACATTTTTGTGGTTTCTGAATAGAAAAACCACTTGGGGTTCAACTACATTCAAAGATCAAGTTCTCGACACCGAGGTTTGGGTTTACAAGATGTATGAACACAAGACTGTATGACATTATCTGGTCAATGTTGTTGCACATGGTCCGAAACTCCGAATGGTGAAAACATGTCAAAACAAGTATTCTATTTGTACGGGTTAAATTAGGCAAGGTTGACTCGTAATACCCTTTCTTGAAAAAACTATTTGTGTATACTCTGTAAATAGTTAACACGTTGACTATGATTACAAATATATCTTTTCAGAATAATAAATATTTAGTAAAACGATTCAGGAAGTTCTATGCATTAAAGAAACACTTAAGAGACACGTTCAACTTCTTTGCCTGTATCATATTCTTAAAATACCCATAGATATAGAACATAACCCGAAACGACCCATTCATAAGTTAACAGGTTGAGTTGGTAAAGTTGACACTTATCTCTTAACACAAGTCAAGTCTGCGGTGGCGGTTGGTTCTTGGATCACCGGCATATGATGATATTTTGTTCGATGGTTGAACCGAAACCCATGAAACATCGAGGAGTACATTACGTGTTCATCTGCTTGGGCCCGTGTCTCGCACTTCACCGGTATGGTTCCTTTTGCAATGGGGTCCAAACCGCCGGCTCAATAACTTACCTTCTTTGCTCGGTGTGGGTGATCGCATTAAAGCCAACTTTTGGTGCGGTTGGTCGAACCGTGTGTTGAGCTTGTCCAGGAGCACGTAATAATGATACACCTTTTTATTTTGTTAAGTTTGTTGTATTATGTTTTTTTTTGAAAGGATAAAATTGCCCTTTGTGTAAAAGTGCCATTGATTGTGCGATTATTCTAGATGCCATTCGGGGTATAGATCCTGTTAACTTTTCCTCAAGAAAGATTTTTCTTAATGACCCATTTTCCGTAGACATCATGAAGCTTGCTGTTGGGTATCTCAAGGATGTTGACGATTGGGGTTGATGTTTCGGTGGCTGTGCAAGAATTAAGTCACACATTGTTCAACATGAGACCAGGCATTTCACTATTGTTATATTCTTGTAACATGATATAAGCATATATGGTAGATTTGTTGAGGCAGAGGATCTGTGAAATAACTATTGTTCAATAATAATGAACATGCGGTTTAAATTGAAATTGCTACTATTTATGGACATTTGAAAAAATAAATGAAGAACTGCACTTCCTTAATGTAAATGACAATGAAACTCTTGAACCGTCAAAAAAAAATATATGAACTTTTTTTTTTTTTTTTTTTTTTTTTTTGATCATGAAACTCATTCAATTATCATTTAGAAAAGTTACATCATGTTGTACCCATGGCTTAACCGAAGGAGGCACAAAACCAACATACACGTCATCTATACTATCATATAACGCTCTTCTAGCTAACTCATGAGCCACTCTATTCCCCTCACGTCGCACATAAGACCAAGTACAAGAATCAAATGAGAGACATAATCGACGTATATGGAGAAATAGAGCTCTAATTTGAACTAACACTTTGTCGTGTTTGAATGCCTCCACAAGAATACTTGAATCGGTCTCCAAAACAACTTTTTTAAAACCCTTAGCTAGCGCCACTTGAATAGCCCAAAGGATTGCTTTTGCTTCAGCTTCAACAACCGACGTCGCAAAATTGACCCGTCTGCTTCCGCTACCAAGATCTTGACCCGCTATGTGATCTCATAACAAAACCAAGGCTCATATACCATTGTTCCCTAATACACCAAAGATCACCATTTATTTTTATCTCTCCGTATGTTGGAGCAAACCATACTCGTGAGGTGCATTATGGGGGGGCATAGATGCAACTGTAGCTCGATTTGCTCGGGAGAAATCTTGCAACATCACATGAGCAGATTCTTTCACTTTATTCTGCTCCAAATCTCCTTGTCCATGAGCTTTGGAATTTATCACACACCATATTCGCCACATTACCATTAGCATCAATTCAAACTTACCTTCTTGTCGCTCCTGAGTAGCACATAGCATCTTTTCAATAGATATGTCTTCTACCTGGTTTGTAAGATCAGTCAACTCCATGCTAGCCCATATATCCCGCGCCCAATCACAAAGGAATAGAGCATGTTTAATGTCTTCCGTTGGAGCTGAACAATGCACACAAGTGAGAGAACCGGACTCTAAGCCTCTTGCTACCAGATTGCTTAAAGTGGGCAAAGATTCATACAAGCTCTCCATATGAAAATTTTTACTTTGTTAGGAATATTAGCCAACCAAATTGCCTTAAAACACTTACTGGTCTGTTGTGCTTGTGGATCTTTAAGACATTCTATACTCTGAATTGCTATCCAATAAGCAGATTTGCAAGTAAAAATTCCATTGGGAGAAGCACCCCAGTAACGAGAGTCACACTCAGCGGGATTGATGTGTGTACATGATATCCTTTCAGCAATTTGTTTGGGAAATACTTGTAGCAATAGTGTGTGGTTCCAACCTTCTGTATTAGGATCTAAAGATCATTAACCACATGCAAATCATGATTACGAGTGTGGTTGTATAGTTTCAGTAACCCTCGAGCCAATAGTCTTCCCATATTCTTACTTGCTTACCATTACCAACATTCCATTTTGCCCTTTCGAATGATATCTCGTCTTTGAACATAAGCTACGCCAAACAAAACTAGGCTTATATCCAATCCTTGCATCTAAGAAACAACTCCTTGGAAAATACCTCGCCTTTAGAATTCTTGCCGGAAGTGACTCCTCCATTGTTATTAGTCTCCAACCTTGCTTTGCGAGGAGAGCCTTATTAAAGCTATTCATATGACGAAAGCCCATGCCACCACGATATTTAGAGATACACATAGACTCCCATGATGTCCATCGTATAGGGTTTTCCTTGTTTCCATGTCCCCACCAGAAACAATTAAAAGCTCGATGGATCTCGTCAATTAGACCATCTGGTAATAGAAAAAGATTCATGACATACATTTGCATTGCTTGGGCCACAGATTTTAATAGAACCTCTTTTCCCCCTATTGACAACTGTCGTTCTTTCCATCCAGAAATTTTCTTTCGTACCTTATCTAGAATGGCTTGAAACACTTCTTTCTTCTTTCTTCCAACAATAGAAGGGAGGCCTAAATACATAGATTGTTGTGATGCTTCTCGAACCTCGAGTCTAGTTACAATGAGATTCCGTAAAGTTTCTTCGACATTTGGGCTGAAAAAGATTTCAGATTTGTGGAAATTAATACTTTGACCTGAACAACGACAATACTTCCCTAAAATATTTTTCAAGCGTATGCATTCCTCCACCGTGGCCCTAGTAAAGAAAATGCTATCATCGGCAAAAAATAAGTGACTTACTTGAGGAGCACCCAGACTGATTTTAACTCCATGAATGTGGCCAGTGAGAACATCTCTCCTAATCATTGCTGATAGCACTTCTGCGCACATGATAAATAAGTAGGGCGAAATAGGATCCCTTGACGAAGTCCTCGTAGGAACAACATGTCTGTAATATGCCCATTGATATTGAAAGAGAAGGAGACAGACGTCACACATTCCATAACCATATTCGTGAAGTTTTGTGGGAGCGAAATTTTTGAAGAACTGATCTAATAAACGACCACTCCACCCGATCATAAGCTTTGCTCATATCGACTTTAATAGCCATTGCACCTTTCCGACCGTTTCTTTTGTTCTTAAGCCAATGAAAGACCTCAAAAGCAACTATTGCATTATCGATGATCATCGTCACAGTAACAAAAGCGATTGAGTTTCATCAATTAACCTCGGAAGCACTCGTTTTATTCTATTAACGAGTACCTTGGAAATTATTTTGTAAATTACATTGCATAAACTGATGGGTCGAAAATCATTTAAAGATGTCGGAGACGAAGTTTTAGGTATTAAAGTTATTAGAGTTTCATTTATATTTTGCGGCATGATTCCACTACGAAAGAATTGAACCACCACATTTACAACCGTAGGACCAACAATTTTCCAAAATTTTTGATAAAATAGAGCAGTCATACCATCAGGTCCAGGGGCCTTTGAAGGGTGCATTTGCATAACTGCGTCAAAAACTTCACCTTCAGAAACTGGTTTCCCTAAATTTTCAATATCATCATCACAAAGAGTTTTATCCAGACATGCCACTTCCTCTTCACATTCTGGTGGGTGAGAAGTGGCAAACAACTTCTCAAAATATGATGATACCATATCACATATACCTTCACTATCTTCAACCCACCGTCCATCATCCTTTTGTAATTTCAACATGTTGTTTTGTTTCCTTCGACTACTGGCGCGAGCATGAAAATACCGTGTGTTCTTGTCACCTTCCTTCAACCATTGAATTCTGCTCCTTTGACGCCACATAACCTCTTCGCGAACATATAGTTCCTTTAATTCATTCTGCAGGTCATGTTGTTCTTGGTATGAATCATATCTCGTTTGTTTTTGTAATGCTTCCAACCTTTTAACTTTAGATCGAATATTGCGTTGCACATGCCCAAAGGTTGTTTTATTCCATTCCGCTAGTCTTCCAGCACAACCGCTAAGTAGCACTGCAGGATTATTCCCCAAACCCTCTCTTACGCCATCAAGCCATGCCTCCTCAATGATTCCCTCTAACCTGCTATCTCTGAGCCACATGTGTTCAAACCGAAACCTCTTTTTCTGACCACCTCCATTCATACATTCTTCTTGAGAAAGCAAAATAGGTGAATGATCTGATGCCACTCGAGGAAGATTTTGGACCTGATTGGATGGGAAAAGTGTCGACCAATCCGGTGTAGCAAAAAATCTATCGAGTCGTTTTTGTACATTATACGCCCCTCTTCTTCCATTTGACCAAGTCATCTTACAACCTTTAAATCCTAAGTCATATAAGTCACAGTAGTGGCATGAAGTTTCAAAAGCATTTAGCTCTCGCATATTACACCCACGCATTCCAACTTTCTCAAAAGTATACAACACTTCATTAAAGTCTCCAAAACAAACCCAAGGAAGCGTTGATGCACTTTTTAGCGAACGTAGCAATACCCATGTGCGATACTTATCTTGGTTTTTTGGCCACCCATAAATTCCCGACCCCCTCCACTCAATACCAGAATCCTCTACAACACAAAAATCTACATGATTTTTAGAATAACTCATAACCTTCACCTTCAAGTTCTTTTTCCACATCAATATAAGACCACCCGCTCTCCTAACTGGATTGACGGCTAAAAGGTTAAAATCTGAAAAACATCGACGGATACCCAAAGTTTCTGTATCGTGTAACCGGGTCTCCATAAGAAACACGATAGAGGGCTTATTTATCTTCACTAGTTCGCGAAGATGATGAACAATCCAAGGGTTGCCTAGACCCTGGACATTCCAACTTAAGAGCCTCATGGTTCTAGGCGGGGGCATCCTGCGACCCTCGCCTTTTCATTAATATACTCATCGTTCTTCGCGCTTTTCACCATCAACCTCCATATGTTCGAGTCCCCAACCTCCATCCATTCTCGTTTTTCCTTGTTTTTCATCAGAATGATAACCAACAGTAGGTACACCACTATTAGACGATACCCTTTCTTGTCTTCTCCAAGACTTACGTGTCAAACTGTCGTTAGCTTTAGTAAGTGAACTTGTTAGACTTTTTAAATTCTGTGTAACTGTCTCTTCAAACTTTTCTTTCTCATTTAGTCCCGTGTTCAAATTCCTGTTCTCGTTCTCTATAAAACCAGAACTTGGTGCACCATTCTCACCATCTGTTTTATTACATTTCTTGTTACAATGCAGCTCATAACTATTAGTCGGGTCATTATAGGCATTTATGTGACGAATAACTCCATCAAAACCCCAAGTAGTCTGCTCATGTTCCAACCTACTACTTCCTTCTCTTAGTGGAGGAGCTCGCAAGGAATCCGGAAAAGGCCAATTCTCAAATGTTTTTCCATCTAGGTCTCCAAAGCTTATCAAGGCATTCTTTCTGTGTGTGCCCAAGATGCCCACACCAATAGCAAAAGTTTGGCAAAAAGTAGCTTTGAGTGAAAAAAAGTTTGCTGTGTGTTTTAAGAGACATATTATATTGTCAGCAACTCTTTTTGTATTAAGTTCTACTTTTGTGCTCTTTTGTTGTTTGATTAATTGGTAGCCATTGTCGTAAGTTAAAGTTTGGTTATTGTGGGATCAAGCAATAACAATAATATGTCAAGAACATGAGTTAAATATGTATTGTAGTTGATAGGTGGTACGATTAGTTGGGTTTGTTTACACTTATTATAGTTATTATTTGAAGTTTGAACCATTTTAACATGCTTAAGGTTTGGCGTGTATAAGCAGTCTACAATAATCAATCTCAACCATTAGAATTTATTATTATTATTTTATTTTATTTTATTTGAATAGGTTTATGACAACAGGATGTGTTAGCCTAAATATACATCACAAAAATACATCACATTATACAAACATACCCCACATCAAAAATAATAATAAAATTTGAACCCTTACTCCCTTTTTCCTTTTTTTTTTGTTAGTTGAAGGACCACCTAACCAACCCAAAACAACCCTTCACGTGCCAATCTTGTCCCTCCGTTATGGGCTTCACGTGTGAAGCAAGCGAAGACTAAAATACACCGTTGGTCCCTAAACTTGTCTCGGAGGATCGCGATGGGACGAAAAAAATATATAAGGAATATAGATCAAGTTTACAATATTAACCTCACTTGGCATATTCATCGTCGGGGTCCCTATTTCAAGGTTTTCACTGTGTTTTTGTACGTGAACAATAATTACAAGTCCCTTTGACCATTTGCACGTTAGTCAAGGACATCTCAAATCGTTACATTTGTCTTTAGTCCAAGGGCAATTTTGACATTTCCATATTTCAATTAAAATTTCTTAATTATTGCCACGGTAATGTAACCTCTTCCCAATTAAAATTTCCCAAATAAACACATAGTCGTATTATCAATCGTCCCGAACCCGAACTTTCGTTACAAGAATTATCGAATTCACAAACCCTAATTGCATGTCACAAAACCCTTTTATCGATCATAAAAGCGAAACATGGAGTTTACCCTATGGAAAGTAAGAAGGCGGTCGGGTTATCCAGGTTGATGATACCGTCTATCGACTCAGCTAAGAAGAAATACTGTCTTGTTTTTTTTGTTGATTCTGATCATTGGAATTTGTAATTGTGGTATTTATTGTTTCCCAATTAAGTTTATAGAATGCTTCAAACATATATTGACATGTTTTCGGTGGTAGATCTAAAATGTTTAGTATGAGGGTTCATCACAATGGTGTCTTTAAGTCTTGGCACAGTAGAATATCGTTGGAGGTATGGAAAGTTTAGTTGATTTGGTTGATGTTGATAGTGTGTCGGTTGAAGAGTTGGATGTGCTTATGTATGAATTGGGTTATGAGCTCGGTTCAAAAATTACTATTACTTTGTTAAGCCGGTAGTAATTTAGATGATGGTTTGTATAGCTTAAGTGAGAGTGCTAATTTAGAAATATTGAAAGATCTTGTTGATGACCATAAGATGATAGAGGTTTATGTTGAAAATGGTAAGACAACATTAGGCGTTGATCAAATGTCACCAAAGTCAATTAGGACGATTATTCTTGATGTGGATGCAACAAAGAAAAAGCGACTCTTGCTATTGTTCCATATTGCTCAAAGAAATTGTTCTTAGAAAACATTGTTAATAAGTGCGTGGTAGAGGACTTATGTGAGGTTCTGAATCAACCTTTGGAAGTCAATACTTTGGTACAATCTAGTCGGATGCGAAAACACAACCCTTGTTTCCAGTTGTAGAGTGTCATCATCATCTTGAAGATGTTGCGGTGATGTCAACCGACATATAGATAAACATATTGAGCATATCCAAATAGATAGTCTGAAGAGGTATCTCAAAATGATCAAGAGTTTGGTCATCATGAGGAGGAAACATGTAATCACGTGGATCATATCCAAAAGGTAAATCATGCGCGGTTAGTGAAATCGATGAAGGCGTAAGTGATGACAATGTGAGTGAGGCAGACACTTATATGAGTGGCGATGATGATATTGAGAACAATGGTGATGGAAACACGGTTGTCGATGAGGCTAATACTTTTGAGGAGCTGATTTTGATGTTAATCTGTTCAAAGTGACCGAGACTACTGATTTACCATCTATAGGTACCACCGACCGACTACCACATGATTTATTTAAGAAAAATGAGTTGGATCATTAGATGATAATGATTTTGCAAGTGGTTACGAGAATGAGGATGAGTATGTTATTAGGAGGAACAAATTGAGGGCATACAAGAAACAAAAGTTAAGTGAGGCGGCACAAGCGGAGGACGAAATATATTTTTACGTGGTCAAAGTTTTGTAGCGCAAAAGAAGTGAAAGATAGGATCTACATGCTTTCAATAAAGACTAGGAGGAAATTGCAACTAATTAAGAATGACAAGCAGAGAATTAGGGTTAGGTGTCTCGGACAAATACTGTTTGTGGAATAACCGAAGGTTGAGTGAGGAAAGTCCCAAAGAGGAAAAATGGTCCGATAACTAGAGGCCTCGGTAGGGATGTGTATTTGCAAAGCGCAAGGAGCAAGTAACAGTGTCCATGGTTGTTGTATGTAGCCAAAATACGAGATAAAGATGTATGGATTGTTCGAACTTTCAAGGATGAACACGGATGTTTGAAATCAAGAGACATTAAAGCTTGTGACTACAAGTTTCTTTCGAAGCAAATAGTTGACCAAGTTCAAGTCAATCCAGATATTCAATCGAAATTGTTCAAGATCATTTCGATAAACAGTTTGAAGTTCGGTGTCTATGCAAAAAGCATTAAGGGCAAAAACAAAGCGAGAAAATGAGATTAGGGGTGATCATAAGCGGTACACCCTTTTAAGAGACTATGTTGAAGAGTTGCGAAAACTAACCCGGATACAACAGTTAGGATAAGTGTACAAACGCAGCAGATGCAACAAGTCCAACGAGTTTTCAAGAGAATGTATGTATGCTTAGGCGCATTGAAGGAAGGATACAAAGCTTGTCAAAGAGAGTTGTTGGGGTTAGATGGTGCTTTTATGAGGGTCCTTTTCTGGGCGACTTCTAACAATGATCGGTATAAACGACAACAATGGAATATACCACAGCAGCATCTGCAGTTCTGAGGTGAAAGCAAAGACTCATGGATTTGGTTTCTTGAATGTCTAAGAGATGATCTTGACTTGCAACGAAACTCAAACTACACTTTTATCGTGACAGGCAAAGGTGATGTTACCATTTTGTTGATTAGAATCACTTGTATTTTCCTTATATGCAAATTCTATTAGTAAGGAATTTATGTTTATTTGTGCGGTATCATTCCAGTGTTAGCAGTATTCCTAGTCTTTGAACACGAGATATTGTTTGAAGCACATCCATGATAATATGAAATTGCAATGGAATGCTAAAGCATACAAGGAACATTTGTGGAGATGTGCGTGAACAACAACCGTCGAACAATTTGAGGCGACCATCTTTGGAATTCAAGAGTTTTAGCGAACACCCCCATGCTTGGTTAAGTAAGATACCACCAACTCATTGGTCAAGGTCGCATTTTTCGGTACCTAACCAAATCTATGTCTACTTGTCGTCTTTTGTTCTCGACATTTTAAGGAACCTAACCAAACAAGTTGTAGGGAGGGCTCATTCGATGTGCTACTTAATAACATGTGTGAGGTGTTCAATGGGAAACTAGTGGGAGGTAGGCACCAACCGATCATTCTTGCTTTGGAATACATTAGAAGTCTTGTATGAAAAGAATAGTGAGCGTTGTGAATGTGATTCAAAATGTCTTGGGACATTAACACCAAAGGCAACACTCATGTTAGATGCAATCAAGAAAGAGGCTTATAAGTACAACGCTACGGGTTGAAGGAGAAAAGTATGAGGTCGGTGGATGGGGAGACAAGTGTGTTGTGAATGTTGAAGCTAGGGCTTGTACATGTAGAAGATGGGAGCTTCTGGTATGCCATGTAAACATCTTGTTGCTACCAGCGGTGTATGAGGTTGAATGGAATGCAAATAGGATCTGTTGAATCATGGGTTCATCCATGTTACTTGCTTAAGACTTGGGAAGAAACTTACAAACACCACATCCGACCAATAAGCGGTTATGAGCATTGGTATAAGTCACAGTGCCTACAACCATTCTTCCACCCAAACATCATAAACCATTAGGTAGGCCACGAAAGAAAAGAACCGGGCTTTTCTTGAAAATGATAATTGTGAAAAAACCGGTAACTTGTCACGGTCTGGTAAGAGTGTGGTTTGTGGTATTGTGGCAATCTTGGTCACAACAAGAAAACATGTCTTGGGCAAGGAGGTGTTCACGAAGTCAAGGCACTACACAAGATCTCAAAAAGCAGGTTCATCCCGCCAAAGTTACATCAAAGAAGAAGGCAAAGGTTACGGTGACAACTATGCGGTAATGATCAACCAAGTGTGGTCGGTCTCAATCTGGAAGTCAAGTTGATCTTGCTTACGGTGGGTCTCAAAGCAATTACGGACTAAGACCAAGATTATAGCGACAAAGCTTTCTTCACCACAAAAATTCTTTGGTTAAGCATATGAAAGCCAATGTTATCCATCGAATATGTATTCCCTAAACAATATTTCTTTGTGTTTAAACAATGTATGTTTCGAACTTTGTAGACTCCAAAATGTTATGCATTTGGAAATATATCCATTTGCGTTATGTATGAAATCATGTCATTTTAGTGTATGGGTTTAATTGTGTTTTTATTGTATTGTTTTAGAGTCTTCATACATACGTGTTTTGAGTTTGGTTCTTGTTATTCTATTATCACAAACACTAATGAAGGATCAAAGATGGATGGACAACACCATATGGAGTTTATGTTGCTACTCGAAATGGTGTCATTCATCCATCATCGATCAATCATCCATATTTGATACTTGGATGCGGGTTTCGAGTTGGATACGGTTATTCTATCATCACAAACATGAATGAAGGATGAAAGATGGATGAACAACACCATACATCAAGTTTAAGTTGATACTCGAAAGAGGTGTCATTCATCCATCTCTCATCATTCGTCCATCTTTGAAACTCGTATCTCGTAATGAGTTTGACCATTTGTGTGGCAAGTGATATATATATTCTTGGGGCAAAGGCGTGAGTATAAGGACCAAAGCACAAAAGAAATATATTAACAACGTACAAGGACCAAACATTATACACCAAAAGACTATTCTTAGTCAACGTACTCTAAAACTTCTTAAACACAATGCACCATCTACCACCGATTCAAAACACTAAAACCGGTACCTATCTAAACCCGGTAGAAGAACCATAGAAATACCAAGAAGATTACCATCCAAGACAACACACAAAGTTCACGAGGCGGCAAACTTTCTCCTTCTCAACAAGGAGATCGGCCAAGGCTTGCAGTAGCGACCTCTAGCTCGTTGCCGGTCACGGAGTTGACCGCCTCCATAGTCTCGAAAGCGAGGCGGCCGTATTCTTGTAATGCCGACTCATTCACAGTAGATTGTTCTCTGCAAGTAGATGATCACATCTCTTGCTCTCCTTTCGATGGGTGGATCGTACCACCCTATGAATGGACATGTTGTAGCCTATAATTGATAATCAATATGTTAGCATCGCTTGCCTCATAAACACAAACTAAACCCACTTGTATAAAATCACAATTATAATAAACCGGATAGACTATCATAATCAACACATTTTAAGGTCAACCACTACATGCAAACTTTAATCTGATATGAAATAAAATTAATCGTCCCAACTGTCTTGGACGGAGCATAGAACCTCTGCCGGGGTTCATGTTATTCCAATGTTCTAATGCGGCCCTTACATTGCATGAACACACCACCATTTTGATTTTACCGTCGGTGAAGAAGATAGGATTTTAGTTGTTAGGAAAGATAAAGGATGAGTGGTGATAAAATGTTCCTTTTATTAGAGAGGTATTCTTATAGCGCGATGGTTAAACAAGTGGGTTGTACGGTAATTAATGGACGGTGGTAAAATGTCAAAATTGCCCTTGGACTAAAGACAAATGTAACGCTTTGAGATGTCCTTGACTAACGGCAAATGGTCAAAGGGACTTGTAGCAGTGAAAACCTTGAAATAGGGACCCCGACGATGAATATGCCTACGGTTTCGTCCCATCGCGATCCTCACTCAAGCACGACAAGTTTAGGGACCAACGGTGTATTTTCGAGTCTAATAGTAACTACACCTAAAGAAAACCCATAAACTACAGGGGCTTAAATGCAAATTAAAGGAAATTAAAAGATAAAATCTATTAAATAAATGCTATCACTATTATTAAAATGATGTTTTGTTCTTTTGTTTTAATAAAACTTAATTAAAAACTCAAGTGACGTCTGAAACAAAAGCGTGAAACTTACACAATATTAACCCTAAAAATATGAAAATGATATTTTATAAACCTAATGATAAAAGAAAATTATTAGAAAAGAAAATTATTTTATAACTAATTATCTAATTATTATTAATTAAAAACTATTTTAACTATTAAATAATTACCTAAATTACAAGAAAATAGGAAATAAACCTAGAAAAATAAAATTATAACTTGGAAAATCTAAAATATCAAAGAAATTTTAAAACTATTTTTGTATTTTTACGATTATTTTCTATTTTCTAGGAATTTTAAACTATTTAAAACTAATTAAATTATTTAAAAATACAAATTTAACTAAGAAAAATCTAGAAAAATACTTTTTTGGCTTTTTATATTTATCTAAACTTAGTAAAAATGAAAAATTATTTTTTTGAAACTTTTCTTAATTATTTGTATTAAATGCTATTTAAAAATGCTTAAAAACTAATTTAAATTAAGAAAAATAGCAAACAAGCTAGGAAAAATCTGAAAATTTCAGGAAAAGTCTAAAATAATATTAGGAATATAAGAAAAATGGAAAAACAGGTGCTTGTGTGTAGAAAAATGGAACTGATGAGGAAGTGCTTATTGAAATAAGCACTGATTAAGCAAATGGAATCCAAAAGCTACCAAACTGAAGCAGAACTCAAATATGCTAGAAGTGACTAAATGAAACTAAAATCAACAAGTTACAACCAACGATATGCAAGTTTGATCAGTTTGAAGATTTGAGTTCATAAGCTAAAAAGCAGTTAGGGAGACAAACTTTGGGCTTAAGCACAAGCACTCAAATAAGCTAGAAACTAAAGAGCAAAAGTTGGAACCTCAAGACAACCTGGCTAAGGTTTATGAACCAAAAATTAGACCTAGACAACTGGTTTTGAGCTTGTTGTAAGTCTGCTAAATGCTGCACATGCACACTCGGTTAATCTTGAGTGTGTGCGAAGCGATTTAACCTATCTTGACAGCATATTTGAAGCCTTTAGAAAAATCACAAAATTTTATAAAAATGATGAAAAGAAAGTAGACCAAGAGAAGTTTCCAAATCAACAAGTTTCACTAATTTAGGATCAGAAATGAATCTAAGAAAAATCCTTCTCAGTTGGCCAAAAACAAGATTTTTGCAACTTTGACTTTTGACAAAAGTGATTAAGTTTGACTAAAATGAACTTTGGAACCAATTTTTGGTTTGATACTGATGTAATATGATAGAACAAGTGTAATGCAAGCAAGCTTAATTAATTCTAAACACAAAATAAGATTATGCTAATCCAAAATCTCAACAGTGAGCAGTAGAGATGGATTTTAAGAAAGATTTGACTTTGGTGGTGTTGCAGATCCTAACTAAGATTGAAATGAGCTCAAATGTGCTAAGTAAACATGAACCAATAGGCTACAACCTCTGAACAAACCTTAAACACAGTTTAAGGACTAAATCCAAACACCACTTAACAACTGTTATGCAAACTGAAATTGAAACAATCACTTAACCAGATAGCACCATTGATCAAAGTGAGATTATAAGACTGAATGCAACTTTATAATCAAGTTTAAGCGTTTATTACCACAGATATAAGGATAAGCATAAAATGCAAAATGACTTTAAAATGAAATCGAGAAACTTCACTAACCATCGTCGGTATGTTGCGGCTAAAACTAAACCCAAAGATCACTATATTAAACCATTTCCAACCCAATCCAAGTCGCATCACCCCATTCCTTCTCCAAAGATACTTGAACCAAAATTGCACCAAGTTGACTTTTGTTGACCATTTAACATATTTGATTGGGCGGCTTCCAAGCTTTCAAAAGCTTAAATAAGCTTAAGTAAGCTTAATGGGACTTAAAAATAAGCTAATAGCAGCTTTAACACAAGAATTTGAAAATCACATTTTCAACAGTAAACCTTCAAATGTGAAACATAAATGAAACCTTGAATTGAGATTTGAAATATGATTATAATTATGAAATACCTTCAGTTGAGTACAAAGGAATAGATAATTGAAGCTTTTAAAACTAAACTAAAACATTAAAATTAAAAACGACATACAAAATTTAAAACTAAACTAACTACTGGTTGTCTTCTCCTTTTTCTTCCTCTTTTATACTTCAAGTAGTCTTGCCACGTGTCTCTGATCACTTCCCACCACACCTGAGAGCCAATGGGAGAGTTCTGTGGACTTTGGCCATCTTATCTGTTTTGGCGGGAAAATCAGAATTTGACCTCTGTTAACTTTAGGCTGCAACTAGGGGGTGGAGTAGGTGATATGATGAGGGGGTTGAGGTGATAAGGGTGCAGGGATAAGGGTGGTGGAAAAGGTGAGTTGCGGGTTTTCGAGCAGTGGTGGTGGTAAGCGGAGGTGGAGAAACCGGTGTTTGGTGGTTTGGTTTGACGAGGGTCAAAAAGAAAAGGGGTCAAAATGGGTTACATGGCGAGGGTTCGCATTGTTTTGACAAGCCGAGGATTAATATATAAATGTGAGGACCTTTGTGAAATTTACGAAAATGTAGGGACTAGAGCGCCAATTCATCAAAGATGTTTGAGGGCTGAATTGACAAGTTCAAAAATACAAGGACCGGTTTGACATTTTCAATTTTCGAGGACCAAACTTGACATTTTGAAAGTTCAGGACCTTTTACGCCATTTAACAAAAGATTTATTCAAGGACCATTTTTGACAAATTAGAATATTTCGGGGACCTTGAATAACATTTTCTTTATTTAGATTTACCAGGGACTGTTTTGACAACTTTTGAAACTTGGGGACTAAAGCGCCAATTATGCAAATTTGATCGTTTTCACGATTTTGATATTTTGCATTTAAAACACATAAAACACTTATTTGTGATATTTTATCATTTGATGCATTTACGAGTGTTTCGGATGTTTTTGCGGTTTAAATGGTGCAAAAATGATGAGTATTTAGACACTCATCACGCACACATTTTATTTATCTATTTATTTTTACTTTTTATTTTTTGCATACTTCATTCATAAGGAGTTGTTTTTGTTGTATGCTATTTTTTCAATTTGCTAGAGTGCGCAAATAAAAAAAATAAAGTATGTCAATAACTCTCATTTGCGAAAGTTCAAAAATTCAAAAAGTAATCTCTTGCGAATTTTGTTTTTGCAAAATTGGTCCTCTTGCAGATTTTTTGCAATGTATATGTACACAACAACAATTTCATTCACAAAATAAACAATTATATCATGACAAATTTGTATGGAGAAGTTTATGCACGGCTAAGGACATAATTCACAAAAGACAACGATGAAATATTGGCAATGGTATGAAAGGCAGAATATGAGAAGAGTATTGGTTGGAGGGTTTTAGAACATTGGATTGCCGCCCTGAAAATTGTGAGTATCGTGTTTTTAATGACCTTTTGGATGGTGATACAAATGCATGGAACCATACTCTACTACTACAATTATTCCCACATCTGATCGCAAGGAAGATAACTTGTACACATATAAATACACTTGAACATGACTCTCTCTATTGGGATGCTTCATCAAATGGAGCATTCACGTGCAAATTGCATATTGGATTGCTACTCAAGCAATGAAGAGTTCCAAGACTCGTTATTAGCATGAAAGAGATCATTAAAGTGTATCGGTTGGCAAATATTCCTAGTAAGGTCAAGATTTTTGCATGGAGGCTTGTATGAATCTACTACTTCTTTGTAGTAGGGATGGAAAAAAACCCGAACCCGAGCGGAAACCCGAAACCGAACTTATTGGGCGGGCGGGGCATGCTGCTCGGGTTTTAGGCGGGTTTTGGGCCTTGAGGGATTCTTATCGAGTTTTGGGGAGGCAGGGCACACTATCCCGCCCGCCCGCCATGAAACATATACATATACATATATATATATATATATATATATATATATATATAGTGTAAAGTTCTTTTGAGAACCAAATAAATTCGAGAAGCTGCGAGAACCGTCTGAGCCTTCTATTTTTTGATCAATGGCTATAAATTACGATGGCATAAAAGTAATAAACTTGAACATTAAGTCACATTATATAAATAAAGAAGGGTAATTACGAATTTTGCCTCCCCATCTTAACCTAAAACCACCTCACATATTTTACTTCATCGGTAGTTAATTCCATCTCTCTCCTCTCTATAACCCACATAAACCACCACCACCGAATGAATCGCCAGATCCACCAAATAAATCGGTTGTGATCATCTTTTTCCGTTTTGAGGGTGCTACCTGTCATGTTGATTTGGAATTTCGTTTTGTTATTTGCTCCTCGAAAATAAAAGCGGATCTTTGACTAGTCTTCTTTAGAAATTGTCATGAAGGTAATGATTCTTTTTATAAATGTCTCTTATCATTTTGTATTATTTTAAACTACACGTTAAGGATGTGATTTGGGGTGCCATTGTTTGGTTCAAAATCATACAAATATAATTTATTTCAACATCGGGTTTCAAACAAGAAAGTGATGTGTTATATTTTTAATCTATTAATAATGATTTTGGTTTATTTTAAAATCACGCTTTTGGTTTTAGACAATCGATTATTATTTTTTTTTTTAGTGAACTTGTGTTTACAATAGGTTTGTATACAATCAAATTAAATAAAAGGTAATGAAAATCCACATATGTATATGCATACTGATGGATATAAAGAAGATTTGTATTGCATCTCTTTTTCTTTATTTGTAGATAGATAAATATGCATCTTTTTTCAAGATTTAATTTGTTGGTTTTATAAAACTATAGTGGAAAAGGATGTACGTATGCGTTTTTATGGTTAATATAAAGTTAATAGAAGTGTGTGAATATGTGCACAAAATGTCTTTAGATGTATAGATTATCGTTTGGTTTCATGCATAACATCTCTATAGTTGTCGTTACCACGGTCATATGTGTATTGGCTAAGAATGTACATGTGCGGTGTGTTTATATATTCGATGTGCATATGTGTTTTGGCAAAGAATGTACATGTCACGGTGTACATGTGTTTTGGCTATTATTGCTATTATGCATATGTGTTTTGGCTTATTGCCAAGGGATACAGGAAAATTGTAAACCAAATAAATACTGTGTTTGACTTATTGTTTACCATGATCAGTTATGTTTTTGCAAAGTTATAAGTCCAAAAGGGATTTCTCCATACATGTTTAGTTTATATTAGTGCTCAGTATCCTATTGTGTGTCTTTAGGTGCTTGATAAGGGCGAGAGTTAGGGCGGGGTTGTCGAAGATTGTGAAGTAGGCTTTTACAGGTTAAAGTATTAATTGAATATATTGGTTCATTTGTGTTTGTGACACAGTATAACGATGGCCTTCTCGCTGCTAAATAATGAATGGGTAAGTCATTTTGCCAAATAATGATGTATCTTGTTCTTTATTTGTGTTTAATTGGAAGGTTTTTTTAAATAAGTTTGCCATGACACCGTATGTGTTTAGCGTTTAAATAATATATCAAGAAATGAGGTGTGCATATGTATTATAATTGTTTGTATGTGTTTCATTAGGTGTGCATATGTGTTTTAAGAGGGGTGCATATTTGTTTTACGGTTGGAATAAATTCAATTAAATTGGTTTGCACATGTGTTTTAAGGAGGAATGCATATTTGTTTTAAGGGGATGCATACTTGTTTTATGATGGGTATAAATTTAATGAAAATACATGTGAAATGGTTGAGAATACATGTGCACAAAGCATAGGTTGAGGTATTGATTTACTTGTTGGTTTCGAGTTTTAAAATATGCTTTCTAATGTGATACAATTGTATTATTTTGTAGTAATGGATGTCTTGGAATTTGTTTCGTTTTAATTTAGGATGTTATTATGGTTTATAATAAATGACCAATGCCTTGAGCAGTTTATATGTAGTCAAACATATATACTATTTATCATTTATCAAGATCATGCCATTAGATGTGTCTAACAATGATTGTAACTATATTTATATTGCGAGAAAAAAGCGAAGAAAACTTGTCTAGTAGAGAAGAACAATGACGTCGACAACAAAACACATGTACGAAAGTACTTGTGCCGCCTAAAAAATGTGAACATGCACCACTGAAGAACATTGTCTATTGGAGAACAACTCGTGAATCGACCAAGACACATGTGAGCGAAGATACATTTGCTCAATAAGAAAATACATGTGCTGTGTAAAAATACACCATGTACACGAATGCATAGTTGAATCTCATCTATACATTCTCTTTTTCTATTTGCAATTAAAAGAAATGTAATATAGGAGTGTAGAGTTTTGGGATTTTGGCTAAAGTTTGTATTCTCTATTTTTGTTAAAAGAATGCAAATGTGTATGAGTTTAAAAAAATACTTATAGAAATTTACTTGTAAATATATACATGTGCAAAATTAGAAGAAATTGAGCACTAAAACATATGAAAATTTACATTATAAAGAAAAACACATGTAAAATTACATTATTTAAAAGAAACACATGTGCACCTTGACTTATATGAGAAAAACACATATGTATATTACCTTTTAAAATCATGAAAAAGAAATTGTTTTCAAAAAAAAAAAAAAAAAAAATTCCTAAAATTTAGGAATTCAAAAAGCGTTTTTATTAAAAATCAAAAGAAAATAAAAATGTATTTTACTATTATGCCTTTTGAATTAAATAACAAAATAAATATCCAAAAAATCGATTGGTTGTTCTTTGGTTCCATGATTCATGATTTATTTGGTTACGAAAATAACTCTTCCCTATATATATATATATATATATATATATATATATATATATATATATATATATATATATATATATATATATATATATATATATATATATATACACACATTATATCTATATACCTTAAATATTGTGCTAGTATTTATGTACTAAATATAATTCTCTAATTTTGTTAATTTTTATCTTTGTAATATTTAAAGTGTGATCATGAAATCTTGTTTGTGTCATAATATTTTAAAAAGTTGTGATTTATTCAATGCCTAATATATTATTAATGGGTTCTCGATTCTTTAAGTTATTACAGAAAATCATATTGTTAATAACCTTAAAATAAGAATAAGCGGGAAAGTCATGAGTATGATGGAGGATCGCTCGAAAAAGAAAACCCGATAAGACACAATGGGGAATAGGCGGGTTTGGGGGCATCTCGCTCGATGGGCGCCGAATAAGATCCCCATGGGGATTAGAGGCAAGTTGGGGATGATTTTTATGTCGGGTTTGGGGATGGGGATGGTCGCCCATGAGCCGCCCATTGCCATTCTAGCTATGCAATCGATGACTAAAGGTTTGGCACCGGGATCTCTTAGTTGTATTCATTATGGATCCTCGGAAGACATAAAACATACACTTTTTCTATGCAATTGGGCTCGTGATGTATGGGCTAGCATGAATATGATTGATCTTATTGACCACGCGAGAAATATCGATTGAGGAGATAATAAATCTGGCTAAGGATAGGGGAAATGAAACTTTAAATCTAATGTTGATGGTTATGAGGCGAATATGGTGTGCAAGAAATTCTAAAGCTCATGGGGAAAACATATAGGGCGAATGAAATAAAGCTGTCGACATGTAGGATATTAGATGACTTTCTTCGAGCGAATGTGGACCGGGCGCACATGGTTATGTCGATGCTCCGTATCGGTGCGTTGGTCCCTCCATCTAACGAATTGATAAAATTAATCTTGATGGTGGGATATTAAGAGAAAATGGCGTTGCAAGCGTTGGTTTTGTCATGAGGTGCTACAACGGTTGGTTTTAGTAGTAGGAAATAAACATGTAGCTTCTGCGACGCCGGTTATGGTCGAAGTAATTTGGGCTATCCGGTGGCTATTGCTAAGGATTCACAAAGGTTATCATGGAGACAAACTCAAGTATTCTTGTCGACGCGTTTCTACATAACAAGGAGCATTGCTGATTAAGTCTCTTCCTTGTCTGACGATTATGTTACTCCTTTACTTTGTGCTCTTGGTCGCTTTGCGGCGTGATGGGAATAAAGTGGCTAAAGAGCATTGTATGACATTGTAGATGAAGTGTATGATGGTTGTGTGCCGCTTCTTGAGTCGATCATGGGTGAGCCATGATGTAATGTAGAAAGAAAAAAAGTTTGTGAATTTACAAAGATAGCCCCTTGAAAAAGGTTAAATTTGCAAAAAGTACCCTATCAACAAAAACCCCAACAAAACCCCTAAAACATAATCTCATCTCTAACAAAACACAAAAAACACAAATCAATCCGATGATTCTTCAACGTTCATTTCCAATCCTTAACTTCTGCAAATTAACCTCAATATCTTCCCCCAAATTCATCCTCTTTTCATCACCGCCGCCGTCCTTCCACCGCCGTCACCGCCGCTCCTTCACCACCACCGCCGCCGAAAAAAATCCAACCACTGACACCTTCTTTTCCAATGAAAGTGTTACATGGAGTTCCTTAGGTGTTGTTGATCAGTTATCTAGAGCCTTATCTTCCATCAACCTCAATCGTCCTTCACTTATTCAAGTAATAATCATTTTATAAATTTCTTTGTATTTATCAAATTAATGATTTTTTGTTCTGTTGCTGACGTGGCACCAGTCATTTAGTAACTGTTGAAGCGTTTAGCGTTAGCATTTACCTTTATAATCACTTATTTATACAACTACTTACCAAACACTTTTATAAAAGACACTCGTTCCCTAATAAGTGTCCACTTTGAAAATGCACAAAATTTTAGGAAGACCCGCTAACTACATTTTCCACCACTAAAGTCTTTTTTGATTGGTTGAATTATGAAGTTGATACTTACTTTGGGACAACATAAACTAAAAATGTGGACACTTATTATGAGACGGACGGAGTAGCTACTACTTACACTGTAATAGGAAATATATTAGAAAGTTTGTGTATTTAATAAGAAAAATATAATGCTAAAGAAATTTCTGACAAGTTAGATACATTTTGATTTGAACTAGTTATCTTAATATTAAAGTAGTGATGTATTATTGTAAATGATGTAGGCTGGTTGTGTACCAAGTATACTTGATGGAAATGATGTTGTGGTTGCTGCTGAGACCGGTAGTGGTAAAACACATGCTTATCTTGTTCCTTTGTTTCATAATCTGTTAACAACAACTACGAATGATGTAAATGAGGAGCGGTCTCATCGCATGTCGCTTGTTCTTTGTCCTAATGTTATGCTATGTGAGCAAGTTGTGAGAATGGCTAACTGCATTTGTGATGATAATGGTGAGCCGCTTCTTCGTGTTGCTGCTGTTTGCGGACGACAGGTGATTTTAAATGCCTTACTGGTTGAAGCAGTATAGAGTTTGCGATTTTTTTAATATGGTGTAGTGTTTTTTTATGATGTGTAGGGATGGCCGATTAATAAACCGAATATAATTGTGTCGACGCCTGCAGCTCTTTTGAACTATCTTCATGCTATTGATCCAGAAAGAAGGCGGCGTGCTGAGTTTATTCGTGATGTTAAGCATGTGGTAATGTTCTGTTTTTAGGTACTTGATGTAGTGTAATGGTTCATAAGTTAATTGTGTTGAATCTCAATAAAAATGATTTGTAGGTTTTTGATGAGGCGGATATGCTTCTGTGTGGGAGTTTCCAAAACCAAGTTATTCGCCTTATAAACATGTTCCGTTTTGATGAAAAAGTATTGTCACGGTCAAAGAACTCACCGTCCGAGAAGCTAGTGGATATGGAGTCTGTGTTAGAGAACAATGAAGACATAGAAGCTGATTCAGTTGTGGAAGACGATGAAGAGAGTGATGACGAAACTGATGTTGGGAAGTCTTTAGAAGAAGCTGAACCGGTTATTGTGAAGAAAAGAGACTGGAGAAGGGCAAGAGAGATTTACGAGCGAAGTAAGCAATACATTTTTGTTGCAGCAACACTTCCTGAGAATGGAAAAAGAACTGCTGGAGGTGAATTGAAGCGGTTGTTTCCAGAAGCCAAATGGGTTAGCGGACTTTATCTTCATCGTCATAATCCCAGATTAGAGCAGAAGTGGGTTGAAGTTACAGTTGATACACAAGTGGATGTACTTATAGATGCTGTAAACCATACAAAGCTGTTAAGTTCTGATAATGGGGTGAGTCGAACAATGGTGTTTGCAAATACAGTTGAGGCCGTAGAAGCTATTGCCACGGTGCTACAAGGAGCAGGCATTGAATGTTACTGTTATCATAGTGAGAGCTCTTTAGAAGAACGTACAAGGAATTTAGTTGATTTTCAAGAAAAAGGCGGCATTTTTGTGTGCACCGATGCTGCCGCTCGTGGCACTGACATTCCGAATGTTTCACATGTTATACAGGTTCTTGAAACCTTAAAAAAAAATTGTTTCCATTTAGTTGATTTTATTTATAATTGTACAATTTAATGTTCATTAAGGGATCTGATTTTTGATGTTTTCTGTTCGATTGCAGGCAGAATTTGCCACGTCTGCTGTAGATTTCTTGCACAGGGTGGGTCGTACTGCCAGAGCAGGGCAGCCAGGTCTTGTTACAAGTATGTACAATGAATCAAACCGTGATCTTGTTTCTGCAGTTCGTCAAGCTGGGAAGCTATGTGAGCCAGTGGTAAGTATGCTTACGCTTTTCATGTTGAGATCCATTTAACCTTGTTATATACTTCCTGCATCCCTGCATGAAGCAACGGTTTTTCCTTTTATGAAATGTTATAATTCAGAACCACATCTATTCGTGGTGATATTCATTATAGAATAGCGGTAACATTCATCTTTTGTCCACAAGATTCTATATATTCTGTTACCATTGAGGGGTATTTTAGATATTTGAACTGGCAGCCATTGCATTAATCTATGTGGTCATTCAGTATTTGCGACAGAGAGAATACTATAATAGCTCGTAGTTTATACTTAATTCAGTGGCTCCCCGCTCTTTGGTTTTATAACCTTCTCTCTGGCTGCAGGAAAAGGCGTTTAGCAGGAAGAGAAGCTTCAGAAAGAAACTGAAGAAGCGAGGTATACTATTTTTTTTTCTTCTAGGATCTGGGATTGTGCCAGATCAGACAAAAATAATTAATCAAGTAACACACTTAATTCTTCAATATAATCCCCTTGCTAATGCAGTCAGGGCTGGAGGTAATACATTAGACGTTCAAGACAGAATAGCAGCTTAATATCGAGAGTCAGAAAGCTACGATGGAAAATGTAAATCCTCATGAAGAACTGGTTTTCATTGTGCATCGCCATTACTAGCAAGTCTCGACCCTCCAGCAGATGCAGTTTGTTTGGTCATCCTATGAAATTGCGAGACAAAGAAACCAGGCTTTGATACACAGTATACCAATTATGGCTATGAACCGTTTAACCTGGTACACTGGCTGAAGACCTTCTCATTTATGTCAAAATGTGTTTAGATCAATACTTGTACGAGTCATCTTTGTGTATTTGCATGTAACCAAATGACTAGAGTGACATAAGTATTTAGTACCTTATGACAAGCATACATAATAACTTGTTCATTTGATTTCCCTTTGTTTAAGGATTCCAATATGACTAGAACTAAAACATCTGTCTTCAACTGGTTAAATTTGGGACCATGGTCCATGTGTTCACCTAGGCTTAGCTTGGTCCAGTTAACGTGTGGCTATTTTCATAAACGAACAATGATTTTGGTAGTTTAAAAGATTATTAGCTTGGACCAGTTAACGAGTAACATAGTTTTTCTTCAGATGTATAATTATTATCATAGGAGTCACAAGTTGTTATCATCGCCTCGGTTATCTAGAATCACGATATTGATTTTTTCCCGAGTCTTCCAAGTTTACAAGATTTATGCGATGTACTGATGTTTTTGTGGTAGCCGACTTCTGGCGGCGGGTGGGACGGGATGGTTTGTTTTTTTCTAGTTTATGCAACAGTTTGGCCAAAATTTGGGTAATTCTTTTTTATTTAGTTTGAGGAGAGTATGACAGCGGCTCATGGTGTCGACTAGGGTTTGAAAATATATTGAAATAGGGGATGTTTTAATGTGGCGGCTTGAGGCGGCTCATTAAGGCCGACTAGGTCTGATGATAAAACTCGTTCCGGTTGTGATAACTTAAAACCTTAAGCTCGATGTGACTTGAGGAAACTAATAATAAATTGTCTAAATACTCTTACGTTACTGTATAGCATATACCATGCTTATTATATATACTCCCTACGTCCTAGAACTTAAGTCTATTTTCGTGTTATATAATAATTGATGAAAATTATAACAATGAAAATACATTTAAAACACAATTCATTTAAATATTTTGCATCAAGTATTATATAACACGAAAAAAAATAATTAAAGTCAAAGTTGCAAAAAAAATTTAAATTGAACTTAAAAGCGGAAGTAAAACCATTCGGTACCAAATGATTTTATAATGTTTGACTGGTGCTATAATCTCCACTTTTCCATTATTTAACTATGGAGGTTAAAAACGCATCTTTTCGTTGACCGACAGGAAAATGACATTGTCTCGGTTTTAAAATAATTGTCTAATTTGATTTTTTGAAGTATTTTTTTTTTAACTTTGACTTTAAATATTTTTATTTTTGTTATATGATACATGATACAAAATATATGAATGAATTAGATGTATTTTCATTGATACAATTTTTATCAAGTATTATATAACAGAAATAAAAATATTTAACGTCAAAGTTTGAAAAAAAAAACCTCTAAACAATAAAAGTATAAAACTGAACACATTTTGAGACTGAAGTAATATTCAAAAGGATCAGTATCAAAGATGATGATCTCATTAGTGCGACAAATGTTTGCTTGTTGACAAATATAACATTAAAACAGTGGAGGTCATCATCAATCTATCATTCACCATTATTATTGACAACATCATTATTTTGCTAAAATTATTGTTCATTTGTTCTCATATAAAAATGGCATTGTGGGTTTATACCCTATCAATTTAGGGGAGGGTGGATATTTAACTACACTGTCTCGAGGTCTTGCGTCACTCTGTCCAATAAAAACGGCCCAAGCTAAACGTCTACTACTAACACTACTACTAATTAGGCGGGTGATGCGATCCTCTGCTAACCCAAAATTTCATAAAAGACAAAAAAAGAAGAAACAAAGCTTGCGTTTGTTCGGGTTCTGAACTCGAATTATCCGGTTTTAATCTGCAAAGGCGGGGCGGTGTGCATTAGGGTATGAACCGATCTTGGCTTTCATCCACTCCGTCCTACCTGGGAGATCCACCCCAACATATATCAATCATTCTGAATAATCATTATCATTAATTTCATTTAGGGTCAATTAGTTCATATAAGTCAAGAGGGGGTGGTCGCTGTCTGCTGGGTGTCACATCACTCTGTCCAATAAAAGCCTTCAACTCAAAACTAAAATTTTCTTACTACTACCACTAAGTGAAGGGTGGTCACCTAGTACCCGATTTTTTTTTTTTTTTTTTTTTTTTTTTTTTCATCGTAAAATCACATACAATATTTAAAATAAAAACATACCATTTCATTAAAAAAACATTACATAATACTTAAAAACTACAACTTAAAATTGAAACTACAACTTAAAAAAAAAAAAAAAAAAAACATTACGTAAGTTGAAATTAAAACAGTTGAAACTACAACTTAAAATTATGACCCATCCGTGTTTGGTATGAGTTCACGTTTTAGTTAAACGAATTCCAACATAGCGGGATCGCGAATGTGATCATCGCGGCTCAAAAATACTTCATCTCCGTTGGGCATTCTTGAACTTAGCCTCGATTTGTGTAGCCAACAATTGTTTTGCCAACGCATCCTTCCGCGTTTTTTCGAAATATTTTGTCTTCTTTTGTGTGTACGAGTTGATTTCATCCATGACTTGAGATCGACGAGGATCTGACTTGCTTCTTTTCATCTTTCTTGATGAAAGTGGAGGGTGGGTCTTCATTCATATCGGGAGCAGTGTTGCTTGCCGATTCATACTCCCCGACTTCCTTTTTGAAGAGTTGCTTATCGCACCGGAATAGCTTGAAAACATTCTTGCTCCGTCCATTTATCATGGCCTCACAACCTCCCACGCCAGGTATGAGTAAATTGTCTTTCTTTCTTTGTATAGTAATCGGATTTCAGCTTCGCTTCTCATGGCGTCAAGTCGTTGCCGCTTACCCGTCTTACTGCTCCTCTCTAATTATTAAATAATAATTATCTCCTCTTTTTTTAAATATTAATTAATTAGTTTATTATTATTGTCACTTATTTTATCATTTATTCTTTTACAAAAATCTTAGAGTAGTTAAGTAAATTGTTTATTAAAATAGTTAACGAGAGCGTGTAGATTTATTTTATCATATATTTTTATTATTTACTTTTTTATTTTATAAAGAGTAAATTACATAAATGGTCATTGTGGTTTGTCTATATTTTCACGTTTAGTCATGAAGTTTTTTTTTGACAAGGTCGTTAAGTTTTCAAATCGTTACTGATCCGGTCATTAAGGTTTCAATTTCATTACATAAATGGTCACGATGGTTTGAAACTTGGTGGACCATTTATGTAACGAAATGGGTGAATCATGTGATTTAAAACTTGTATGATGTATGTCAAAAAAAAAAAAAAAAATCGGTAACTAAATGTGAAAAAATGGACAAACCATTGTGACCATTTATGTAATTTACTCTTTATAAAAATATACTAATAAAATTGTAACAAATGTTACAACTATAATTGTTGTTTTTATATAAGTATTTCTATTACATAACACATTTTATATTGTACATGAATAATTCAAAAGCATTAAATCGTTTGATATGCCATTTCCAGCCAAGGCATGCAAATCAACATTTTTATTTTTATTTTTTCCATATTTGAAGAATAGAGGATAAAAACTCATCTCAAATCGTGCTTCATATTTGAAGAATTGATTTCTTATTAGGCAGTTAGTTGATATTTTTAATTAATTCAATAGAAATGAATTATTTGTAGATGATTAATTTTAATAAAAGATGTTTTTATCCTTTAAATTCTATGATTTATAAATAACATCATTGAAGATGGCCTAATGGTGTCAAAAGAGAGTTAATGAATGGCCTAGGATATCATCGGTAAAATATTGGATTAGAAAATATTTAGAGAAGAAGTAAAAAGAGAGTTAAAAGAAAAGTTGAATAAGTAATGAATGGTATTGGGCATTAACATTTGCAATTAATAAGCTCACAAAATTTGAGGTGACAAAATGGTCAAATGGGGTATAAACCATAGGACCTAAAAATACAGTTTAAGAAAAAAGTCATTGTGGGTTTCTATACTATTAACTTAGGAGATCCACTCATGTGAATAATCATGGCTAATAATCATTATCATTTATTTAATTTATAACACAACTCAATCATTAATCAATTATTGCTATAATATTTAATAATTTTAAGTTTTTATAATTATTCATTATGAATTTAAATTTTTATTCATGAGACTAGTATATTTAATTGTTCACCACACGAAATGGACAACCGAATTGAACATTGACATATGCTTAAAATACAATATATACATTCATGAATAAATTTATATTAACTATTTAGGTGTAAAAATAGGTCATGTATCTATTTTTTAATGAGAAGTGAGGTATGTTAATACTTAATAGGGAATATTTTATATTGTGATTTGGGTGATAACTATAACATTGAAATGATTAATAGAGAAATATCGATGTTAAAATGGTAATTTGTCAAACAATATTTGAAAGATCGATGTTAAAACCATTGTTGATTGATATTTTTCTGCGTCATGAAACAATAATAACATCTAAAATGTAATGATCATCAATATATTCGGTCTACGTGAGTTGTCGACTTAAATATATGTCTTGCCATGCGGATCGTCCTATTCTTGTACATCCTCCATTGTGGGTGATTTGGCGGGATTGAACAACTTTCATCTAATGTCGCATTAATGTAATAATCATCTCTCGCATGTGCAATCACGATGGGATAGGCTTGGTTGTGTGGGTTTGGACCGTACTAAAGGCGAAAACATGTATAGCTTTGTTGCATGGATAAGAATATAAGCGGCGGTTATAAAGTGAAGCGAATAACAAACCCTTTATGCAGCATCAACATCCATTTTCTGCGGCGCGTCAGGTTCCCCTAAAATTCGCGAGTCCCAAATTCGTTGAAAGTCGACATTATGCCACATAGCCGTGTTAGTTAACTCGTTATTATCTAGCTCTTGCAACAAATCTTGTCAATTCTTGACCACCTATTTTCGCAAAACCAATACCAATGACAATGACCAAATCCACAATTTCCATCACCCACGACATTGTTTTAAATTTATTTATTCTTTTAACGAACACGAAATTATTTAATTTGTTACATTTTATTTAGGGACAAAAAGGTTTTTTTTTTTTTTTTTTTTTTAACGAACAAGAATTTATTTAAAAACAACATCACGATTTGAAATGTCATGGTTGTTTTGAAACACTATCAGTTTGAATTTGGATCATAACTCTATTTGTGTATAATGTTTATAACCTTAAACATGATTTGTTTTTCCACCTAGTTGGCTAGTAGAAAGAAATGGACAATTACTTATCTAATGCTATTATTATTCTTGTGGAGATGATAATTGCATATTCATAAAATAATGTAACCTAATATAAATATATTCAAAAGACAAACAAATAAACTTTCAGCAAAGTATCTACAATCAACTACTCGTAAATGGGCCTAAAGGTTTTGGTGACAAACTTTTTACACTATTTATTTATTTTGATGAGAAAAGATGTTGTAGGAAAAACTTGATCAAGAAAAGAGAACACGGAAATATAATATGGAAATCTTATTCGGACTCTTATTCAGATCTTGACATAAAGGATAATAACAACCTGCAAAGTATAAATATACAAAATTAAATGTTGAAAAAGTGTGTTCACAAAGCAATGAATTGATAATAATAGAAGTACATGCTTTTCTTTATTTCTTTTCTTCACAAACTCAACTCAAGTGTAAGAAAAAAATTAGCAAATCAGTTAAGATTGGTAAAGAAAAAATTAAGTATGTTTAAAATTAAAATTAGCCAATATTTATACATTATCAAATCTGGTTAGTAATTTTAATTAATTAAGTTGGTTAAAAGATGAAATAAAGATTAACAAGTTTCCAAAAAGAATTAGTCAAGTTTTACATTTTATAAAAAATTTGACTTGACTTTTTTAAATTAGTGAAAAGTTAATTAGTTGGTTGAAAAAGTCATTGGTATTTATATATGGCTGTCAAAATATAATATAGCAAAAATAGGTCAAATTTTTTTAGTGGGGTATAAACCATGTTTTCAAACTCGAATTCGACCGTGGTTCAGCCGGTCGGACCGATCTTCGACCACTAAAACGGGTAAAAAACCGGGTTTAAAACGGGTCAATAGTTAGACCATGGGTTTTAGTGGCCGGGTTAACGGGTCATGAAACCGGCCGGGTTTAATTTTCAAATTTTTTTATGAAAACGGGTTGACCGGTTAGGCGCTGCGGTCGAGCCGGTTGACCGTAAAAATAAAATAATAAAATAAGCCGGGTTGGCCGGTGGTCGAACCGGTTGAACCGGTCGACCGGTCTTGTGATTTCGGCCAAGGTCGATTAAAACCGGTTTTAAAACGTTGGTATAAACCATAGAACCCAAGAAAAATGATCTTATTACGTTTTAACCAATCGAATATTATCTCCACTTAGTAAATTCTCTTTTGATTAATTAAGACGAAGAAGACTATTATTTTGAGATATTATAAAATAAAATAAAACTATAATTTTAGAAGAATGAATGAATGATACATCTCCAATATATTTACAAAAAGAAATCTACACTTACATGTGTCAAATTTGCTACATACTCATATGAAAGTTTGTTTGTAAAAATTGTGTGAATGTAATATTTCTTATAATTTTAAGATAGGATCATAGGAGTACTATTCAACAAAGAGTCGTCACGATGTCATGTATGTGATCAATACTTGTCTATTTACATACACAAACTATGCAGTAAATATTGTTCACGAGATGCCCAATAATAGAAAAATTCTTAGTAGCCGACGCTTGTTTCATGGGTTAAAAATAAGTATTAATTTAAATATATCACCTCTTTCGAGATAAATTTATATATCACGGTCACAGTATTGAATCGTTATGTCTGATGTTTTTATCGTGTTTGAGTATATATGAAATTTTAACAAAAAGTGGAGATATGAAATTGCTAAAATAAATCTATTCAAGTGTTTTTTTTTAACAATCTATTCAAGTGTTTGATCGAGGTTTTATGAATTAAAATAGTGGATCTAAATCCATAGAAATTTTTAAGGTGAGTTGGTGACTTTTGGTCGTCCTTGTAAGGATAACGTGGCTTCTTTTTGTTTTTCCTTCCTTTTTTTTATTTCGCCTTGCACACTTATTGTTGCCATGCATTACTCATAACAAGGATAAGATTCTTTAATTTTTCTTTTATTAGTAAAAGGTTGTTACCCGGTGAAACAAATAATGAAAAATAATGTTTAGTTCAAGAGAAGAGGGGGAATGAGACACTCTAAAACACGCTACAAGGTAAATAACGACTTGAACAAACTCAAGTCAGACAAACCAAATTACTTTGGAAAGAAGAGCTATATTAACAAAACATAAACCATAAAACTATAGCACTTGAACCATGCATACCACGCAAAATCACGTAGAGTATATCTCCATATTAGAAATATCCCACACTCTCTTCAGTCGCATGACACAAGGGTATGAGACATGTTGAAGAAGTTCGATTACGATTGCAGCGTCTGTGTACTTTATTTGTCATATGAACATCAGTACATCACCCATCATGTTAGGCAACATTGTGAAATGTAGACCTAATTTTTCTTCAAGTTGTACACTTTATTTATTTATCTATTCATTCGTTTAATTAGGCGTGATAGGTCGTATTCGTATGAATATTAAGTCTCGATCGCCAAGCGATGCGTCGATTCAATATATTTTCAAATGTATACTCCTAAACTAAATACTAATTATATGTCAAAGACAACCATTGCGGCACGTATCTCGAATGAAAATGGTCCATCGTAAGTGTGGATGGTGTGGTTGAGGTTTTCTACCGTCGCGTTATCTCGCGTCGTAAAAAAACATATCTTTTATTGTTTTTTCCTTTTAAGTTTTCTTCAACCATTGCAGCACTTTTCTTATCTTCCATTAAATTCTTATTAGGGAAAAAAAATAGTAAATATTAATTAAGTTTTACTAGTGTTCCATTAGAGTCACTGAAAAAAAATTACACTTGAAAAACCACCCAAGTTCTATAAATGTTTTATTATTGTGTAATTCTTAGTTTTTTGCAAGTTAGAAAGTATGACATATTTTTTGGATGATCCGTAAATTACATTGATGACGTGGACAAGAAACTATCATAAACAATCTATATAGCATCAAACACAATATATTATTGATGTGTTATTGAAAAGTGTCTGATGTGATGTTGATGTAACATACCAATAACATGTTATTGGTAGCTTGCATACCTTGTGCTCTAATATGCAAAACAATTCAATTTATCTATATGACATGAAAACTACACGAGCAAACTAATCTGCGCTTAAATGTGTATGGATAATTTAGTTAAGGAGATATGATACGAATGCAAGAATCATGTTTCATGTAACACGTCAACATGTTAATTAACCATAGTAAAGATAAATGCATTGATATTAGAGGCATGGTCATTAATTGGTGTCAAGAACTTTATTAACTTTACATGCCGATAATGATCCCATTTATCATTTGATGTCGATTAGGATCATGTCGTCAAGTAAAATCTACACGTCGTATGAAGAATGGTATGTCGTACTTGGTAACTTGGAAAAAATATGATTCTGTGATAATGAAACAACATAAAAGCTTGGTGATTTTTGAAATGTAAACAAAGTTTGTGACTTTAATGGAAAACAAATGAAGCTTAGATGCTATTTAATAATTTTTCCATTTTATTAATATTTATTACTTAAAAATACACACAATACACACAGCCACCTACAATTCTTTATGAGAGTTTTTTTTTTTGGGTTTTGCCGCTAAAAAAAGGTGGTGTTCCCGCAAGGAAAGGAAGAAAAAGGGGTCCCGTGCCCTTTCCTTGTAGCCACACCCTTCACTTAATGCCAACCATTCAAGATTCACATGTAAATATGAAAGGAAAGTTATGGTTTATCACTGAAAATGGTCCATGGTCAAGTCTTTATACCTAGTACGTGTATTGTTTTACAAGATGTCATCTTGTGTATTATATTTGAGAATTGATTTTGACATTTTGTAGACTACGAGGGTATCTGCGTGTTGTGGCGGATCTGCAAATAATTTTGAGCGTGTAATGTTTTCGATTATCTTAAAAGTTTTTGGCGGCGAGCCACAAATAATGTCGAGGGTGGTGATCTTAACCATGTGGCGATTAGCGGTGGTGGCAGTTTAGTTGGTGGCGAGTTCTTTATTAGCGCAAGAGTGAAATTCGTTTTGAGAGAGTGTGAGATATGTTTGGTCTTTTGTGTGTGCTTATTTGTGGGTTTTATCTCGTTTTGTCTGTCAACGTTTAATGAAATTTTGTTAAAGTGTCTTTGCTGAGAATGAGGATATTCTGATCATGACTTTAAAATCGTAAAAGTGGGCTTTAAAAATATTGGAGGACGTTAAATTTTGTATTCATACTACTAATGTTCTGATATTAAACTTAGCTTTTAAAATTAGCGTGTGTATGTATTAATTTAGCAAAAGGCATTATATTTTATAATAAGTAAGTTCTAAGTATGAATTTTAAAACTTTTCTTATTTAGGGAATGTCTGCGTCGTTATAAGGTAGTAAAGATTGATTGAGGCAACTTTATTTTTCTTTAAATCTTTATACGTTATTAAATATTTTCTTTAACTTCTTGCTCGTTGAGTGTCTGAATAAATTTTTAAAGTGTGTAAATCATTAGTCATTATATTTTTTGTTGGTTACTTGGCAATTATGATCGAGTCACTTGGCAATTATGAATTTTTTGTTTTTGTAACTCTGTCCGTACATAAAGTTTTTGGTAGCAAGACAATGATGAAGTGGAGATTTTTTAAAGTTTCAAGTTTTTCTGTCAAATATATAAACTTATTAACATAAAACTATAAGTGATGAGATTCGAATTCAAGTGAAAATCTATAAAATTATATAGAATTCAAAGATTTATCTATAAGAGGAAGGGTATGGTAACTTGACACCCCATTATTCTCATGTATTTTGAAATGGCCGTCGTTTCGGTAATTAACAACAGGGCCAGCGCCGTTTGCCAAGTGGTGAAATGCTTGTAAGCCATTTACCCAAAATCAATTTTTACCGTTTGAAATTCAAGCGGCTAGTTTCTAATATACTTTTTTCACCCCACCTTTTCATATTTTATCATTTTCACACAAAAACTTAATTCTTTACTATCAAAATCACGACTTATTCGTTTCGCATACCATTGATAAAATCATAGCTTTGTGTTGAGAAGCTAATTGAGAAGGATCTTGTTAAATCGGCAAGTGTTGATCGACTTAGCGTGCAATTTGACAAAGTGACGAAGCTAAGATGATCTGAGGAAAGCATACAAGAAGGTAATGACATTAGAAAGAAACCCGTTGCTCAAAGCCTCAAATAGAGACTTTTAAGCGAAGAATCTTGAAAGATTCGAGATGCGTAATCTTCTGTTTAGAAAGGCGGACAATCTGACAGAACAAATCAATGCTAAGTTTATTTGGCTATATGAAAAATACAATTATGACTATTATGTTTTAGTTTTAATTGTTTTTTAAATTTAGTATTGTAATTTGTATTTTTATTTAAATGAATGATAATTTGATTTCTTTGATTTCGTGATTTCTTTTTTGAGTTTGTATTACTCCAACGACTACTTTTCCCCTATAAGTACCCTTTTACCATCATTCAATTTTCACACATCTTCTTTATAAACTTTCCCAACTATCATTCATTTTTTCACACGACGGATACTATGGCTACTGAACCAAATGATGTGTGACGAACTATCCTTAGACGACTACGGGGAGAAGTTGAAGCTGAGGTCGCGCTAGCGAATAATTTGTTGACCGAGTTGAATCGTTATCTTGATCAAATACGTAGTCGTGGTACGGAAATGACGAGGGTGAATTCGCTGCCAATGGACCAGCCCTTTATTAGCTACTGTTTGCATACTCTCTAAAGGACAACTGAAGCATATATGCGTGCCGTAAACAACTTGGTGGCGCCAGAAACGAGTTGATGAGAAGCATTACTAAAAAGGAAGAAATCATTGAGAATTACAGAGCAATTTAAAAGCTTGAAACGTGTATTGTATTTTAATTTCCGTATTGTATGTTTTTAAATGAACGAATATTTAGTTTGTTCGAAAAATGAAAAAAAATAAAAAAATGGTGGGGTGCAAAAACTGAGAAACGGCATGTGATATGAAAGAGGATATTTTTGGTGTGTGAATGTGAAATATGAAATGCTGATGTGGGGTGCAAAAACTGAAATATGAAATAAAAAAAAAATGGTGGGGTGCAAAAACTGAGAAACGGCATGTGATATGAAAGAGGATATTTTTGGTGTGTGAATGTGAAATATGAAATCTTGATGTGGTTTGATTGATACGATGACATGCACAACGGCATGCCATGACACCCCTTCCCCTAAGTAAATTATTTTGAATATAAGGCTACTACTAATAGCAAACAAATACCTCAACCAACCGACCCGTAAACGAGTTCCTCCCGTTAGCTCAACGGATGCAAGAGTCTCACCCCGACCTTTTCAAAGTTATTGTTTGTCGATGACCAGAAAAATTCGATCTCTTTTGTGTGTATTTTTATTATTAGTCTTTGTGGGGTATATTTTGGTTGTGGTTACCTTACTAAAAATTGTGGGTGAGTGTAGTCTTGGAGAGAGAAAAAAGATGTGGCTAATGTGTTGGGAGGTGACCACAATATTCTGATTACCATTAGCGTCATTTAACATAGTTTTGTTGGACTAAATTGTCATTTATTGTAACCAATTTTAGTTTTTTCAAAAGTTTTGTACTCACTACTTATTGCAAAATCTATAGGCTAATCGGAATATAACTACATGGTCTTACTGCATATCAGCGGAACTTTATAGCGGGAAATAGTTATAGTGATATTTTGGTTCTGAAAACATTACACAAAACATTAACCAAAATATTATTTGTAACAAAATATCACTATAAATATCTGCATTATAAAATCATATTCTTATCTGGAGATATTGATTATTTTGTTTATAACACTGTGTACTAATTTCATTTCAAAGAATTTTACAAACGTAGACTCATACATACATGTACAATTGTGCAAACATACTTAGGCAACCATATCATACACACATACGGAGTACAGTTATTCATCATTTACTATATAATTTTAATTAAGTTTTCTTAATTTTTTAAGAATTTAAGAAATGGGTGTAAACCCTTTATATGTAGTATAGATGTGATTTTACAATTAATTTCAAAAGTTAGAGAAAAGTCGGCATTGCACGAGAATTTTAGGTTGCGTTTAGTTGAGGAAAACACCATTGTTTTCTACAAAATGTTTGTGGAAAACAAGGAAAAGCAGATCAGCGTTTAAATCAACGTTTTCCAACAAAATGTTTTGCAAACACAAATCACTATTCTAACTTAACAAGGAAAATTAGAAAACAAATTTTAGTTGTTTTCATGTTTTCACTTGTAACCTCAACCTCCTCCCTTTCTTGAAAGCGAAAATAGAAACATCAATAAGCGCGTTTCTATATTTTCAGTGTTTTGTGGAGATTAGTCTCCTTCAAATTTTACAAAACTAGAGATAGAAAATAAAGAACTTTATCCATTAAACATACTTAATATCTCCATGAGTTTGCTTTATCGTAAATTTCATTTGAGTTTTAGATAATACAATTGGCAAATTAAATTGCTCAATCTAACTGATATGACAAAATTAACATTTTAATCGGTTCTCATATCTTGGCTGTTCTTAGTTGACTTTCAAAATAGATTTTTATTTTATTAAAGATTTTCATTCTGGTCAATAATTATTTGGTAGATTAAATTCTATACATTTTGTAAAACTTAACTATCTTTTGCAAATTAAGCTAAAACTATAAAGTTAATATTTTGATATTCTTGCAACTGAAGTAAAAGTCACAAATTTATAAAATTATAACCAAAATCATAAGATTTGTAGTTAATATTTTGATATGCTTTTAAATCAAATGATTGTAAGTTAAAATAACATATAATATAGATGCATCTTATATATAATGAGAGATACTTTGCTATATATTTATAAACTAATAAAGAATTTTCCGAACAAAAAGCTTAAGTTGTGGTGAATAGGTGTTCACGACCTTCTCAATCATTTCTCATGCTTCTTATCATTTCTGACTCAATCAATTTTAGTTATATTAAGGACGGAATAAAGACAAAAATTGATCGAGTGCATCTAAACAAGACTAAAAGAACATCTTTCTGGGCTAGGTACTTAATGAAAACAAGGTCCTTTTTACAAAGATTAGCACTATGCCGAAAGATCAATGGTGTCTCGTGAACTTTCGAACACATCGTGGCTCCGTTATTTGTCGTTATCTGCTATTGGTAAATATGTCGTAACATGGACCACTAGTATATTTGTTATGTGTTTAGGCCAATACCACTTACTCTAGTTTTAGAATCATAATATGTAACTTATATGCTGGTTGTGTAACTTAATGAGAATAAAGACACTAATTACCTTCCATTATGTTATCGAGCCAATCTTGATCTCTCCTAATTCTTGTTACAAATTATATGCCTCTCCCTTCTTCTCCTCTACATTCGAACCGTATACTAAATAAACCTAACTCTAAAATCAACATCCATGGCGTTGGTGACAACCCGCCTCCACTCCTCCACTCCGACCAGATAAACTAATACCTTTCAGCATCGCTAACAAAGTCCGTCAAACTTAGCCTTGATATCTGCGACTACAATTCTTGGTTTCATTTTAAAATCCACTTTCGGATGCCTTGGCCTCAGATCCCACATCGAAGCAAACGCTTCAACCGATGCATCATCTAGTGCTCCCGATCCGGAGTGGTGCAAACTTGATGATCTCATCAAGATGTTGATCCTAGGATCCCTATGTGATTCCCTACAAGAGCAAGTTGTATCTACACATGGCAATGCAAAAGACCCGTGGGATCATTTTGAAGGACTATTCCACGACAACAGGACGCTAGGGCTATCAATATTGATAATGAACTTCGTTCCATCAAGATTGGTAGTATGTCGATCAACGGATATTGTACCAAAATCAAGTCTATGGCGGATCGGCTTCAAAACCTTGGTTCGCTGTGAAGTGAAAAGAACTTGGTCATTTATGCGGTTAATGAGCTTGCTTCAAGGTTTGCCACTATAGTCAAAATAATAAGGCATCGTGAAACCCTTCCATCATTCGAAACGACTAGGAACATGCTACTACTTGAATTATCCACGTTAAATGAAGGATACGGCACCCCTACTATATTCGACAGTAGCTCATCCTCACCAACAATACTCATGGCCACAATTCGAACCAGAAGGTAACATCCATTCTCAGTCTAACCAATCTTCCAATATTCCTCAATTATGTAATCATTTCAATAAGGGTTTATGAAAGTTCGGTGATAGTTGTAAATTTATCCATGATCATCGAAATCGATTAGGACTGACCAACGTAAATAAGCCGGGTGAGCTATGAACATACACTATTTAACAAAAATACAATATATGGGGTATCACCTAGTTACTATAATTCACGCATGGCGCAACACTTATCACCGACCTCGATTACCCCAATCTAGCCCAATCATTGACCCCGAGCCTACTTAAGACCCTAATACCATAAATGTCACAATTCTCAAATTCGGTCATTTCTTAAATTAAATATGCATCATGTTAGTTCATTCATGATTTTCATTTCACATTAAGCGAAAATTTTATATTAAATAAGCGTTATCGCGTGAGTTATTATTTTGAACAATTAATCCGTTGCTTCCAAAATGATCACGATATATTTTTATACTTACATTTAGTTTATAAAAACTATATTTTGAGTTTACCTAGTGTTCTAAATTTATTTTGTACATAAATCGTTAAATTTATATTATTCGACGTTTTCTTAAAAGCGACACGATAGTATTTATCACTCAAATTTTACAAGGAATGTATTTTACAATTTTATGATCTCATTATACTCTACTTTGATTTATTAAAATTACTTTTACCTAAAACTACCTTAAATACACTAATGTACCTACAATTTTACAAAGTTACCTTTCTTTATACATTTTCTACACTTGTTAACATTGTACATTATATAAAAGAAAAAAAATATATATATTTTTGAGATGGACCCCAAAAACCGGCGTATGGGGAGGTAGTGCATTAATTTGATTTGGCAACAATTTCTTATATAAAGATCTACACTCGACCTTTTTCTTACGCTCATTCATTTCACCTCAATTATTCAAGAAGTAGATCAGTTCTTTTCTCTTGCTTCTTTCCTCTCAAAACCGGTTCTATCAAGAGTGTCGAGGGATCATCAATTTTCTCAAGCTCGAGTTAATCAATCTAGCATACACTCTTAGTTAAGGTTTGAAATAAAAACCTAGAGTGTTTAGGTTAAATCCTTGTTCTAATCACCTCATCATAATAATTTGTAAGCATATTACTATCATTTGCATATTTCATCTTCATTTCATATTTATTTCTTCATTTTCTAGCAAACATGCAAGACTTGTGTTGTTTATACCATTTTCTATTGATTTTAGAGTTATATATATAAAGGTCATCCTATAATTATCCCTTGGTATATGTTGGTCTTGATGATGTCTAGGAACCCATGACACCCTAAGAAGGTGTATGGTAGGATTAGTATAGCTTTGGAGTTGATTTGAAGGGATTGGAATAGGTTTAGTCACGAGAAAAACTATTTTCGATAAGTATAAAAGTGTTCTGTCCTTATTTTGTTTTTCTGGAAAATCCGACGGTGAGGCGCAATTTTGGTCTTGATATTTAGAAAATATACTTTAAAAGCGAATCCGTGGCGGCAGAGCGGAATAAAGCGGAGTTATAACGAAGAAGTTATGAATTTTAAAGTTTGTGACGAAATATATATTTTTGAAATTTGACAAGTTATTTTTACTTTATTCGAGTAAAAGCAGGCCTTAAGCTTCACAAATTATTTGACTTATCAAAATATATTAGTATACTTTGATACGAAGCTAAGGGCGTATTATCGTGAAAGCGGTTTGAAGCGACTAAGATATGCGTTTTCATAAACTTGCCGTAACTATTATTTTTAGAAAACTATATTATTTTCTACGAGATAAGTGTTACGGTAACTAAAATGACCATGTTGAAGGCTGTTTTAACTATGATGTGGAACTTTTGGAGCGAAATGTCTTCTAATAAAATCAAGATCACCAAGCATATTTTTCAAAGCGACCAACCGTTTGTATAGCGGAGTTTTAATAAATTATTCTGGATGCTTAAAATTGGCGAAACTCACTTTTACACAACAATTAGACAAAATCACCATCTTTAACCCTTATTATCTTTATGTTCGAGACCTCGATGGCGAAAACTCATGAGCTGAAACTTTTAGATTTTGATACAAGCTTTCCAAAACCGTCGAGTTCGTTTCTAACGTTCGGCGTACACCATTCGACTAGTTTTTGAAGCCATTTTGTCACTTTCATGAAATTTCCGGCGACTTTATTTTCTGACGAAAAGTGTTAATTTCACAATAAATCATTACAAAACCATTGTAGGATGACATTTTGGCGTAAAAACTTGTAAAGTGATTTAAGAATGGTCAAGGCGTCAAAGAGGATTTTTAACGATAAGTAATATTTTCAAAACTTGCAAATGGTATAAATAACATCTGAAATGCATGCATAACATTACATCATAACTCATTCGTATCATATCATTCATAATAGGTCATTTTCGAGATTCGCTATATTTGATTTGCTCACTCTTGTCATCATACCGGTTCATCAAGTGAGTAATCACACCCCTTTTCCGTTTTACTATATTTTGGGGCGAAATGCATGAACCGTTCTTGAGCTAAATTGTTTACTACTTTTATTAATTAGTTTGACTAGAACTTGTGAGCTGGAATCAAATCCTTGAACTTAATTATGAAATAATGCCTTACTTGAGTTTATTGAGCCGTACATGTTATGACCTTGACCTAAAGTCTCATATGTTCGGAGCATCACTATAAAGTCTCCTATATTCGACATCACTATAAAGACTCCTATGTTCGGAGTATATCTTTGGGAAGAGCACCAGTAAATCTTTGGGAAGAGGCACCAGTATATCTTTGGGAAGAGGCGCGGTATATCTTTGGGAAGAGCGCTGACATAACTTTGGGTAGTGGCGCTGACTTAATTTGGTTTCATCGGTAGCATCCACGAGTTATTATATTCGTGGTACTATATTGTGAACTATTATGACCGCTTATTCTTGACCTTCATCGCTATATTTTGTGCAATGGGTTGTGAATACACGGGTTGCAAGTTTTGTATAGGCGGAACTTGGGCCGGTGGATTTACAATGCCTTTGCTTTATGGACTATTTTCGTTGACGAAAGCTTTGAATATTTCTTCGAGTTTTCTTATTTTGCTAAACATGTTTACTCACCAACTATTTTCATAGTTGACGTTTTCTCTCATGCATTTCGGTGATCGTTAGTAAGTTTTTCTAGGGTCTTGCATAATGAAGTTTTCACTTGTCCTACAAATCGTTATGTAATAGAGCGAAATATTTTGGAATCTAAACTTTGTAATATATTTGCCAATGTCGGCTAAGCGGTATTGTAATGGTGTACTCTTTCTTTTAAATCTTAACGTTGGTATGTTCTATTATCTTGTGCTATGTTCCTTTCGTTACACCTCGTGTTTCGCCTCTGGCGAGTGTGACAGATTGGTATCGAGCGAAGGTTATAGAGAATGCCGATTTTCAAAAAAAAAAATTACGACTATAACAGGAATAATTTTTATTTTATTTTATTAAACATTGAACATCATCAGAGTCATCTAGTCCTATCGTTGCATCGTTAATAATAAATTATACATAGCTGATCAACTATGTCTAATTTATGAAGAACCATACAATGATAAAATTGGTAGTTTTAAATTATGTTTAGTCAGTCTTTTGAGTGCAGTGCTTTGAAGTTGCATTGGTCGGGTGGGTATGCATAGCATGTTTTACGTTCGCGTCTACATTCCGTACCTTGTTCATATCTTCTCTTTTCCATCTTTCGACTTGTTAGACATAGCATGCCTCTGTTCTGTCATGTTTGATCACTATAACACACATTACCACCGTTCGCACCTCATCGACTTCGTTAGAATGTCGTTTACTCAACCGATGTTTTGGTCCTCTGTGGGATCATGGTGCAAAAACACACGCTCGGGAGGCAACAACAACGACAACCCAACATCAATGACAATCCAAACAACAATCTTTCTTTGGAATAGCGGATCTACTACCCCAATTATAACACATCGATGCTGGGCAGACCAACAACGGAGAAAGGTACTTGACGCGGTCGAGGATGCGACTACAAAACTTTCATGACATGCAAGCCAATGGAATTTCATGGTGCGAGGGTGCTATTGAATTGCTAACTGGTTCGAGAATGTTGAGTCGAAACTTAGTATCGAAATGTCTTGAAGGAAACAAGGTTGAGTTCTCTGTGAGTCTACTACGGTTGAGCATTGACTGGTGGAACAACCAATTCGAGACTAGAGGAAGAGGGTGCAAATCGTTATCTTGGGAAGCATTTAAGAAACTATTAGCGATAGTCTGCGAAAAAGATGAAGTCGAGAAGCTAGAAGCGGAATTTTGGAATCACTTGATGGTTGGAGTAGAGATCGACAAGTACGATCCGTTTCCACGAGTTAACTAGGATGGTTCCTCATGGTTTCCATTTGTGGAAGTTGATTGACCAGATATATATGGGGATTGATCCGGAAGTGGGAGGATGTCACCTCGTCGAACCCAACCACTCTGCAAGCATTGTGAGTATGGCGTGTCGCTTGACAAATGATGTGATCGGTGCGGAGAACTAACAAAAGCAAGCGACAATGGGCGAAAGCGGCAGGAGGATCACCGAGAAGCCGAGACCGAGTCGGCAAAACAAGGCGTGAATAACCCGAACTATGGGCGATCACCGGGGCGCAAAGGATATCTGATCCATCCTTTGTGTACTCGATGTAATTATCATCACTCGGGAGGCTGAAGGTGCGACAAATGTGGACAGACGGGCGGCTTGGCGAAGTGCTCATCAGGCCCGAAATCAGGGCGGAGAAAAGCATGTTACGAGTGTGGAAGTCTAGATCACCTTAATACTGTCCAAAGGCGAAAGAACTCCCGATCAAGGTGTCGTCCAAACTGGCGTTGGCAATAGAAGGCCCACAAGATCGAACATTGAAATTCCTCCATTGCGTGGTGAGCATTCTATCAGGTACCGCAGGAAGCCCTTGTGCGCTGAGTACATTCTTTTGAGCAACCACTTTATTTACTGTACAACATGATTTTGAGTGCATAACATCCTTCGATTCATATCACGTTCACGACATTGATTAATTTGAGACCTATTGATATCAACCTTAGTTGTTATATATTTTGTTGATTTGATTTGATTTGTGTAAGCAAATCGAATATCAGCGAATCTTTCAAAGACTACATTGAACTTGTTTCTAGCTTGATCTAGTGGCGGTTCTTGTTTGATGAGTTGCGAAAGTCGAGCTAAGAAACAAGTTTACTCAAGTCACTACCTAAAGGTCTTTTGAGGGCTACGTTCGATATTAGGTAAGTTTACCCCATCAAATCTAATCATGGGCATGTAATTAGTTGGATGAGGAACCGCATGCATGAGCATTGACATGATCATTTAGACTATTAAATACGAGCATGAACTTTTAGAACTCTTGTCGAGGTTCGGACCATAGTATCGTTAATCGAATCACGAGGCGTGATTCCGTGACATGGGAAGAATGTCACAATTCTCAAATTCGGTCATTTCTTAAATTAAATATGCATCATGTTAGTTCATTCATGATTTTTCATTTCACATTAAGCGAAAATTTTATATTAAATAGCGTTATCGCGTGAGTTATTATTTTGAACAATTAATCCGTTGCTTCCAAAAATGATCCGATATATTTTATACTTACATTTAGTTTATAAAACTATATTTTGAGTTTACCTAGTGTTCTAAATTTATTTTGTACATAAATCGTTAAATTTATATTATTCACGGCGTTTTTCTTAAAAGCGACACGATAATTATTTTATCACTCAAATTTTACAAGGAATGTATTTTTACAATTTTATGATCTCATTATACTCTACTTTGATTTATTAAAATTACTTTTACCTAAAACTACCTTAAATACACTAATGTACCTACAATTTTACAAAGTTACCTTTGCTTATACATTTTCCTACACTTGTTAACAATTGTACATTATATAAAAGAAAAAAAATATTTTTGAGATCATCCCCGAAAACCGGCCATGTGGGAGGTAGTGCATTAATTTGATTTAGCAACAATTTCTTATATAAAGATCTACACTCGACCTTTTCTTACACTCATTCATTTCACCTCAATTATTCAAAGTAGATCAAGTTCTTTTCTCTTGCTTCTTTCCTCTCAAAACCGGTTCTATCAAGAGTGTCACAAGGGATCATCAATTTTTCTCAAGCTCAAGTTAATCAATCTAGCATACACTCTTAGTTAAGGTTTTGAAATAAAAACCTAGAGTGTTTAGGTTAAATCCTTGTTCTAATCACCTCATCATAATAATTTGTAAGCATATTACTATCATTTTGCATATTTCATCTTCATTTCATATTTATTTCTTCATTTTTCTAGCAAACATGCAAGACTTGTGTTGTTTATACCATTTTTCTATTGATTTTAGAGTTATATATATAAAGGTCATCCTATAATTATCCCCTTGGTATATGTTGGTCTTGATGATGTCTAGGAACCCATGACACCCTAAGAAGGTGTATGGTAGGATTAGTATAGCTTTGGAGTTGATTTGAAGGGATTGGAATAGGTTTAGTACGAGAAAACTATTTTCGATAAGTATAAAAGTGTTACATCCTTATTTTGTTTTACGGAAAATCCGACGGTGAGCGAATTTTGGTCTTGATATTTAGAAAATATACTTTAAAACAAATCCGTGGCGCTTGAGCGGAATAAAGCGGAGTTATAACTTGAAGAAGTTATGAATTTTTAAAGTTTGTGACGAAATATATATTTTGAAATTTGACAAGTTATTTTTACTTTATTCGAGTCAACAGGCCTTAAGCTTCACAAATTATTTCGACTTATCAAAATATATTAGTATACTTTGATACGAAGCTAAGGGCGTATTATCACGTGAAAGCGGTTTGAAAGCGACTAAGATATGCACGTTTTCATAAACTTGCGTAACTATTATTTTAGAAAAACTATACTATTTTTACGAGATAAGTGTTACGGTAACTAAAATGACCATGTTGAAGGCTGTTTTTATCTATGATGTGGAACTTTTGGAGCGAAATGTCTTCTAATAAAATCAAGATCACCAAGCATATTTTCAAAACGACCAACCGTTTGTATAGCGGAGTTTTAATAAATTATTTACGGATGCTTAAAATTGGCGAAACTACTTTTTACACAACAATTAGACAAAATCACCATCTTTAACCCTTATTATCTTTATATTCGAGACCTCGATGGCGAAAACTCATGAGCTGAAACTTTTAGATTTTGATACAAGCTTTCCAAAACCGTCGAGTTCGTTTCCTAACGTTCGACGTACACCATTCTACGACTAGTTTTTGAAGCCATTTTGTCACTTTCATGAAATTTCAAGCGACTTTATTTCTGACGAAAAGTGTTAATTTCACAATAAATCATTACAAAACCATTGTAGGATGACATTTTGGCGTAAAACTTGTAAAGTGATTTAAGAATGGTCAAGGCGTCAAAGAGGATTTTTCGACGATAAGTAATATTTTTCAAAACTTGCAAATGGTATAAATAACATCTGAAATGCATGCATAACATTACATCATAACTCATTCGTATCATATCATTCATAATAGGTCATTTTAGAGATTCACTATATTTGATTGCACTCACTCTTGTCATCATACAGTTCATCAAGTGAGTAATCACCCCTTTTACCGTTTACTATATTTTAGGGCGAAATGCATGAACCGTTCTTGGAACACACCCAACAATGATGAACCGGTGATGATACGAATGAAGTACCCCGCGGATTTTGATCCGTCGTTCTTACCCGTTTGCCAATGAGGCTTTTGCACGGATGTCGCGGAATCTTCAACAAACCATTTGAATCCTCGAGAATCGCACAATGTACCAACATCAACCCTACAAGATGGACTAAAGACCATCCTCGGCTAACATTATTGGCAACCCAAATCAATCGGTCGTTACGAGACAACGTCTTCCCGGATGGTGAACATTGCATTTATGCACTCCTTCGAATAAAGCCTAAAAACATTAAAGGCATGACAAAGACAATGGATTGAATCCATGCGGGGAAGAACTCAACCAATTCAACGTCTTGAAGTATGGGCGTTGAAAGACCACGGGGGTCGTCATTGGTCTAAAATTTGGAAAAACAAATTGGATCTTTGAAGGGCGTCATCGAAACAAGTCACGTCTAGTTGCTAGGGTTTTCGTCGGGGAGGAATATACTTTGAAGAATCTTTTGCTCCGGTTGCCGTCTTGGGAAATTTCGGATATTTCCTTCGCGACTCATATGAATATGGCGGTCTATCGGATGGATGTCAAAGCGGGTTTCTCAATGGACAACTTAAAAGCGGTCTATGTCGAAACGGATGGATTCGTTGATCTGAGTTCCCGAACCATGTTAAAAAACAAAGCTCTTTATGGTCTAAACAAGCCCCCGGGCATGTCGATAAGCTATCATCTTTTCCTTGCTAATAATTTCACCAAAGGTTGGTTGAATTTTTATACAATATCACGGGCACATATCTTAATTGTTCAATTTACGTGGATGACATCATTTTTGGGTAACAAAAAAGTTTTCAATTTTTGCAAAACTAATGAAAATTTTTGAAATGTCCATGATGGGTGAACTTACATTCTTTCTAGGATTGCAAGTTCATCAATCACCCCGATAGTATTTTCTTGAGTCGATCCAAATATGCCCTTGTTGTTAAACAAATTTTGAAACAAACCTTGTACTTTCCACCCAATGGCTCATACCAAGGCTGATCTTGATTTGCATGAAATTTGACCCTAAAATCAAGTATTATTGGGTCTCCATGTATTAACTAAGAGACGATATTGTCTTTGGTTTATCTATGCTCCGCTATCGATGCGAAATGAAACCCCCTCTCAGGCTAAAAGAATCCTCGGACATCAAGGGAACCATTAATTTGGGGATCGGTTCAAAGGATTGGTTTTGAACTAATCGCTTTTGGGGACCAGGGGTGCAGACTCGAGAAAAAGCTTGAGCTCCAAATTTCTTGGCGATAAAGCGGTGTCTTGGCAATCAAAAGCGGATTGTACATCATTGTCTCAACGGGAAATATTAGCCATGTCCGCATGTTGGCTCAAGTCATCGGATGAGAACACAACTCAAAACTATGGTTACGTTTGAGAAATCGATGTCTTTGCGATAATGGTGCCATTCAATCTCGTCAGATTGCACTGAAATCAAAGCACATCGATCTTTATCATTTCATCAAAGACCACGTGGAGCGTCCGTTGAATTATACTTTGGGGTCTGAATATCAATTGGGATATTCACCAAAGCCTTGCCCCGCTAGGTTTAATGAGTTGGTCCAGGATTGGTATGGGGTGTTTGACTCAAGGGAATTGGATGACCTCCTAAAGCATCTTAAAAACTCAACACCAAAACTCTCTTTGTAAATAATTTTTTCAAAAACAAAATACAAAATTATAAAAGCGGTAAAACAACAAAATATTCTTCAATCTATTTCTCTTTCAACATGGAAGTACATTTTTCCGTCAACACTTTCATCTTTCAAAATTGATTTTACCGATCAAGTGTTGAGGGGAAAATAATCTCTTGTTTCAAAACATCCGGTACTTGCATGTTATCATATCCGGTTGGTTATTGTAACAATGGTGGTGAATTTTCACGATTAAATGACACTCCTCGGACTAAATTTATAACCTTTCATTATTTCTTAAGTCGGGGAGTGTCGTCAAGTTCTTTCTAAAAACTTTGTTTGGTAACAAAATGGAAGTTAAATGGTTTTGTTTGAAAATGGAAAAGGTGGAGGGACCAGCGTCATAACCTTAAATTTTTTTATAAAACACCCCCTAACTCATTTACTTCACATTTATTACTCAACCAACTTAAATCCTCGCCTAATAATCCTTCTACAAATCGTGTTTTGGATCATCAATTTATAAGTGGTTTTATGATCTTAACGTGTTTACAAACATAGGTTTTGATTCTTATACAAAACCAACGGTCAAATTTTCTATGATTGATTTAGTGTTCTGCATAAGCGTATGAACACTCAATCAAATAGTGTTTTGGTTATAAATATTGTCAAAATGTTTCTTTTACATCAATAAACAATTTTCATCACCTAAACATACCCAAACAAAATTAAGGTTATTGAAAATTAGGGTTTATGGTCGATTTGGGTATTTTGAATGTGAAGTGTTTTGGTCAAAAGATTGTTGAGTTATGTTCTTGTGATGTTGAATTAATGATATCCCGCTAATAACCACCAAACTCTAAATTATTCAATTTGGAATTAGGGTTTAATGTTCTATAGTTTGGGTATTTTTGATTCATCTGAACTAGATTTAATACTTGGTCTAAAGACTCCAACCTCTTGAACTACCGAAAAAGTTTGGTGCAAATCCATGGTTAAATTTCATCGCGTAAATCTTAACCCTTGGGTTTTGACCTCCGTATGACCTTTCATAATCTTCCTATGAATGTTCATGCCATAAAATGTTGTTAAAATGAAGTTTTGTGTTAATGTTGATGACTTGATGAACTTATTTCGGCTTTGCTAAGCAATACTGAAATCAAGGTCATTTGCAACCTTTAAAGTTACCCTACGGCGTAGTCACGTAAAATAATCCCGCCGATTCGTGGTTCTACAATGGCTGGCGTATCGTGAAGGATATGTAGCGATGAACCTCCCAAAGGTCTACTCTTCGGTAAACCTTCGGCGTGGTTCTTACTCCCTTCTGGCGTAAGCTCCTAGGTCCCCTTCCTCTGGTAACATTTCTTACGGGGAATCTCTTGGCTTTGTCATATTCCTCTTTTACAACTTTGCCTAAACTACGCAACCGGATTGACCCATTGAATTATTCGTTTCAAACTTGTAAATAAACTAATCATAACATCACGAATCCAATAATGTCACTAATAACTTAATGTTTGATATGTTGTGAACAATAGTGATAACATAAACTTTAAAACTTAAAGTTAACTAACTCCGAAACATTTCACGGCGTCATTGGACTATTGAACAAACAAGTGACTTAGGACCGCAATTACATAACATTCAATAACTAGACAATAAGACCTTACATTATAATATGTCTTCGATATGTTGGTTCTTTTGGCTAATGTTATTTGGATCACAATGGTGAACAAATGAATGTGGATGCATCAAAAGTTCTTACAATTCGATATCTTTCAAGGTTGTCAGAAAGCTTGGAAAGAACAACCTTAGGGTTGACTTTGACCTCCATGCTGGAATCTTCTTGTCTCATTCAGTGGATATTCTCGGGTCATCCCTACGAACATGCTCTACCTACCCGGTTCAAATCTACATCAACAAAGGGATTCTTCGAGAGGATCCTTTGGTCAAAATCTTTGAATGTGACTCTTAATCACAAACAAGTCACTATCACTCCGATGACTTCTTTGTCCTCATCATTCGGACATCGCTCCAAACTTCTTTGCCACTCTCTTGACAATTGTCACGGAATTCTTGATAGATATTGGTTATGATGAAGCTCGAATCTTACTAAGCACTCTCCGTGGAGCTAAAGAATATTCCTACCATGGGCCTCTATATTTCATCACCTCGGTCTCGGTCGGGCGGTGGATATGAGCATCCCAAGCTCATGGGCTTTTTTTCTACGATCAAAAAAGGACATCATTCGGCCCTTTGGGAAGACATGATCTTTTGAAGAAGCTTGGCAACAAAATTCCTATGTCGGATACACCAATTTTTGATTGAAGGCTCTTGGACTTCATCATATCCCAGACTCAATGACCCTATAATCATGACATCTTGTGACACATACTATCCGAATCAAAGAATCGTCTGAAAAGCGGTCTTTGAGTTGCCCGATCACCTTCTTACAAAAAATCAAAAAGGGGAAGCTACAAAAGGTATCGGGTGCGGTTAAAGAAGGTAAAGTAGGCCATCTTGATGAAAAGGGGGACTCTACTCGGAGAACGGAAGAGCGATCTTGGAAGTCGAATCGGAGGTCAAGGAAGTTCCCAAGGGAACCCTTCAAGAAAGGATTGTTCCTAAAGCTCCCCTCCAATCCTGCCCGAACCACAAAACACGGATGAAAGCTACGAAGCGACCCGAGATGAAGAGATTTCCTCAACGCAAGGATGACAATCCTTGTCAAAACCTCAAGTCCTCAAGGATAAAGAAAAAGGAAGACTCCGCACTTTGCCATATGATGGCTGAAGATGAAGAAAAAGCGGATCAATCCTACGGGGAAGGCGTTAGATTGGTTGTCACCTTTTTAAAAATTTGCAAAAGACCAAATGGGTGGCCGGAATCAAGTGGTCTTGCCCTCCTCACGGATCGTGCGGTTAATCGCGATAAGGGATGGGTGCCACCCTCTTACGCAACAACAAAGCTTGTAAAGATACTTCGAATATAAGTTTGAGAACCACAGGCGAAAGGAAAGATAAAGATGATGATTATGACAAGGTGCTCGGAAAGTCCCCATTCACGGAAGGAAACTTGAACGCCTGGACCCGGCCTCCTCTTGTCTCCTCGACATTGCTCTTCATCTCATTCATCACCACCCCATCTATAAAGTCAACAAATCATCATCTCGAAAAAACCACCTGGTTCTTGGATATTCATGCTCAAAGCGTATTGGGTCTTTGTCAAACAAATCGAAAGAAAGACATTCTCAAAAGTTGAATTTCTTTTGATCAACACATTTTATGGACGAAAAGATGAAAGAAGAAGTTTGGGTTCATGAAGAGTCTGAAGAGGCGGGCGAAATGATCGAAGGTTAACTAAAACTACCTTGAATATGTTCCTAAAGTTGAGTTGTTCACGGTTTTATCCAAATCTTATGCAAATCGAAGCAAACTATCCGATCGGGCCCTAAGTAACAATCAATCCAGATCCGGTGTTTTCTCTAACAATGTTGGTGGCCAAGCTTTTACCAAATGTCCCCATGCAATTTCAACTCGAAGAAGCAAAATTGTATCACATTGCTAGACTACCAACCAAAAAGCTTGTAGATTTGAGGCGAGAAAAGTTGGCGTCCTAGAGGGATGAAGATAAGGATAAAGACAAGGACTCGCACCTAAGCGTCGAAAGCGGTATGGTGAATCTTCTTGATACCCCTCCCCGGGACTTCTTCTCACAAAGTCTTCTCCCTTTCGGTCTTAGCGAAAACCTGGGTTGGTTACCACCCTGACTCAAAAAGGGTGATTACTTTGATTACGGGTGGTGCGATGAAGTCCGAGCCCCCAACCCCCTCACCCAAACAAGTGCGAAGCCAGAATCATCATCAAGGCCCCAAAAAGAAGAAGCGACTGTGGTTTATCATGGCTGATGAAATAAAACCGAAGAGTTTGAATGGTTCTCCCACGTCAATCAAACTCCTACCACGATGAAGGTCAAGACTTGGTGAGGGTTCTACATTGGACCATAAAACTTTTGCAAGAAAAGTTCCATGTGAAAAAATAAATGAGGGAATCAAGAATGAAGCGTTTCAACTTCTAAAAGGCACTCGGCCCCTCGGTGAATATCATCTTGAGAACATCGCTCGAGCTATGTCTAACAACATGGATTGGCTCAATCCCAAAGCAAACATTGACTTCCACAAAGGGACAACCTTATTACCGATTGGACCAAACCCTACGACCATTGGCGCGGATGAACCCGATTCCTTCATATACTTCTTTAACGAGACGGTTTTCTCTTACGTGGCGATGGTTCGGAAACGCTACATCGTTGACTCTTCCATTCGGTGACTATTTACTCAAGGCAAGCTACGAGCGTGCAACTCGCTTTTTCGACCGTGCAACATCGACAGATGCATTTTAGGATTCATCATTGGCTTGAGCGAAGAATCTACTACGGTACCAGGTTGAAGTCTCAACATCGTTAGAGTTCTAAGGACATCGTGGCCATCAAACCGTTGATCTCAAGTCTAAGTGGGACTACAACTTGAAGAATATCTAGTCAACGACAAGATGAAGGGGACTATGCATTCTGGGACTTTGAAATTTGTCCCTCAACGACATCGAACATGTACCCCAATCGGTCGTTGAGACAATTCTCATTGAATTCAGCAATTTATCAAGTCATCTCATCTTCATTAGGCGCATTGTGATCAAGAGCGTGTAGAAGATATCCGGTGGATGTTGAATCTTTCAGGGCAGCGTGTCAACCTCCCCTGTTTCCCGACATCTCGGTATCTCAATATCGCTCACCAAACCTTTGGGTTGTTTACGGGTGAACAAAAGCGCCCAATGGCGTGTAGTGATCTTGAAGTCGGGATCATACTTTGGGGTTGGGACGGATTGGCGTCGGGTTGAAGGATTCGCCCGGGTGGGTCCTGGGCCGGAATTCTCGGAAAGGAGGATGTGGCGAATCATCACCATGATTGATGAGCGGTTGTTGAAGGATCGATTCGAGCGATTGGAAGCTATGTTGGTGGTCGCCAAGATTAACAAACCTTTCAGCCTGTCGCCTCACAGGAACATCGCCAATACCCGAATTGGTTCTTTCATTACAAATTTGGATGTGTGATTTATATGTCAATGGCTTTCACATAAGTGTAAACCCGTAATTGTCAAGAAAGGACCACTAGTGCGCTTGAACAATCCTTATAAAAGGGCGGCTTCTTACTTTTTAAAAATCAAACCTTTCATTAAGGTTTTGCTCAAAAACAAATACTTCCCATGATTTTCAAAACCTCAACCGTTTTATCACTTTTGAGGGGAGTATTTAATTAAACTTTGTTTTAAAATTGTTCACGTTACTCTTCCCTTACACCGAAATGGTCATATTTATTTCAACCATTCAAAAAATTTTATATGCCATTTTGGGGAAAAAGTGTGATAAAAATATGTTGTGCAAAAATGCAAATGAATACTGTGCCGAGACTTAACCAGAATTGGGTCTAGTTGTAACTCGAAAAGACTTGTCACAGACGGGTAATAATTTCAAGCTGTTCCATAATTAGCGTGTTCCGAGGACTTGTCCAAGTAGAAAGTACCATTAACTCTTGTGGACATGAA